>CM034475.1:10231063-10831063 GCA_019925255.1 Litchi chinensis | reverse complement strand
ATGCACTCGTCATTCGAATAAAGATTGATTAGTAACACCGAGGTGCAACGGATCATGATTGACATGGGAGCTTGGTTAATGTCATGTATAGGGGATGCTACAACTAGATGGAACTGGGGGCAGAACAGCTAAGGCCTTTCTTAGAACCTCTTTACGGCTTCACCGAAGACGCTATCACTTCAGTAGACCAGATTAGACTTCCACTTATACTTGGGGATTCAGGTCGTTAGGCCACTATGCTGGTAGACTTTTTGATAACTGATTGCCCCTCAGCATACAATGTGGTTACCATGACTCTCACAGTCAATTTTCAACCCCCAATGGGATGCAAGGCAAGCAACCCCTAACGCAGTCAAGATGGAGGTAAGAAGAAAAAGGGTTAAACGTGGTTTCAGGGGGTAAGTCACGAGTTGTAAGTGAGAAAAGGGTAAGTCACGACCTCGACCTACACGAGGTGGACACGGACAAAGTAGCTGGGCCTGTAGAAGAGCTTGAAGATGTTCAAGTCAGTGGGGTGAATGCTGAAAAATGCCTAAAGCTAGGACAAGGTCTAACTTAACTCCAGAGGTGAGATCCTGCTCATTGACTTTCTCAAAACAAACTTGAACGTTCTTGCTTAGAACCACGAGGATATGATGGAAATAGATCTCAAGGTCAATGACAGCGGAACGTTATGTCGCTCTGAAGGAGGAGGTACATAAGTTATTGGCCTACAAATTCATCTGCGAAGCCTATACCCAATTTGGGTCATCAATCTTGTACTCGTGAAGAAGAACAATGGGAAGTGGAGAACCTACATCAACTTCACGATCTTAAATAAGGCATGCTTAGAAGACAGTTTTCCCCTATTCAGAATTGACGAGCTTGTGGATGCACGTGGATGTGACGGCTAGTCATTAGCTCTTAAACTTAATGGATGCCTACACTCGGGCTATAATCAGATACTTATGAGCCTAAAGGATGAAGAACACACCTTGTTCATCATAGATCACGGCCTATACTGCTACAAAAATAATGCCTTTTGGACTGAAGAATGTAGGGAACCTATCAGTGCCTAGTCAATGTGATGTTCGAGGAACAAATCGGAAAGACAATGGAGGTGTACATGGATGACATGCTGGTAAAGTCCAAACAGATGGCTGACCATGTGCACAACCTGGAGAAAATGTTTCAAATATTAAGGAACTACCAGATGAAGCTGAACCCACATAAGTGCGCATTTTTTGTGGCTTCTATTGGGAAATACCTTGACTTTATGGTAAACAACAGAGGGATTGAAGTCAATCTCGAAAAGATTAAGGCGTTAATTGACATGAGCTCCCTTACTCGGGTCAACGATGTGCAAAACCTTAATGGCCAGGTTGCAACTCTCAGTAGATTTATCTCGAAGACCACTGACAAATGTATTCCTTTCTTTGACGTACTGAAGAAGGCGAAAAACTTTGAATGGACTGAGCAATGTGAGATGACATTTCAACAGTTAAAGGACTATATAGGCCGAACTCCACTTCTATCTAAGCCAAAAGAAAAAGAGAAACTCATCTTATACTTAGGGGTATCTCAGCATGCCTTGAGCATAGCTTTGGTGCAATAAGAGGAAAGAACACAGCTTCTCGTGTACTATGTAAGTAAGAGGCTGCTCGATGTTGAAATCAGATACTCACAAATGGAAAAACTTGCCTATTGCTTGGTAGTCCCGTTGAGGAAGTTGCGTTCATATTTTCAAGTCCACAAAATTGAGGCCTTCACTCAATATCCATTGAAGCCGATCCTTCAGAAGTCGGACACTTCGGGCCAATTACTTAAGTGGGCAATAGAGTTGGCATAGTTCGACATCAAGTTCAAGCTCAGATCAACAATCAAGACCCAGGTTCTAGCAGACTTTATCGCGGAGTTCAGGAGGCCTGCAGAAAAAGGGGATTGAATCTTCTGAAGGTCCAACTTGGGAGCTATATGTAAATGGATCATCCAGCGAACAAAAGGGTGGGGTTGGGGTGCTACAAATCAATCCCGAAGGGAACAAGATTCTCTGTGCATTAAGGTTTGGTTTTCAGGTTACCAACAACGAAGCTAAGTATGAAGCTCTACTAACAGGTTTACGTCTGGCTAAAGGGAGTACAAGCTGAGCAACTAAGGATTTTCAGTGACTTTCAGCTTGTGGTTTGCCGCATTTGAGGGGAATATCAGACTAAGGGGTTTAAGATAACTGTTTACCTTCAAAAGGTTCAGAAGCTGTTAGGCACTTTGCAAAAGTTTGAAGTGAACCCGATCCTGTGAGCTCAAAACTTGCATACAGATACATTAACTCGCATAGCAACTACTCAAGATACAAACTTTCTGGGAGCTATCCCAGTAAAGTTCTTACTAACTTTTTCTTCTGGTCCCTAAAAAAAAAGAGCTTCTTTTTTTCTTCTAGTCCCTCAAAAAAAAGTTCTTGCTAACAGTTAGTGGGACTCAGCACGCTATGGCTTGTGGATAGTCTGCGACTGTGAAGCTCTTGACAATTTTCAGGTCACTGCAGAACATGATGAACTAGTTGCTGTTGAACTGAGTCCCACTATCTGTTACGATCTGTTGAGGGACTCCGAATTTGTAAATAATATTACTTTACATAAACTTTTTTTATCTTTGTAATGGAGATTTCCGCTAGCTTTTTTACTTCTACCCACTAGGTAAAATAGTCCATTGTGACTATAGCGTGCTTGCATTTCCCGCGAGTTGTTGGTAAAGGCTCAATCAGGTCCATCGTCAAATTATAAAAGGCCACGGACTCACCATTTGTTGGAGATAAGCTAGTGGAGCTCGCGAAACCTTGGTGAACCTTTGACACTTATCACATCTCTTGCTTCATGGTGAGCCAGTAGAATCATTGCTGGAACACTTTTTGAGCTAAAGATAGTCTCTTAGTGTGATTCCCACAATGGCTAGCATGTATCTACTTTAGCACGATCTCGCGGTCCTGGGTGCATCTCAGGAGTGGAGCTGAGAATCCTCTCTTATATAACATATCATCGTAGATGCAATATCGAGCTGCTCGTGCCTCCAACTTGTCACTCGACAACTTTCCATCCATGAGTTTGGTTGAACAACTATGACCATCATTGAATCACTCTTTTTTGTGCTTGGGGTCGGCAAGAACTTTATTGGGATAGCTCTCAGAAAGTCTGCATCTCGAGTGGTTGCTAAACGAGCTAGTGCAACTACATGTGAGTTTTAAGCTTGCGAGATCTGGTTCACTTCAAACTTTTGGAAAGTGTCTGGCAGATTCTGAACCTTTTGAAGGTAAATAGTCATCTTAGACCCCCTGGTCTGATATTCTCCTCGGATATAGTAGACCACGAGTTGAAAGTCACTAAAAATGCTTAGTTGCTCAGTTCGCAACTCTTTAGCCAGGCATAGACCTACTCGCAGCGCCTCATACTCAGTTTCGTTGTTGGTGGCCTGAAAATCAAACTTTAATGCATAGAGAATCTTATGGCTTTCACACTGATTAGTAGCACCTCAGCCCTAGCCTTTCATTCGCTAGATGATCCATCTATATATATAGCTCCCAAGTTAGGCCTTCAAAAGATTCAGCCCCCTCTTCTGCAGACCCCGTGAACTTTGCGATGAAGTCTGCTAGAGCCTGGGTCTTAATTACCAATCTCGGCTTGAACTCAATATCGAACTATGCCAGCTCTATCACCCACTTGAGTAATCGGTCCGATCTGAAGTGTCCGACTTCTGAAGGACCTGCTTTAGTAGATACTGAGTGCGGGCTTCAATTTTATGGGCTTGGAAACATGGGCGTAACTTTTTCGACGCGACTACCAAGCAATAGACAAGTTTCTCTATCTGTGAGTACTTGGTTTCGGGATCGAGCAGTCTCTTACTCACATAGTACATGGGAAGCCGTGTCCTTTCTTCTTCTCACACCAAAGATGTGCTTAAGGCATGATGAGATACTCTCAGGTATAAGATAAGCTTCTCTCCTTCTTTTGTCTTAGATAGGAGTGAAGCTCGGCCCATGTAGTCCTTTAGTTACTGAAATGCCACCTCACATTGCTCAATCCATTGGAATGCATTTGTCAGTGGCCTTCGAGATGAATCTGTTGAGAGCTGCGACCTGACCATTGAGGCTTTGCACATTCTTAACCCGAGTAGGGGACCTCATGTCAATTAGCGTCATAATCTTTTCGGGATTGACTTCAATCTTTCTGTTGTTTACCAAGCCAAGGAATTTCTCGGAGGCTACCTCAAATGCCTACTTTAGTGGGTTCAGCTTCATCTGGTAGTTCCTTAATATTTGGAACATTTCTTCCAGGTCGCGCACATGGTCAACCACTTGTTTGGACTTTACTAACATGTCATCCATGTACACCTCCGTTGTCTTCCTGATTTGTTTCTCAAACATCATATTGACCAGACGTTAATAGGTTTCCCCTGCATTTTTCAATCCAAAGGGCATCACTTTATAGCAGTACAGGCTGCGATATATGATGAACAAGATGTGCTCTTTGTCCTCTAGAATCATAAGTATCTAATTATAGCCCAAGTAGGCGTCCATAAAGCTTAGGAGCTGATGACCTTATTTAAATCCGTGAAGTTGATATAGGTTCTCCATTTCCCATTTTTCTTCTTCACAAGCACAGGATTGACGACCTAGGTTGGTAGTAGGTTTTGCGGATAAATTTGTTGGCCAACAACTTATTTACCTCCTCCTTCAGAGCAGTATAACGTTCCGCCGTCATTGGCCTACTCTTTTGGCGAATTGGTTTGTGGTGGGGGTCGATGTTTAGCTTATGTGACATAACCTTAAGATCTATTCCCACCATATCCTCGTGGTTCCAAGCAAAAACGTTCAAGTTTACTTTGAGAAAGTCAACAAGTTGGATCTCACCTCTGGAGTTAAACTTCGTCCTAGCTTAAGGCATTTTTCAGCATCCACTTTCATGATTTGGGCATCTTCGAGTTCTTCTATAGGCCTAGCTGTTCTATCTGCATCCACCTCGCATGGGTCGAGGTCGTGACTTACCCTTTTCTCACTTATAACTCGTGGCTTACCCCCTGAAACCACGTTTACCTTTTTTTCTCTAACCTTTATCTTGATTACATCTTCGTAGCAGCGTCGAGCCAGGTGCTGCTTACCTTGCACACAACCTATCCTATTGGGGGTTGGAAATTTAACTGTAAGAGTCCTGGTAGAAGTGACCACATCCAGGTCATTCATCGTAGGTCTTTTCAGAACCACATTGTATACTGAAGGGCAATTAATTATTAAAAAGTCTGCCAGCGCAGTGACTTAACAACCTGAATCCTCAAGTTTAAGCGAAAGTCTAATTTGGCCTACTGGAGTGATGACGTCTGTAAAGAGGTTTTGGGCAAGCTCTTAGCCGTTCTGCCCCCAGTCCATCTGGTTGTAGCACCCACTGTACATGACATTCACCAAGCTCCTTATGTCAATCATGATCCGTCGCACCTCGATGTTACTAATCTTTGCTCGAATGACGAATGCATCATTGTAGGGCCAATATACACTTCTGGCATCCTCCTCAATGAAAACAATGTCATCCGAGGCTGTTCTTGTCTTTCTTCCAACTCATTATGACCTATGAGCAAGATATGATTCGCTTCATGTATGTAACGTTCATGTGATGAATGTACTTGCAATGTGAGGGCCACAATGTATGGTGAAGATGGTCCTCATCGCGAGTTCATGTTTCTGTTCGGGAACTTACTGGGGCTGCTGCTGTGATGGTTGTTGAGGTCGTTGCTATTGAGGTCACGGGTTCTGAAGCATTCTGATTAGATCCTCAATGGTGTCATTTAACTCCCAACATTCTGAAGGATTGTGTCTGACCTCATTATGATAGACATAAAATTTGTTCTTGTTTTTAAGGTTAATAGGAGATTTTATAGGATCAGGCTTTCCAAAGTCCTGCCTATTCCTCTCTATTGTAAAGATCATGACGACCTTGACGCTGAGGTCATTCATTTCTAGGCTCATTCTTAGCCTTCTTAGCAACCGGATTGTTCGAGTTGTTATTCCGATTTTCACTTCCGTTCCAATCATTATTTCTTTTCTTTAGTTGGTTGGAATCGTCCACTTTACTCTTTTGGTTAGACTGCTTGGGGCTGAAGGTCTCCTCCTATCCAACTTCCTTGACAGCTCGCTCGTAGAACTCGCTCAGATCCCTCATTGGAGATTTGTAAATGCTCTCATATAACTTCCCATCTGAGATCGCAAATTAAGATGCTTTCGTCCGAAGGATTCTCTACATTTGCTGATTTTTCGTCTAAATCTGGTAATGTTCAGCAATTCATTTTATCGTTGGAAGACCGTGGTGAGGTGACAGGATGGCACAAGCTACCTCCTCAAAGCTCTGTACTGGTGGTGAACTTTCGTTGACATCCCTCCCAACTATTTATGCTGCGAACTGAAAGACTCTTGAGTCAGATCCATGGAACGTCCTTTAGGGTGGCTGGGAAAACTTGGCACTTGACCAATGGATTGGTTGTTTGGAGATTCATTTAGACATTAAACGCATCTAGGTGATCATAAGAGTCGCTATCTCCATTGTACTGAGAAATGTTGGGGACGTTAAATTTGTGAGGGAGAAGTTATGTCTCGATCTCCTTGATGAAATGGGTCCTCTCCTATGCTTGCGACTTGAAAAGCAACGGTCTAGTATGTATCCTTGACTAGCCCTTCGTGAGCAGCCAGCTCGGTGCAATTCCGCACGTTACTGATTGTCTGCTTCATCCTTTTCATATCGAGATGCAACCTAAACTCGGTCGTGGCCAACCTCCACATGGCGGCACCCATCCTGGCTCACCCTCACTCTTAAGCTCACAGGACACAGAACTTCTTTCTCTTCACGAGCTTCGTGACCTTCAGCTCTCGAACGTGAATTAGAGGAACGAACTAAGTCAGCAGGTTGTGGCACCTCTCTAATGGATCTTTCATGAGTTGGCACTTCCTCTTATTGTTGTTGGTAAATTTATCTAGAAGTAGCAGCCTCTTAGGGTCTGAGCGCGTTTTGTGTTTGAGCCTGTGCCAACGCCCTGAATGCATACGTAAGTTGTCGCACTATATTTTCCAACGCCTCCTGCTACTAGTGCCACACCTATAGCCCATCAACTATAAGGACCATCGATGTTGGTTGGCGAGAAGCTAGTGGAGGCATACCCACGGCAGCGCCATTTTTGGGGACATGAGACGCGCTTGCCATGGGCATAATTATATCCTCCATTGGTTGGATGTCACGTTGTTACTGATTCATCTATTTTTTTAGTTGATTAGCTGCCGCGTCAGAACTTCTGGTGGTTCTTCCTCTTGCCATGGCAATTGAAAATTCAAAAGATTGCAATCTGAATTCAGTTGACCCAAGTTTTTGACCCAATACCGCAAATAAAGCAAAACAAAGACAAAGACAAAAAAAAGATAAGAGAAAGAACAGTGAATGCAAGTTTTTACGTGATTCAGCTAAAAAAGATGTCTACGTCCACGACTGTTTCTTTGGTTATTTTGACAGAGTCACAGATTGTTGTTTTTATAAAAATAGGATGTTACAATTTGAGTACAATAAAAATAAGAAGGAATTCTACGTTAATTATACTTTCTAAACTGGTGTCCATCAATTTAGGGATAGATTCCATCGAAATATGAGTTTGATTTTACCTCTAATTCTGATAGTTGACTCTTCCTTTAATGAGCATTTTGACCTATGAGCTGGACCTCACTATGGGCAACCTAAAGTCAAGCATAAGACAGCCTTGACCATAGTTGATTAGCGACCTGAGAACTACAACAGCAAACTGAATGTTGGCGAACTAGGCTTTTGTCTATTAGATCAATCCATTGGATCAGTTCGTTGGACTCTTTTACCGGTCCACTTATGTAGCCTCTAATATATCCACAACAGGGATACCTTTTTTAGAGCTATACTTGCGGTGTTACAACTAATATCAAGTTTCTTGATGTGTAGTTTTTCTTGCAATTATTTTTTTCTTCTATTTTGTTTGTAAACAGTTTTGATCCTCCTTTGGTTTTCTTCAGTTTTGCCTATCTTGGGTCACGTTTTACCCACAATTTTGTGCTTACAGATCTCCAAGCGGGCCCCAGATATTGCTCTGTCAATTGAAAGGGAGGGCCACACTCATTCCTTCTGTTGCACCCAGGCTGGCTCACTGTGGGTTGCTGGCTATGTGGCTAACTTGATAAAGAGTAAAACGTTTAGTTCCAGCCAATGAGGTAGAGCTGCTACATATTTGGATTCCTAGATACAAGCTTCTGCTGCATACTAAATTCCTAGATCTAGTTTATCTTATTTAAAAAGGGAAATGAAAATGAGTAATTTTAGTATCGTAATACATGGTTGGTCCTTTATTTTTGTTAGTTGTTAACATGGTTTGATCAATGGTGAATCCATGTTATTGATAAACCTGAAAATGCAATAATGTCTACTTATTATTAGTCATTTCATTCTTACGTCGTCAGCCAAATGCACAGAGCTTTAGGAATGGGCCATCTATGTATTCTTATATAGATTTCTAAGCTTCAATTATTTTTGTGCTTGACATACGGAACAAATTGCAGGATACAATATCATAATATTGTGCTACAGTCATGTACTGTGTAGGGTGGGGTTGGTGCTCTAGTCTGGATACAAGGGACATTGGGGTTAAAGCTGCGTAAATTTAATTGCAAATTTTACATGGAATGTCGACTGCAGAAGCATCTTTATGCATTTTGCTGCCAAGTTTGAATTCTGATCAGCATCACGGATATGTGTAGAGCCATCTGACAAGTTTAATGTATTCCTTTAGTGATCTCAGTGCTACTATTATGTCTTGGTTAGAGCCATCTGACATTTTATAGGATGCAAAAATGGAAAAACTTAGGGGTCCTGTTCATGGTTAATAAGTGGTGCCCTGTCAAACCAAAATTCCTGATGTTGAGAGTTGAATAAATAAAATATAACCTATTATCATTAAATCACCTTTTGCAATACAAATCGTTGAGCACTGTTGTTACCTGTGAACTTTTTGCTTAGCAACTGGTTTTAAGCACTCTACTAACGGAAACCAATTACCTACTGTAATCTCGATGTAATACATAATTATATGCTGGTTGAAGTTGGATGAAATCAGTGATGATGTTGCTGCCTAAAATTGATCAATAAATAATAGCTTAATTTTTTTAAGTCACAAATAGCCAAGACTGCCAGCAATTTGACAGTATCACAAGTTTACTGGCAGGAGAACGGCTCGTACTAGCTTGAACGTTCACGTGACTACTGATTTTTGTACCAAACATCGACTAATAACCCCGCAAATTGTTAATTTTACTTTTAATTTACAAGATTTAACCTATAATCCAACATCACGGACAAAAGAATGTTCAAGTATAATGATTGTGCACATGCTCACTTTAGAAAAGCAACTTGCAGAAGATTCCAAGTAGTCACCTAATTTTGGATCGTATCAACCAGAGCTGAACTGCGTTCCCCACACACACACACATATATATGGGTTTTTGATAATTAAATATACTTGATTTTAAAAATAAAAATTAATCAATTAAATTCATTTATTATATTTTCTTTTAAAATAAATCTTCTTTTATATTTAATTCAAATACAATGAATAAATTTGATTGATTAATCCTTATTTTTTAAAATCAGATATATTTAATTTCAAAAGTATTATATATATACATATATATAGAGAGAGTAAATTATAATTTAGTAATTCAATTTGAAATTATGTTTAAGCAGAGCAAAGATTTTGATTTTATTACAATTTACTCTCCTATTGTTAGGGAATTTCTATTAGATTTGATAGTGAACAGCTAAAATATTGAAATGTCCCTAGGTAATGGTTTGACCTATTAACAGAATTAAAAAAAATGAAAATACAAAATAAAAATTTAAAAAATAATTAAAAATGAACAAAAAGTTAAATAAATAAAGATAAAAAATATATTTAAAAATAAAAAGACCAAATCGAACATCCGATGACAACATCAAACCCAATAATCCCAAAATCTTCAATGAAGTTTCAATGTCAACTTAAAACTCAGTCATCCCATAATCATCAAACACACCTAGAACATCACTCCCAACGTCCAATCATGGCCACCACAACCACCGTCAAATCAATGTACCAGCCAAACGGCCAATCATTACCACAAGAAGTCAACCATTACCAACCAACCACCACCACAAAAAAAAAAAAAAAAAAAAAACAAGAATAGAAGATGACTTTGATTTCTCATATATCCTTATACTAAATGTGATAACTATTTCCAAATAAAAATATTAAGAACATAATTTGTGAACACCATAACCTCGTAAATTTTGGCATTGGCTCTATGATTGCAAATCGAATATGAGAAACAGCATGGAAGTTTGTGACATAATTACAAGGAATACGTGACTGAAAAATTAGGAAAATGTTATGATAAATTGACGAGGATAGGCACCGTTATAAATACAAATAGAAATAACTTTTTTTTAAAAGAAAATACCTTTTTATTCTAGTGCACAAATAAAAAAAAAAAAAATGCTAGTTTTTATACTGATAATTAAATTTGGCTTTTGAATGGCCTTCTTTTCAGTCAGCAATTTGTTCAAGTTGATTTTATTCAATAAATTTCAGGGATTTATCCCTTTGAAATAAAAAATTATATTTAATTTGGGAGATTTGTTGGTATGTCTCTAGTTGGTTGAGCGAGAAGTTTGAGTAAATTGGGTGGATATATATATATATATATATATATTCGGTGGATATTTTGTTTGGGCTCGTTTGAAGGAAATTCTACTCTTTTACGAGCCACAAAACCGCGTGCCCGTATACTGACATTAAGCCTGGTAAGGGCTTGTTTATCCTCCTTTTTTTATTGCCAGTTTTTGTATTTGCATATTTCTTTTTAATATGATTATTTATTTATTTTTGTCTTATTTTACAGCGGTTGACGGACCTTTGTGTGCCTACACAGCCACACAGCAAGCACTCTTCATTCATAAACTAAATCATACTGTATGATTGGTTATTTATACGAGGTAATATAAGAGGAAAAAAAAAAATTATGTCCAACACATTTAAACATTTTTCTTGAATACTGATGCCTGATTTGGAGGAGCAGTGGCATTTGGTAAGTCTAGCATTGAAACATTCACATATTATTACTCAATTATTTATGAAGTGCAGGTCCCATAAATTAGTGATAAAATGAAGTTGGCATAGTAAGATGCTCCTCACATTTATATCACGAGATTATATATTCAAGTTATATCTTATCTTTAAACCTAAGTTTAATTGTAATATTTAGAAAAAAAAAATCTCCTGAATTGATATCAAATAAGTTTGAAAAATAATATTAAGTCATTAAGTTGAGTCATAATGGCATCATAAAATGTAAAATATCGGTTTTGCTCTTCATTAAACTATTGAGAACAATAAATTAGATTATTTTTTATAGTTAGGTTCTTCACTTTTATTCTCTCTATCAATGTATTTTTTTCACTCATCCGTAGTCAATCAACCTCCACGAAGCTCTTTTTTCATCCATTACTAACTCTCGCTTAAGATTAGTTATTTGAAAGTTCATACACCATGTTAAACTAGCAAAAAATTATATTTCCCTAGTAGTTCACTAAGAAAGATAAATTTAGCTACCAGCAATTATAGTTCACAAAGACTACAGTAGTTCGCGATCAAAGAACGTCTTGGTATTATTAACTATTCATATGAATAAGGATCACATGCTAGCAAATTGTTACTATTATGCCAATACACAACTATTTGCTATTGCATAAAAAGCTTCACATACATCCACAACTCATACACACACACAATTCCCCCACGAACAGTTTGCACAATAACGAGAAACATGGTTCATGCATGCTAGTATTGTTCGCTAACCCACCCACTCTCTACCCACCTTATGATAGTTCGCGAAAACGACACCAAATTAATGCCAGATTCAATGCAAAGTTTCAAAGATTTTTCCATTCTAATTCAATACCCCTTCATCGATCACGTTTCGCCTTGCTGCTGTTCGTGTTGTTGTGTCATAGTTCGTGTTTGATGGGTTTTGATATGAGAGGGAAATGAATTGGTGGTGATGATTTTTCAAATTCTAACCGTGGTTGTTTTTGAGTGAAATCAAGGCAATTTTGTCCTAGAAAATACTTGCATAAGGTGGTACTTGTAGGAACATTAATCTCATTGTATGTATTATAGACATCTCATCATATGTATTACAAACATATCGTTGTACCAAGAAATGTAACTCCATAGATACCAAGCATGTTCAAGATAATGACATCAGTAAAAAAAATTTATTTTCACAATATTATCTAAATCTCTAACTCCCAAATTCTCTCTGCTTCTCTCATCATTTTCTCTTTTCTTTTGTACTAGTTTATACTTTATATACGCTTTCAATCTAATTCTATCTAATGTGTGCATCAGGATTGAATGTCTCAACAAATAGTTTGGTGCTTTCTTCTAAGTTCACAATAGTTTAATGCCACATAAAAGAACTCTATATACAGAACCCATAGTACACTCAAATATCAACTTTTAGATGTTTTATAGGTTTTTAATTATGTCGAAAGTTGATTATTACACAAAATATTCAATTAAAGAAAGATATAATGTTATTTAAATCTAAAATATTTTCTTTAATTAATCAATTTTATAAAACTTTTGCCACACTTGTTTTATAAATAGTATGAGTTCTTTTAAATAGCCCTTTAATTGGGTGAGTTTTAATTCAGTCATCAAATCATACCATATATCCCTAAAACATTTGTATGTCCCAAAAACGTAATTATGTTCCAAAAACATCTCATATGTCCCAAATTCACATAACTTGTCTTGAATTCACGAAATTTGTCTCGAATTGAACGCATTTCATCTTTTTCAAACATGAAAAACTGAGGCAACTTCTCATCCATCTCTTCTTCAATCATCTTCTACATTCAATTTCATCACCTACACTTCTCTAACATAAATTCATCCCATTTTTCATTCAAAATCTCTAAAAAAATTAACCCACAATATCAACAAATTAAAAATTAAATCAATCAAACTAACAAACCCATTGCAATTTATGGGACTCGCATCTATAAATGGAACTTGTTGTTGGCATTACCTTTCACTGTCATCGAAGTCACCGTTGATTTGGGTTTGTGGATCGTTGCCTTTTCTCTTTCTCTCCTTTCCTCCTCGAGCCACTATTTTTTTTTTCCCTAAACCTAAAATTTGTATCACAAAAACTCAATTATTAGTTAAGTGGTGAAAGTCGCCCAATTAAGGGTTCTACCTTAAAACAGAACTGTAGAGAGAAAATATAAAAGTGGTGCCAATGTAATTACCCCATTTGCAATTTTTAGATTTCTACATTATCTCACGATTTAAATTGTAAGAAAAAATCACTTCTGATATATATCACAACCAGATAGATAATGGGAACTCCATCATTAATTCTTAATTTCAAGTACAATCGAGCGTTACTTTTGGTTAGCTTCATGGTACTTGAACCTACTGAGGCAATAACTCAAAGCTCTTTTAGTTCTTTTATGGCACTTGTTATTTTATTTCCTTTTTGAAATCTAACACTAAATAGATTAAAAGTTAGATTTGAATATTTATACCTACCACGGAAGAAATTTAATCCTAATGAAAAAAAAAAAGCCCCACACATACTATCAAACAAAAAATGATGGAATGTAAATACTCATTCTAAACGTGAAAAGAGATGTATATACATCACTTGCTATTAAGTGCTGCAGACATGCAATAGCTTATAACCCGGTAATTTTCCGTCGTAATGATCGACTTTTAAAGGCTTCAATTTCTCAACCCCCCTTGCCTTCTTGTTCTGATCAAACAAAAAGAAGCTAGGTTTAAACAGTTCTTTTTAGGATTTGAAAAGGAAACAATCTAAATATCTAAATTAATAATTAAGTCCTTTTAACATTTTAGAAGGTGCAGAGGGTAAATCATCGCTGGAGTCTCTGATGCATAAAATAAATACATGTTAAAAGAAGTTTCACCAAATTTTTGTATTTGTATCATAAATGATTAGATTATGCACAAGTAGACTGTACAGTGTGCAAAGTACGGATGATAGGGGGGAGAGGATCCATTTGATAAGATTCGCATAGCTGTTTGCAAATCCGATGACGTAATATGTAGACAATCCCTAGATCGTCCTTGCTACTTTCCTGTCGGTTTCTTAATCTCAAGCAATTAGCCCCTCACTCTTCTGTACCTTTATTAATTTAAGTTGGGAAACCCTAATACTCATATCAGGTTTTGCCAAATATCCCAATCTTCCTTTTATTTATTTATTCTTGATTTTATGATACATTTTCAAGATGGAAAACTTGGATAAAACTTTAATAGTATAGATTAAACGATTAATTCCAAACATTGAACAAGAATTATTTATATCTTTTGTGGATATTAACATAAATTATGAGATTTATTGACATCCAAACTTACCACTTGAAGAAACAGAAACTCAAAAACAGATGGAATTGGTTAATCATTATCCTATCTCACTTATCAATCATTCTTTTATTGAGGAATATCATTGTTACTATTATGATAATATTCTTTTAACGCAATATTTCATTAATTTCTTTTAACTTCTAAATCCTAAATCAGGTTTATAAGGTCATCTCCAACCAAAGTACCAAAATGGTGCACCATTATGGTGTTGATTTGTGCTCCAATATAGACACTGAACTTGTGGTCCCAAGAAAATTTTTTGATGGTAATGAACAATGCAATATCAAAATTTGATGTTGGTGTTGTACTGTTTATAACACTAAATTTGATATTCAATTATAAATTAGTTTAATTAAAAATATATATTATATTATTATAAAAAAAATATATCATTCGAAATATTTTATTTAAATCTTTAAAATGAGTATAATATTAAATATATTTTAATATATATTTAAATCTTTAATATATATTGATTAAAAAATTATATATAAAATATTTTTTGAAGATGTCATTTATACCAATTTGATGTTATATATGTTTGAGTAAAAACAAAAATTAGTATAAAAAAATTTAATATTAATATTAAAATAATATAAAATTTCGTGTTACATGTTAGACATGGTCTAATTCATAACATAATTGTTTTATTCAATTAACGTTGTGATAAGGTATCATTAATACACTTCAAATCATTTGATATGAAAATATTTCTCGAAGAAGATGTGTGGTTGAGATGAGGCAGGTGATAGATAAAAAATGACAGATGGGTCAGATTATCAATTAGAGACCTTGTAGAGAACTCACATGCAGAATTTATACAGATCCTCCTGGCTCAGTCAATTGCCTCATCTCTACTTCAAAGCCGCTCTTCAAGCACAAACAAAACCTTGTCAACACCCACTCTCTCTCTCTCTCTCGCAAACTCAACGACAATGTCCACATCCAAAAAAAAGCTCCTTATCAACACAGTCTCAGTCAGCCTAGGTTGCAGCAGTTGCAGAAAACCAAAACTTGCATTTCTTTTCCACCCCAAACTCAGACCAAAGAAACCCACCCACCGTAAACAGTACTGTCTCTACAACACCAACAACAACACTTCTTCTTCTTCAACCTCCTCCCACAACACCGACCTCACCCATTATGACACAGAAAGCCCGACCACTTTCTCCCCCAACATATACACCACGCCTCCCCCCCACCACCACCATCACTACTGGGACACCTCTTCTCGCCCAGTACGAGGGTTCGGCCGGGTCGGCGGAGAGAGCGTTGCCGTGGAGAAGGACTCGGACGACCCTTATTTGGACTTCAGGCAGTCAATGTTGCAGATGATATTGGAGAAGGAGATATACTCCAAGGAGGATCTGAAGGAGCTTCTCAACTGTTTTTTGCAGCTGAATTCTCCCTACCACCATGAAATCATTGTCAGAGCTTTTACTGAGATCTGGAATGGAGTGTTTTCGGTCAAGACTGGTATTGCAGCTTCCTCCAAGCTGCGTTTTGGATGCAAGTCACGTGAATTTTAAGTCACTTTGTCCGCGTCATCACTCTTTCACTATCATTTTCTGACTAATTAAATCCTGACTATGTAACCGGATGTAATCAGACTCACCACTCTACCACGTCTTCTAATTAATTAAGTTGATCGTGAAATCATTGTACAAAGGCTTTTAATTGAATTCTAATGGCTCAAATTATGTTTCTCTTTTGTGTACTTTCAGATTTGCATGCTGTATATATTTTGTTACAATTTTGACGTAGATGTGTGAGCTTTATACTTGTTAACGTATTTTTATACTGCGCTTCAGAGCCCAGATATTTACACTAGACTTCCCACTCAAATTAAATAATTTCTTGTGACATAACATTAGGGCCTTGGTTAATTTTTAGAGTCTAAAGAGTTTTACTGCGGGAGAGCTAGACCAAATGGGCTTGTCATGTATAGTCAACTCGGCTGTGCGGGGAGGATAGTCAAAATCCTTGCCAGTTTCTTAGGAACTGTTTGGCTATGCTGGAGAAAGTTATGCATCATTGGGATTCGTCGCTCTTTTTTTTTTGTATTTTTTTTCATTTTTTGAGTCTGTCTCCAGAGGTGATTTTTATAAACCAACCAATCTAGTACAAATCCGTAGAAACCGAGCGAGATTTGGTTAAGAGTGTTAAACAGATTGTTTTTATGCAATTTACTATGATAAATTGGAGATGTATATATTTCTGTGACATGACTTTCAACGTTTCCGATGCACTGTCCCTTTCTTCTGTTCATAGTAATGGTCCCTTTATAAATGGCCTATTGGGCTGTTGTGGTGGCTTTGTTACACTGACATTAATTAGAAACAGACAACTTACATCAAAATAAAGTAGATACACCTTGCACGTAAAGTGAAAATATAACACCTCTTTGGTATTTGAAAAATTTTGATCATATTGAAACAATACTAGAACAAAATTATAAGCAAGATTTTAGCACAAGAATATCAAAGACAGACAACTGAAAATTAATGAAATATGGATCACATTGCACAGAAGCATTTATTATGGCTAATTGCCATAACGCCACTGTCCAATCTTATATACACTTTCAATTTTCAAAATGATCCTTATATACAGATACATTACGCATGCAACCAAAGTCTTGAACATAGCACTATACAGTCATGTGTTGATCGAATTTAATGCTAGTATGACTAACTTATTTATATGCTTTAACTTATTTCAAATTGATAGCTTGTAGTCCAAAATTAACTCATTCCTCTTGGGAGGCGTTTAAGTGCATATTATAAGCACTATACAGGTATCTTTTGGGTGCGGTACAGATGAATCAAATCTCTGGCACTATCGCTATCTATCGTTAAGTCATAATTTACAAGGAATTTAAACAAAGTAAATTGACTAACAACTAGCGGAGAGCGGAGGTGACTAGTGAGTAATGTGTGCAGGAACAATTATGGCTGCAAGCTTGCAACTGCAAAATTTTAATTCAAAGTTCTTTCTCTCTCCCTCATAACTATTTCATAAATGAAAATAAATGTTGTTTACTTTAAAGTTTGAAGGGCTTAGGCCATTGAATCTTTACAAGCATCAGGGAATCTATGAACATGATAGTGGAAACACAAAGGGCCTTCGTTTGAAACAACGAAAAACAGATCACAACTCTCCTTTATGATAGAGACATAAAACCAAAATATACTGCAACTCACTCCAACTCACATTATCCTTACTCTTAAAATTTTTATGAATACTATAACACCATTTTGCTTTTGCAAAGATGCGAAATGTCCCTTGTGATTTTTTTTTTTTTTTTTTTTATAAAAAAGGAAAAATCAAATCAAACTTAAATTTTAATCAGTAGACGCAAACACCATGACCATTTGACGGTTTTCTTTGATAGTGGGAGACATTTTGTTGCATTCTTAGGCTGGAAAAGGGCAAGTACATGAAAAGTGGAGGAAACAGAGATGCTAAAAAAAAAAAGGAACTAAGACGATGAGAAGTGAATCAAAAAATAGAAACTTTGACAACAGAATGTGTTAGTGTTCATATCAAGCATAGGCAAATATGTTCTTGTAGGGGCACCAGCGCGCGCACATATATATATATGTGTGTATATATATATGTTTTCAAAGAAAACATATTAAAGTGAAGGACAAATGAATGTGGGAATAGAAATATCATAGTTTTTAGTTTTCTTGTGTCGATATTTGAATGTATGGTATTGTTTGATAAAGAAGAGACAATGATAAAGGCTCAGATTAAACTTGAAAGTGCTTTAATTTGGTGATTGAGCTGAGGGTCCCAACGTATGAGGTAGGGGCAATGTAGTGAACGACTTTGATTTGTGGAATCCTTTCTTTGGGTGTGAGTCGTGACAGGCACTGAAGAGGTCGTAGCGTCCAATGGCAAGACGGCAACCAAATCAAATTAGACAAATTCTCTCTCCACAATGAGGAGAGGAAAACCACCCCGTCGTCTTGCCCCTCAATTGAATGACCTTAATTTGTCATATATTGAAAATGCTTTAACGGCTGCTTTTACAAGAGCTGTTAGACACTTTAGATTAGATAGTGCTGGACTCCCAACTGTATATTACTGTGGAGTGTTGCAATTAAAGATGATAAATAAGGACCCCTGTAAAAGACTTTAAACCAACAGTATGGGGTGAGGGGTCCTTGTGAATCAATCCTCCATTGTTTCATAATTTCGTGTCTAATCTATATCCACAATCATCAAAGGAGACAACACACAGGCCAGACAACAGGACTTCTTTTATTTTTTTCTCAAATACTAAAATACTTCACTGGCATGTGCCCTTATCCTGAAAATACGTAACTTTTGGAAGAGTTGTGAAGACAGAAAATGGATGAATCTAATTTAATTTTAATTTTGTATATAATGTTTTGAAATGTATTATTTTAATAATATTAAACGTTCCAACTTATATCTCAAGTAATTATGTAATAGCTCAAGAATCATACATTATCTATTGATAGAAGTGAATAACTATCTCCATTATCCTAAGAGGTTAAGGATTTTAATCTTTCTTGTATTGTTAAAAGTCAATATCGATTTAAAAAAATAAAATAAAACTATTTATATAACAATTTCATTAATGTAGCAAGTAAATTGGATAATCATTGATGTGCTTTTATTTATCAAAAACTAGTTTCGTGACAATTTCATTCATGTGACATATGTCAAGTGAATTAAATATTCATCTATTAATGTGCTTTTATTTATGAATTATCACATAAGGAATTGCGATACAAAGTTAAAATATAAATGGAGATATCTAGAGTACTCTTCTTCCTCGTTTTCATTTAGATGGAGTTATAAGGGAAGATTTAAATACCTCAAAAAGGAAAAAAAAAATTAAAAAAAAAAAAAGATTTCGGCACCCTTTATTACCATAATTTTAGGCCATTTATGCTACTACTAGGATCGTACTATTTTAAGTGATATCAATTCTGTTCCATGTTTGATACTTTGATAGATGTAATTTAATATATATATATATAGTTTTTATAATCAAGTATATTTAATTTTAAAATATAAAGATCAATCAATCAAATCCATCCATTGTATTTGAATTAAATATAAGAGAGAATTTATTTTAGAAGAGAGAATATAATGTATGAATTTGATTGGTTGATATTTATTTTTAAAATTAGGAATACCTAATTATAAAAATACTGTATATATATAATTTACAAATTCTATATTTTGAAAAATACATTAATATAATTGAAACTTTAAAATTGAAAACTTGAGATTATCTTCTAATTATAACAGTTTAGATTGTGTTATTTAAACTCATGTGTTTTATCATGAGTTATGACTCTTGAAAATTGGGTTGTAATGAATAATGAGATCTTTTGTTTTTTCATTTTTTTTGGTCGATTTAGTATGTTGATAAGATTATATAGTGAATTATGTTCTTATTTCTATGTATTTGATTTTACGATTTTTTTTTTTTAATTTTGGAGTCAACAGAGTCAAATGAGATCATATAGGATCAAATAGGTGAAATGGGTAATAAGTATGGGCATGGGGGAACCCATCCCGTATGAGGGAATCCATCCCCAAATTCCCCAAGCCCTTTCCCTTAAAAGGGGATTTAGATGGAGGTGGAAGAAAGGATGGATATTGCGTATGGATAAGGATGACGATAGGTCGAATTGAGACTGGATCTGCTCACCCCAAACCCAACTCGTGCCTCAAACGAGGTCGTTAATTTTTGCCCCCAAACTTGAACCGGATTGGGACAACTTACCCGAACTCAATTCGTTTGACCTGATAAAGTTTTTAATAAATTACATAATTAATATTAAAAAAACAAAGATATAAATAAAAATAATAATTAAAATTTATAATAATTCAATCTTAACTTCAATATAAATCACATCTAAATAGTTATCAGTATAAAATTCATAAACAACATAATTTTTTTAAATATAACTATTAAACCAACTAGTTACTTCAAAAAGTTTCATTACAAATATCAAAATACTTACTACATACATAACAATTGATAGGTTTCATTATACACATCAAAATATTGCTATTACATAGTAAAATTCCCTTACAAAGACTAAAATAATAATTATAATATAATAGTATAGGCATCTATATGACAATAGGTTAGATCGGGATTGGATTGACCCGTTCCAAATCCGACCTAATTTTTTGATAGGATGTCTCAAACCTGAACTGTGTCTAGAATAAGTTGCTACTTTTCATCCTAAACGGATCAATATCTTATCAATTTGGATTGGATCAAGTTTTTTTGCCATCTCTAAGTGTGGATATGGAGATAATCCCTATATTCATTTGATCCATTAACACTCCCATTTGTGTTTTCTCTCATGCTTACTATCTGCAGTTTGTTCACAAAGAATAAATTATCTGCAGTTAGGCTGTTTGAACAATTTTTTTTTTCTTAATTTTTTATTTTTTCAAATCTCGACTCCGACTTCTCGTATCGGTTAAGAAGTTTGAAATAATTAGACTCTGACATCCCTCCCCGATTATGCTTACTAGTTTTTTCTACAAAAGTGGAAAAAAATTTTCCAAATAACGATTGAAAATATTTTTAACTCATTCACTTAAAGACAAAAGTACTCATTACTTTCTCTAAACAAATTTTAGAAGTGATTTCACGAACACTCCTTTAACAATATTCAAATTAATGAATGGTGGGTTTATTAGTGAAACTTTTTTGGATGTTTAAAGTGAAATTTCAAGTTCTAAAAGAAAACTATTGGCATATACTTTTAATTGGATGTACTGATTATGAACGCCTATCCATTCCGTTTCCATCCTTAATGAGGTGGAATTTCTGATGCACTATATTGGGCCTGGACAATTTGCTGGGTATTGGAACAACCCAGCATGAAAATATTCCCAACCCCATTTTAATTTATTATTGTCGACGTCCTGACTTGTAATTAGGCTTCTCATTCATACCCTGTATTGTTCTCTTTTAATTAAAAATTAATTAATTAATTTTTTTTTATAATATTAAAAAGTCATGTTAATATGTATTCTAAAAGCTAAAGGTATATTCTTTTAATTTTTTAATACACAATTTTATATATTTGAAAATAATCATTACAAATTTTTTGTTTAATTTTTTTAATTTTTAACTTGTATTCTTGTGACAAATATTAACATCTTTTAAATTAAAAGAAAGTGAAGGGCTCCAACAGCTAGAAAATGAGAAACAAGCATCATGGTTTAAGGTGATTTTTTTTTTTAATAAATTACCAATACATTTATAACTATCGGAATCCTATAATAAAAACTTTAAAGTAATGCTAATAATTTAATACTTTATTTTATTCAACTCCTTAATAATAAAGAAAGAAAGATCCATATTAAATCTGAAAACTATTCTTTCATATATAGGTAAGTTAGAGGTAAATTATCCGCTGCTTGTGGATATAAGTACTCAAACCCAATATTCGTTGGGTGGGTTTAGTTATCACATAGAGTGGTTTAACATGATTTCTTGTTCAATTCAAATTCAAGTTATTATCACCACAATACATCTGAATAAATAAAAATAGTAAAAACAAACGTAGCCTATATAAATATGGTAAATCTAGGCGGGGTGCAGTTAAACTGAAAATCTGAGTTGCTCCCTTGTAACAAAGCATTGAAAGAGGTTGGTGCCGATTGCCAAGAAATTCATTTACTCAAAAACAAACCCAAATTTATGAGAAAAAGACAGTCACATACATCAACACTGCTTGGTGATGATTACTCGCAAATCTCCCAACAACTTAATTCAATTTTTGAAATACCAAAGTCTCATCCATACGTCACTATCTCACCGTTTCCAAAATCGACTTCATTATTATTGTTGTTGACAAATCCATTTCGTATTAATTATTTCAATTTTCACTAATTTCTATCTTTAATTACTTTCACCAACCAGTATTTTCTTTCAAGACTATTAATGTGTACAAAAACATATAAAAAAAAAAAAAAAAAAGGACGAACGATACCAATATGGAGCAACTTAAATTGGTGTAGAAATCTAAGCGCCTCTTTTATGAACAAATGTGTTGGGCCACGCAAGTCATTAAATGCGACGCTGAATTCAAGCTAAAAATTTAGTAGAAAGCAGATAGACACCAACTTCGGAACTGTTTGGTCTCAATTCAATTTGATTTTCTTGGAAAATGAGGTGCTCATTAACGACAGTCATTATCTCACTAATTACCATACTTTTATTACATAAATAAATATATATATATATATATATGGATTTTGATTCTCTAAGTAGTGTGTGTATCGATTTTCTCCAAACCAGTTAGACAAGTAAAAGCCCGCAGACTAAACGTCTCTCCAAGGTGGGTTTGTTTGTCTGAAAAAGATATGATCAGGTGCGGTTACGTGCAATCTATTGTCTGTGACCTATTGGCCCACGTCACCATCATGGTCTACAATTCGATAACAACACCGTACCGTCTCAATAAATTGTTATAATTTAACTATTTTCTTTTGGATTAATTACACTTACATACCCTGAGTTTTTCCCAAAAGCTTAATATTCAATAATTTCATTTAATTACTGCAGCCCTCACTCCATTAGTCCACATTCGTTAGAATTAACAGTTGACTAAGAAATGAAGGGTAAAATAGTTATTTCAGAACAACAAAAAATATAGTTTAATAAACAAATAATTAAAAATTTATTTAATAAAAATCAGTTGAAAAAGAAAATTATATATATCATAACAGATAAATTATAAATTTTTATTGCACCGATAGATAGTAAAAATTCATCTTCTCCTCAAACGTAAACTCTTAATTCACAAATTCTTCAAGAACCCATATTACATCTTCTCCTCAAACCATCAAACACAAACTCTTCGATCGCAAATTCTTCAAGAACCTAAATCTTCCTCTTTGCAAAAGCTTTGATTTTCCTATTTTCTCAATCACACTTTAAAATAAAAATCACAAAATATTTTCTCAGTTTCACGCATTAATCACTTCTAACAAAAAAAAAATTATTACTTAGAGCATTCACCTCATCTGATGGCGATCACTCCATCGAAAATCGAACAAATTGCTCCATTAGGTGGAGCCAGCAACCATCCCCAATGAAGACACCATCGATCTCTAAAGGCCCCAATGCTCCATCTAATTGGAACAAAGCTCGTTTTATCACTAGAGTTTTTGCCGATTCCATAATCTCTCTTTCATTGACATCTTTTCTTTACTTGTTTCATCAACATTTCCTCCTCCCTTTTTTTTTTTTTTGCTCTTTAAATTTAAAGGTTTTTCTGCTTTCAGACTTCGAAGTTCAAAATTATTCTACAACATTTGTTTTCCTCAAAGTTCCTTAATTTTTTCTTTTTGCCCTTTTTATACTTTTCTTAATATTTTTTTAATATGTTTTTTCAGAACTTCTGCCCTCATATAATATTGAGTTTATTGATTACTTTTTATTATTTGATTATCAATTAAAAATTTTTAAATTGATTATTTTAAAAGTAAAGGGTAAACAATACCTTCTAGAGTAAATTAGAGGGGCATTTTTGACTTCGTAAAATTAAATCTCAGCCAAGTATTAAATGAGATGAAAAGTCACTGTTTATAGGGTAGCTGTAGCAATTAAATGGATTTATTGAATATTAGCCTTCATCTAAAAACTAAAAGTATTTTACTGCAATTAACCCTTTTCTTTTTAATTAATCTCTAATTATCCAACAGATAATACTCGATCAATTTAGCAGTCCTGGATGGTTGAAAGGCATTCAGAAAGAAACACAACGAAAATTAATTAAAAGGAGTGATAATTCAGTATTCCCCAACCCCAGGCATCGTGAGAAGAAAAGATGTCATCACCATTGACGACTGCATGCCACATCAAAAATTTTAATTTTTAAGACACTCGATTTGTCACATCATCAGTCAACCTCTCCAAAAAAATATGGGACCATCTTAGATTCTATGCTTTATATCTTTTTGCAGGCGGTTCAACTAGCGACTTTTAACATGTTCAGGAATATTAACGTGAAAATACTTTTGTTTTGCATATCACTCCGTAGCCAAAATGATTGAATAATTCATTTGATTTTAAAACATCAATTATTCAAATTTTATCTTTATCTTGAATATAAGGTATACATAATTTTTTATAAGTTTAATTCTCATCCTCATAATAATAATAATAATAATAATAATAATGTGTCTACTTAAAATTTACTTATGCTAAATTAATTCATAATGAGAATAAAATTATGAATTTCATATAAATTTGAAATTGTAGAATAGATTGCAATTCCCCCACCGTTCTTAGCATTGTCAATCACATTACCTTTTATAAAATAGAAAGTCGGTTTTACCCTTAAAAAAAAAGGATAAAATTGGAAAGCAAAAAAATTGTGAAAAAAGTTTGATTTTCTTTCAGCGAGTTTGTATTAACATTTTGTCAAGTCCTTCTAATTTCATACATAACAATTTACAAAGGTGCTTTTCACAAGTTTGTTTTAATTATAAATAAGTTATTTTATATTATTCAATTTTTAGAATTAAAATCTATCCGAATATATCAATATGTTAAAATAATTCATCATATGATAAAATAATAAATAATAATTTTAAAAATTTAAAAATATTTTAATAACCATAATATTACTATAACAAAATTACATATTTATTGAAGATAAAAAGATTGCATAATTTTTTTTTTTTTTAAAAAAGCCCTATAAAATTCATAATTTTAATCAGAGGTATTTTTGTAACTTAACATTAATTCATTCTGAATTAAAATCAAAATAACATTTCAATAGAAATAATACTTATTCCAATTAGAATTTCTCAATTAAAGTAAATAATTTATTTAGATTTCGATATATCATTACGATTATTAACTCATTCAATTTCACGTCATTCTCGTTATATGCAAGTAACAGCAGGCAAGGCAACTGAGGCTGTACTATATAAGGCCCACTTATAACGATGATCTCATTTTTTTTATTTTTTTATTTACTTCTTTTATAATTAAATTATTAGATTTTAGAGATTGATTTTTATATTAAAAAACTTTTCTATTTCAATATTAGTTCTATAAATCTAGGATTTTTTTATTGTTTGCAAAATAAATTATCTCTAATTAAAGTCCTAAAAACGTGATAATTTATAAAATTATTAAATTAGACATAAAAATAAAATGGTATGCTTTGTGTTAATTAGTGTCAATTTATAAAATTATTAAAGTAGACAAAAAATAAAATATTTTAATTTATATTTAATGTAAATATAATTTTATATAATTAATTTTGGACAACCATATTATTAAACTAATGAGGATAATTTGATTTAAAAAACATTTATTAAATTCCACAGTAAATATAATGACGTGTTCGTAAAAGTTGTTGTCCAATCTATTTCTATTATTAAATAATTATTTTTAAAGTTTTATCAAATGATTTTTTATATTAAAATTATTAAATAACTAAATTCTAACTAAAAGAAGAAAAAAAAAAGCCTAAATAAACTAGTTATATATCTCTTTTATAAAAGATAAAGACTTTATTTAGTATAACTTCTCTAAATAAATCTTTTAGAAATAGATTTTTTATAAATAAAACTTTCAAAAAGAAGTTGATGGTTATTTAGTTGTCAAATAAAAAAATTATTTCAAATTATAGATTATTAGTTGTATTAACTCTGAATACTCTTTTAAATTATAAATTTATTAAAAATGGTATAAAAAATCATTATGTTTTTCTATATTGAATCTTATAGAAGAAAGAAAAAAAAAAGTGTTTGCCTTCAGATTCCCAAATTATGAAGCATCAATATGTTTTTTACGCTGAATTTTTTTACATAGAAAGATTGTACATTAGCCAAATCCAGATTAACTTTGTTTTCTAAAAGGTCAAAATTCTTTTAAAAACTCAGTTTCGATTATATATATGGATGAGTTGTGTACAATTATCTTAGAGGATTTAGAAGCAGGCCTTAGGCTTTTATTACGATCGGACCATAGTGATTAAAACCGAGTAGTAAAGCTTGTAGCCATTCTTTTGGCCGGCTGATGGTTTGCATTTCACCAAAGCAGGAGATATAGTTCCATATGCCTTCATTGTTTTACTGTCTGCACTGGTAGTAGCTTCTCAAGACTTGAAAGCCAATTCTTTGGGGAAATTTAGAAAATTTTATTTTCTGGGTTTCACAAACTCAGTCTTCATGATTGTTTTTAAAGATGGAAATAAAATTCTTTCACACCATCTCTGTTTGGCAGTTGATGGCACGTAGTTTTCATTTTATCTTGTGGACCGTGCAGATAAATTTTTTTAGAAATTTGTATGTTTGGATATGGTTCAATCATTCTTTGATTTCATCTATTATGCTTTCAGCCAAATTGTATAAATGAAATTGAGTCGTTAATCTGGATTTGGCTGTCTATGTGTATTTTTTTTTTTAAAAGCATATTTTATTTTTTAAAAAACCTTGTCAATTTTTAATATGGTTAGAAAGCACATTTTCATCGTTTTAAAAAAGTTAAAAAAGATATACTTAAAAAAACTTAAAATTTAAACTTCTCCCAATAGACAAATTTCAAATTTTTTAATTGCTTCAAAACTCTACTAAGATGACAACTAAACAATGCAATAATAATAATAATAATAATCTTTTCAAAATAATAATAATAATGATGATGATGAATACTTTTAATCAGTAAATAAATTGCACCACACTAAGACTTCATTTGGTCTAGTTTTTTCAAATAGATCTTTGAAAAGTAGATTTTTTTGCAGTAGATCTTTTAAAATAAAATTGTTGGTTGTTTCATTGTCAATTAAAAAACTCTTTTAAATTATAAATTATTTGGTTAAATTATTTTTAAAGTATTTTTAAATTATTAATTTATCAAAAGGACATGAGAAAAGGAGTAGTATATTTATTTTAGAAATGTAATTACTTAACTCTCAACCATGAAAAATTAATCAATCATAATAGTAATAAAGATTCTATTACTCTCTACCAACTTTTCACTCTAGTTTTATTAGTCTCGAGAAATGAAAAGATCGTATCTCTCTATTTTTTTTTTTTTATCTATTTTATGATTCTCGTAAAGTTTATGTATACTCATTTCAGATCTATGACTGATTTTGTTTCTCTATTTTTTTTTTTTTACTCCAGTTTAATTAGCCTTAAGAAATAAAAAAGTTGTATTTCTCTATATATTTTTTTAATTAATTTCATGGTTTTCATAAAGTTCACATGTACCCTTTTCAGGCTTGTGGACTAATTTTGTTTCTCTATTTTTTTTTCACCTGTACTAAATGTAGTATATACATACATGCATTATATATATATATATATATATATATATCAATGAACTAATAACAAAAAAATGGTATTATTAGCCAAAACCAATTAAAAAATATAAAATATAGAAAATTTACTAATAAAGAGGAATTCTCAAGTGTTTTTATGAAATAAAAAGTTAATAAAAATGGAGACTATGTGTTTATATTTACAAAAAAAAAAATGTAATAAGGTT
This sequence comes from Litchi chinensis, assembly GCA_019925255.1. Taxonomy (NCBI): domain Eukaryota; kingdom Viridiplantae; phylum Streptophyta; class Magnoliopsida; order Sapindales; family Sapindaceae; genus Litchi; species Litchi chinensis. Next base: position 10,803,024 of record CM034475.1, on the reverse strand, counting down.
ATAAGAGTATAGAGATGTGATTATGTGAGCAAAATAAAATAGGGTAGATTAGACATTTTAATATTTTAAAAAAAGTTCAAAAAGATTTATTAGGAAAACTCAAAATTGGAGCTTTTCCAAGTACACATTTTTTAGGTTTTTTTTTTTAATTCTTCAAAAACTCTACTGGAATGTCAACCAAATAATAAAAAAAATTAATTATAAATTTGAGTGTTAAAAAATATTTTTTATCAGTAGATAAGTTGTATCAAACATATATTAAAGATTTTATCTACTAACAAATATTTTAGGTAAATTAAAATATAAAATACTTAACAATAATCAAGTATCTAAAATATAAGAAAATAAAGTTAAAATATTTCTTTTACTATTAATTCATAATATTAAATGAAATAGCTCGAGTCCTCAAGTTTTGCTTAGGACCAAGAAATCTCTGAGCCGTCTTTGAATTTAAGTGGTGTGTAACCTTTCGTCTGTACTAGTGGTGGCGATCTAAGTTTTCCGCTATGTCTTTATCAATATTTTTATAGGTGAGGAGTGTACTATGAGATTAAATATTTCTAGTTTATAAATTTATGAAAGTAGATATTTGAATAATATATATAATAATTTATTTCAATAAATTTTAAAAAATTTATATTATTTATATAAAAATTAATTTAATTTATATGAGATGCACTCTCAAACACACTTTATATGTCAATAATAACAACTAATTTGATCGTATTGGTATTTGTGATTCGAAGAATCCACAGACCTCCAAGTTGAGAGAGATCAAAACAAAATAGAAAATGGTGATTACTATTTTAATTAGAATAGAAAACCTTGCAAATAAATTAGCATTATCTCAGCGTTGTTTAGGGTAAACTAAGATTAAAATAATTAATGGCACATGGTTTAGAAGCTTCGCCGCTCCGACAGGAATCTTAATTAGCTCACACAAACGCTCTTCAACGTGGAGCGTTGACAACTTTTTTCGTTTTATTTTTAGATTTAATCTGCAAACTATTAATTTTCTTTTATTTTTTCGTTTCTATTAATTCAAACGATAACAAAGAGAAGCAAAGCCAAAGCAGCAGTCAAGCGACTCAAACCTATCAAACTAGGTTTGCACTACAAAATTGGCTGCTTCCGTTAAAATAAGACCTCCTCAAAATCCTGGGTCTGCTCACTCCATAAAGAGCTAACCACAAATTCTGGAACTACATCTGCGTATTCAAGCCATATTTATTTATTTTAAGTCGAAGTTAATAAATGATAATATAGTTTAGAAAAATGAGATCTTTTTATATAATTATGCTTTTGTAAAGGTCATCATATCATCGGAGTCCTGATTAAATAATGCATATTTATAACCTTGTATACTTTAATTCTGTCCGATCCAGTAATTAATTCATGGGACATCATAATGTCATACACCTAAGTTTTCAGCGATTCATTAATACATACATGATATATATGTAATGATCATTTATTTATACGACTTTTCACGGGTGTAAGTATCCCCTGTAATTTGTTTAGATTAAACATTAAATGCAGTAAATCTACTATAATAATATGTGATATATCTACTTCGATAATAAGGTTAAAATATATTACACATAAATTTATAATATGCATTGTGAGCTTTTAATCTTTATTAAAATTAGAAAAAGGAAGTAAGAGTATTATTTATCATTTGAATTATGATTAAATGTATTTTAAATTTGTTTTACGCTTTCAATGGGGAGGGAATCTATTTAAATATCAAAATATCTAAAATGTTTCGTGTGAAAAGGACTAACAACTTTTCTCAAATAAGAAAACAAGAGTTTATTAACTTATATAGAAGCAATGAGACTAGATAAGTAGCTAATCAAGACGTGAGTTGAGGATAGCAACAGGTAACAGGCAACAGACATTGAAGGAATGCAACCGCTGGATTAGATTTAACCAAAAGTAGTAACGATCAAATATATATCTGATTTTAAAATCTCAACGGTCCCTTTGCACCACTCAGTGCATTTCTGGTGGCGACAATCTACCCAGTAAAGAATTTGTCATTCTCTTGTTTTTTCTCATAACACGTAGCTTCCATTGATAGAGAAAGAAAGAGAGAGGGAGAGAGAGAGAGAGAGGAAAAGAAAAAAGATTCAAATTCATTTGTGGGCTGGTGTGTGGAGTTGATAAGGTACCTTAGCTAAATACCGATATTTTTACAAAAAGGAGTTTTACTTTTATTTCCTGTGTTTAACTTTTAGCCATTACAAAGCTAAATTGCAGAGGGTCCTTTGTTCATATTCTAAACAAATGTAGCTATCTAATGACTCTTCAAACTATGAATGAAAAAATATTCCCATGTTCAAGTGGTCACACAGACATTTATCATCACAAAATCTTATATTTGTTTATTTATTTATTTTTTTTAAATTTTATTTTCACATTTTTCACAATTCTGGGGCTTAAAACGATATTGCCGCAGGTTTTGTGGATAGGAGTTGAGGACCAGGCCAAAACTCTGCGCTGGAATTGTAACCATCAATTGAAAATGACTGCCACCCAATTCAAAATCAACGGCTGTGATCAGTCCATCATGTCAGGTGAACTGGGTAAGTGAATACCTTACAGACGAAACATATCCAAGTTGGATATTGTCTCACTTGCAGTAAATTGACTATAAGCGTATGTTTGAGATTATTAGTACTGTTGCATGAAATCATCTCTCATCTCTGAACTGGTCCAACTATTATTCAAATAAATAAATATTTTCATAAATCACCCACATGGAGCTTCAGTGTGTCATTATAACGAAATGCCGTTGAAGCAATCATATTTTCCAACTTCCATAATTTAAATTACATATAGTAATTAATTAATAATTATAGTAGTAATTTCTTTTTGACTGAACAAAATTTTCTAAAAATGGAGAATATACATAATAATAATAGAAGTTAGCATTGCTCATTAGCTTCTGACTCTAAAGCAAATCTATGAAACGTTTGCCTAACATGATTGATTGCACGTGCAATCTCTTCACACATGCGACACTATTTGCTCAGTGATACAAGAAGCAGAGAAATCAAGTCATGAAAAAAGTTTCACTATGATTGCTGAAACTAGTAGTGGTATAGACATTTCCAGTAGGACTGAATCAAAAACATGTCATCTAGGACGAAGAAGCATCATCATGATTTTGTTCGGTTTCCTTTTCAGCTTCTAGTAATGATGATAAACATGGACTTGAAACGATCTCCTCAGCTTCCAAGGAAGATACACATGGGGTCGAAGAAGAATCATCGGACGAAGAAGATGTGTAAAAAGATAGAGGAGAGGAAGGAGAATGATGATGAGAACAAGAAGTACAACAAGTGCTTCTAGTAGTTGTGCTAGTTAAAGAAGCAGAAGCAAAAGCAAAACCAACAAGCAAGTCAACAAAAGCACCAACAATATACCCATGATTGCTTTTCCCATTCACTCTCAAATACCAACACAAAAGCTCTTCAAGATCTTCCCAATCTTTCAAGCCATGAGCCTCCACCATTTCCTCCATCGACTTCCTGAAATCCACATAAGGGTCTCGAGACTCCATTGACAAGACCAAGCTCTCTTTAAATGGGAACCCACCTGCCTTGGCTTCTTCAAGGATCGAACTGGTCTCTCCTAGTTCTGGCTCAAAGAACAGCCTCTCAGACCTCAAACCACGAATAACATTCTCTATTGACTCGCCTCTGGACTCATCTGACGCTGTGGTGAAGCTAGCAGCCGATTCGGATGAGTTGGTGAACCAAGCCGAATCAGGTCGAGTTTGATCAACATCTAAAAAGGCTGAGTTGATGGTCTTGAAAATGTTATTGCTATCTGTGTTGGCTCGAAAAGACAGGGTTCTGGGTTGGTGACAAGAAGGCCAAGACCATGATGATGATCTAGCGGGAGTGGTATTGTTGCTCTTGAAGAAAAAAGGAAGCTTCATGTTCTTGCCCATGTCTGGTTTGATTTGGAAGATTTGGAAATCGAAACGTGGGTTTCAAATGGTTTGTTTTGGTGGGTTGAGACTTGTTTATTTGGACATTAATGGCAAGTCAGAGAGAGATTTACGGGTTGGAAGGCCATTTTTAAAAGGAGTGGTGAGCTAACTAAGGTGGAGAGGAGGAGGGTTGGTGGGGTCTTTCAATTTTTCTCTTGTGTGTGTATTTATTTATCGTCTACTAAATTAAATGCTCTTCAGTTGAGCTCATTCAATATTTTCAGAACTACTCTTTATTTTCTATAATTCTAGCAAGTGTTTCTATTTGTTTCCCTTAAGCCTTTAATTACAAATGGTCCTGAGGTGGTCTTCTTGCCAAATTAATTACTAGACATGTTAATGTTATTCACAAACTTAGTAAAAATTATCATATATATATTTTTTATTATGTGTGAGTATATATACGAGTTTTATTTACCTTACACTTTTGAATATTTAGGTTCTTTTATTACTTTGCCTCATTTTTTTTTCATATGATAACAAGAATTATCTTCTAATATAAATATCATTTTGTTTTTGAAAGAAATTAAAAGTAATGAGTTTAAGAAAAATATTAAAATTAGTTATAAATAAAATATAAATAATAACATGTTATTAAGTCAGTGATATACCTCTCACATGTCGTGCTTATATTAGGTTGGAGTTATACTCGACATCCATTAAATGGTAATACTTCAAAAAGTAAAATAAAAGCATAAACATAAACAACAGGTTTAGCTCCCAAGCTTCATTTGTAATGTTAGATTATGACAAGACGGGAGTGAATCAATTTGAAGTCAAAGAATAAATATTATCCATATACTAATAATACAATAAAGATGTCTCAATTTCCAAATATTATCATTAGTACGTTCTTTTGTGATTATAAAGATATGTAATATATTAAAACATTTCATGCAATTCAATGTCCGTAATTCGATGGTAGAAACGTCCACTTAATTGCTACAACTTAAAAGGTATTTAAATAAAACTGAGGAAAAAGAAATCACAACACTTAATTTAAGTTGTAAGAGATGAAGGCAGATTATAGCTTGGAAACTGTAAACCACCCATGCCGGAAGAACTAAATGGAAAAAATAAAACCCAATTTTTCCCCTAAAAATATTCATTGTGTTTTAATTGCTAAAAGCAGAGGCCTGATCAATATATTAATGAAAATTTCATTAGTTAATATATTAACTTTCTCCTCTTCCTATGTACATAACTTCATTATCTGCTTGCCTAATTCGGACTAAGGACGACGCTTGTTTAATTATAATAATTTTGTAGTAAGCCACCGCATGGTGGAAATAATTGATAACGTAAAAAATAATTAAGATTAGAGATGCACACCACTACTCATTAAGAGTAGTTGAATACTCCCCTTAATCTTAAAAGGTCAAGTGTCACCATTATCCTAAAACACAAAATATAAATGGTTTTCTCTTAATTTAGTAAGAAAATTGGTTAAATCCCACCGTTATTTTAATATATAAGGAGTGAGTGGTTTTCTATTAATTTAATTAAAAAACATTCATAATTACATGGAAATTAGCATTCAACTACAAATATGAAGTTGCAAATATGAAGTATATAGGGATTCAAATCCATAATTTTCTGATGTCATACATTATCAAACGATTATTTTATTTAAATATTCAATATTGTCAAGACAGCTGACGTCATTGGTTAAAGCATTGGCTGCTATTTGCCATTCGCAGAGTTCGACACCCTTTTCTTATACTTTCATCTCCTTTCACCTGCAAGTTGAGAATCAAACTTGTGAAGAAGTGGTTTCAAGAAACCCTGGAAATGCAAATGAAAAAGAAGCCTGGTACATTTCTATATACATCATGGAGGGAAAAGAATGAAAATTCAAAACGTCGAGTAATTGTGAAGAAAATGAGACAAGAACAATTAACATGTGACGATGAAAATCACGTGTGAGTGTATATCAAGTGACTCTGTTTCACGTGTTCCCCTATTCAATCCAGTGAAGAGATTGAGACCCGAGAGAGAGACTTGACATTTGTATCTTCCCAATTTGATGGATTTTTGCGTTCTGAGTTTAAGGAAAGATAAAACTTAGTCGATAGGTTCCGTTTTTATCTAACGGATTGCCTGGTTTTTACTATAACTCCAACACCTGGTCACATTCATGTATTCAATTCATCTCTGTAAAATTAGTCTTATGTTAATCGGATGGTTATTACTCCACCTATCATGCACATCGTGGTGCACCTTCCTGACACGTGGGCCCTCGTGGGCACGTTTAATTATTATTATTATTTTCATCTTCTACTTAGAATTTTCATATTATTATAATATTTAGAGTAAATGCATTCCAGAGTATCTTATAGAACGAGCCTTAATTTTTATTATAGAAAATGATATTATTGACCTCGCCTATAATTCCAGTATCATTGAGCTCTGTTGTTAAGTTTTGGGTCAAATAGGGACTTTAAAGTCCTGAAATTTATTGTACCCTCTTCTTAAAATTTTAAAATTCATCATAGGCCATTTTTGACTTTAGGGCAGTTATCATCTCAATGATATGATTATGAAGTAAAAATTTATCAACACATGCAGTAATTCATCATAGGCTTTTCTTTTGATTTTGTATTTCAATTATTTACTTGCATAATAATGTGCTTAGAAATTTATCAATATATACCGATAAGTATATATGTATGGTTATATATAAAATTATTTTGATATGTTTGCACTTAGACTATTTATAGATGGGAAGAAACGATGATATTAACACAATTTAATATAATAATGTGATCTACAAGTAGAAAGGGGAGCATGGTTGCTGAAAATGATAATGGTTAGTGGTCCATGTTGTGTTACGTACATATTCATAACCATAACAATTGATTTTGAAGACGGAATATTTCGCTCCCTCAATTTTGTTGAAATCCCCAATGAAGTATAGATGGGTGGAATGCCGCAATTTCATCACCCAGAACTTCCGTGGCTCATAAGTCACTCCATTTTGCTGAAGTATGCAACTTTGTTGTTTCTTTCTCTCTATCGTCATTGCAAATTAACAAGCATGTGAAATCCGGTTTAGATACCAAGATGATGAATTGACATGTCCAGTTAATGTGGCAAGCATTAGGATCACTGAAAATCAAGTGCTCATGCCTTTAAAGGATTTTTGTTTGTGTACTGGGCCCTTGTGGACCCTTAGATATTACAGGTGAACTGGCTGTATGCCCACTACCTGGTTTGTCCCTTTTAAGTAGAAGGAAATTAGGAAACTGACTAAAAATAGCCGAAAGCTATACAAAAACAGACTATCACCAATTATTTAAAAAAGGATTATTTATTTTTAAAAAAAAAATGATTTATAATAAAATAGGTTTTGATAATTGCAATTAGTAGTCAAAAAAGGACCAAAATGCAACTAACACCTTATCTTCATCATTTCCTCCCCCCCAAAACACTTCCTCTGTCATTTATTTCACACTTACTCCTTCTCAATCTGTAAACCTAACTAGATCAACTCAATTTTCATCACCAATGTCTTGAAAACTCAAGATTGTCAAGTAATTCGAAGCAGCTCTATTGTTCAATTAGATATATGTTCAGAATATTGTATTATTATACATTTCAGGCGCTTTAATCTCCATACTTCATTTATTATCTTGTTTATATGATTTCATAAGTTTGTTGCAATTTGAGTTAAATGTTGGGAGAAAAATGGTTGGAACGTTATATCAAAAAATAACTTTTTTATTGTTGTTATTACTATTTTTTTGATGAAACCCTCAAATGGATGTACATAAAAGAAAACATAAATGTATATTGTAGAAGGTATGGATGTACATCGTGGAAAACATGACATTGTAACACATACTACCCGTCAAACGAGTGAACACCAAGATTATATGCCCACTCGTCCGATAAACAACATCTATGGTTATTGGCTTCAAGCAAACGATGATGATCACCTTCCTGGAATTATTTTGATGTGAGGCCTCCCTTGAAAGACTAGGCCAACCAATCATTGGTTTGACCATGTCAACTGAGCATTTTGACATGGAGCTGACTTGTGCAAGTATCTTGTAGCCATGCATGGAAGTGGTGTGGGTTGTGTTGACCCATTCAACTAGTTTGATAGTGGGTAATTACTGAGTAATTTATGGGTTAGTGGGAATCATTAATGGGGTTTGCATATTTGTTGTTAGTAACTATTAGTAAGTTAGTCTGCACTATAACTTGTTATTGTAAGCACTATAAATTGTAACATTAAGTAATAAACATTATATACAGAAACTTAATCTTCTTGTCTTTGCTTTCTCTCCTTTTAACTCTGATTTTTTTGTTCCTATTTTTTTCTCTCTCTCTCTTTCTCTCAATCTTTTTATTAATTTCGTATCAGAGTCGTATGATGCCATGGAAACCCGAGGTAAAACTAATATCGAGTTCTGCAGCAAGGTTAGTGAAATCCTGGCTCGCCATGAGTCAAGTTTCAATCAAGTGCATGCTACACTTTAGTCAATCATGACTAGGGGTGGGCACAAAAACATGGAACCGATCCGAACACCCTGATCCGATTCGATCCGTGGGTGTTCGGATCGGATCGCATGTTCAAAAATAAGGTGTTCGGATCCTCACTTGTGAAAACACCATGTTTTACGAATCAGATCGGATCGGGGTATCCAAAATCGATCCGATCCGTGAACCTGTGAACAATGATACATACGTAATTTCATATGCCTCTATATAAACACCATGTTGAGTTACATATTCATTTGGTGATTTTATATATATATATATATATATATATGTTATTGTTGCTGTGAATAGATGGGAAAAAGTATAAAAAGTGGTGAGGAGTCTGAATTTGATATTGATGATATCAATTCGATTGGAAAAAGTCAAAATCTTAGGGTGACAAAAAAAAAAATAAAGAAGAAGATGAAGAATAAAAGTAGTTATAGGCTTAAGTCAGATTGTTGGGATTTGGGACAGTTTGTTTGTGTTGCTGGTGGGATTTGAACTATGATTTCCATTAATATAAAGATGGGCGTATTGAAATTCAGAAGACTTATTGTTGAAAATGACCTTAAAAACTGAATGCCCAATTCTCCTATTTATTTTTATTATTATTCTTGGTGGATAGTTGTCGGTGGTGTTTGATGTTGGTAGCCGACAAAGGAGATGTTGCACGTGTTTGATGTTGATTAATTTGTATAAATGTTTACAAATTTCGGAAGATATATATTACAATTCACGAAGGTACACCAACAAGATATCTCTATTTATCTTCTTATCATAAGTTGAAATTGAAAGTAGGTGTTTCGATCCGGTCCGATCCGCAAACTAGGTGTTCGAATCGGATCGATTCCTTCTCCTTGATGGATCATGTTCGGATCCAAAAATGACGATCCGCGAAGTTACTATGTTCGGATCGGATCCGGTCCGAAGCGATCCGAACATGGTGTTGCCCACCCCTAATCATGACTGAACTTTAAGCTCTAAAATCTTCTAATGCTCGAATTTAAGAATGTGAAATTTTTCTTGAAAACTCTTTAGCTTAAGTTTGTTAATTTTGTGTCATCTTATCGTTTAAGTAACCTCATTTAGTTAAGTTTGCTTTACTTGTTTTAGTGGAGATTAGATAACTCAAATGTCAACTTTTATCCTTTCAATGGCATGAGCGGTGTACTTGTTTTTGGTAAAAATGTATGGTTGGAAATTAGTCCATGTATCTATATATAAAGTTAAATGAAAAGTTTCATATATATCAGGAAAAGTGTGTGCAAATGGTTTGTTTTCTTTCCTCATTTTGAGAGCTTACTTTTCATGGTATTATGGTGAGATGTTTTATGATATTGTCTGAAATTTTAACAGTGGTATCAGAGCTTTGTTCTTAAAGGGTTTGTGAGATTTGTTTTCAATTTATTGAGTGTTTGTGAAGTTTCAAACACTAGAAGGTGAGTGTTAAACACCCATGAGTGCAGACATGACTGTTGGAAACAATGCAGGCTTTCAAGTTCCTCAGTTTTCTGGGAAAAACTATCAAATATGAATTGTGAAGATGAAGTCCTATCTAAAAGCTTTCGGGTTATGGGAGTATGTAGCAGAAAACAAACAAATTCCTCCATTAAGAGCAAATCCTACCATTGCTCAGATGAAGCAACATGAGGAAGAGAAAATGAAGAAAGACAAGGTTGTTTTATATCTGCATTCAGCTTTAACAGATACTGTTTTCACCACCATTATGCATTTAGAAACTGCCAAAGAGATTTAGGATGAGTTGAAGGAGAGAAATGAGGGCAGTGAGAGAGTTAGAAGAGTTATATTGCTAACTTTCAAGAGAGAATTTGAGATGTTAAAAATGAGAGATGGTGAGACTGTTAAAGATTATTCTTGTAAGTTATCTGAGTTTATCAACTAGATGAGACTTTATGGAGAAGTGGTGAAAGATTACAAAGTGGTGGAGAAGATGTTGATAAGCTTACTTGAGAAGTTTGAGACTAAGGTCTCTGCCATTAAAAAGTCTTGTGACGTAAAGAAACTAACCATATCTGAAATGGTTAGTAAGCTGCAAGCTCAAGAGCAAAGAATGTCTATAAGAAGTGATGATGTGACTGAGGAAGTTTTTCAAGCTAGGTACAAATGGAAGCAACCTGGTCAAAAGGATCAAAAGAAGCAGAACTTCGACAAGAGAAATGTTGATCAAAAGGGGAAAGGAAAGATGGATGGAACCTCAATAAATTCTACAACAAAAGGCAAGTTTCCTCCTTGCCCAATTTGTAAGAGGACAAATCATTTGTCGAAAGATTGTTGGTACAAAGGCAAATCTCAAATTCAATGTAATCATTGCAAGAAATTGGGACATAGAGAAAAGTTTTGCAAAAACAAGCAATATTAATCTCAGTCATAACTTGTACAACAGGCCAACTACATTGATAAGCAACCTCAAGCAGAGGATCACCTGTTTATGGTCACTCAAGCATGCTTTTCTACTTTTAAAGATGTTTGGTATGTTGATAGTGGATGCACAAACCACATGGCAAGGGATTTCAGTCTCTTTACCTCACTAGATAGGAGTGACAGAACAAAAATGAAGCTTGGAAATGACAGATTGTTCAAGCTGCTGGAAAAGGTACCATTTCTATCCATACTAGTAAAGGTCCCAAATTAATACATGATGTTCTGCTGATCCCTGATTTGGACCAGAATTTATTGAGTGTTGCTCAGTTGTTGAGAAAATGATATTCACTCTCATTTAAAGGAAATAGTTGCATTATATTATATTCAAATGACATTGAAGTTGTCAAGGTTGAGATGTGTAATAATAGTTTTCCTTTGAGCTTAAATCAAGTAAATCACTCAGCACTTGTTTCTAAACATGATAATTCTATTTTGTGGCATAAGAGATATAGTCATTTCAACTTAAATGCCTTGAAATATTTGCAATCCAATGATATGGTTAATGACATGCCTGAAATTAACTGTATTGATGATGTTTGTGATGCTTGTCAATTGGGGAAACTGCATAGGAAGTCATTTCCATCAAATAATGCAGCTAGAGTGAAAGAGAAGCTTGAACTTGTACATATAGACCTGTGTGGTCCAATGAGTATGCATTCCTTGAGCCAAAATACATACTTCATCTTGTTTATAGATGATTTAACAAGAATGACTTGGATTTATTTCCTATCAAATAAGGCTTAAACCTTTGGTGTTTTTAAAATGTTTAAAGTCATGGTTGAAAATGAAAATGGTTGCAAATTAAATATGCTAAGGTCAGACAATGGTAAGGAGTACACCTCCAATAAGGTCAATGATTTTTGTGAAGAAATGAGAATCAAACATCAATTGATAGTAAACTATACACTTCAGCAAAACGGTATCTCTGAGAGGAAGAACAAAACTGTCATGGAAATGGCTAGATGCTTGATGATAGAGAAGAAGTTACCTAGAAAATTTTGGGCAGAAGCAGTGTATGTAGCAGTGTATCTCCTAAACAGACTTCCAACTAAAGTTGTTCAAGGGAAAACTCTATTTGAAGCCTTGTTTGGAATCAAACCTTTTATTAAACACCTCAAAACTTTTGGATCAATTTGCTACTCACACATTGTAGCTGCTAAAAGGTCCAAACTAGATGATAAAGCTTAAATGAGAGTTTTTTTGGGTTATGCAGCAAAATCAAAAGGTTATAGGGTGTTCAATTTGCAGACAAAGAAGCTTATCATCAGCAAAGATGTTCAAGTAGATGAGGATGTTTACTGGGATTGAGAGAATGATCAAATTCAAAGAAGTGCAAAACTAGCTGATCTAGATGTTGAACATAGCGTTGATAATGTTTAAAATGAAGCTGAATTTGAGAATGAAGAACCAGTAGCTGAATTTGATTCTCCAGCACTTAAAACTAAGTCCTTGAAAGAAATTTATGAGAATTGTGGCCTTGCAATTAGTGAACCTTCTAGTTTTGAAGAAACATCATTGTTGAAGATATGGAATGATGCAATGAAAGAAGAATTGGCTATGATAAATAAGAATGGTACATGGAAATTGACTTCAAGGCCTAAAGATAAAAAAGTAATTGGTGTCAAATGGGTTTATAGAACCAAGTTGAACCCTGATGGTTCTATTCACAAGCACAAGGTTAGATTGGTTGTGAAAGGGTTTTCTCAAATGGCCGGTATTGATTATGGTGATACCTTTGCACTAATAGTAAGACATGAAACAATAAGGCTACTTGTAGCTTTAACAGCTAACTATGGTTTGAAAATTTATCATCTCGATGTCAAGTCAGCATTTTTGAATGGAATTTTGAAAGAAGAGATATATATTGAGCAACTTTCTGGTTTCTTGGTTGCAGGCCATGAAGACAATGTGTACAAGCTTCATAAAGCTTTGTATGGATTGAAACAGGCTCCAAGAGCTTGATATAGTAGAATTGATGATCACTTTTTGCAAATTGGATTCAAGAGGAGTCAAAGTGGGGCTACTCTCTATGTAAAGACTAATGGAAATGGAAACAAGATTATTGTGTCACTTTATATGGATGATTTGCTTGTCACTAGAAATAACTATGATAAAATTGTTAAGTTTAAAGAGAGTATGATTCAGGTCTTCGAGATGACAGACCTTTGAGTGATGAGTTATTTTCTGGGGATGGAAGTAGATTAGTTTAACAATGGAATTTTTCTCTCACAAAGGAAGTATGCAATAGATATGCTAAGAAAGTTTAAAATGGAGAATTGCAATCCAGTTTCAACTCCTTTGACTATAAATGAGAAGCTCTCAAAGGTAGATGGTGATGATGAAGCTGATATGACTCAGTATAGGAGTCTTGTGGGCAGTTTGCTTTACTTGACAAACACCAGACCTGACTTGATGTTTCCAGCAAGTTTGCTTTCAAGATTCATGCACTTACCAAGCTTAACACATTTTGGCGTTGGCAAAAGAGTATTGAGGTATCTAAAAGGTACCATTGATTTTGGAATTTAGTATGGTAGTGGTGATGTAAAGCTGGAAAGTTATGTTGACAGTGATTGGGTAGGCTCTATAGATGACTCCAAGAGCATAACTAGTTATGTTTTTTCACTTGGAAGTGGTGTGTTTTTATGGAATTCAAAGAAGCAAGAGGTGGTGGCTCAATCCTCAACAGAAGCTGAACATATTACTGCAACAACAACCTCTAACCAAGCCATATGGATTAGAAAAATGTTGACAAACCTGGAATATACACTAAATGAACCTATTGTCCTTTGGTGTGATAATAAGTCAGCAATCTCGATTGCTAAGAATCCTGTCCAACATGGGAGAACTAAGCACGTCAATGTAAAGTTTCATGCTATAAGAGAGGCAGAAAGAAATGGTGATATTCAGCTGATGTATTGCAAATCAGATGAGCAAATGACAGACATACTTACCAAAGCTCTGCCTTGTGCTCAGTTTGTGACTCTCAAAAGCAAGCTTGGAGTGTTCAAGAAAAGTTTTAAGGAGGAGTGTTAAGAATGTGAAACTTTTCTTGAAAACTCTTTAGCTTAAATTTGTTAATTTTGTGTCATCTTATCGTTTAAGCAACCTCATTTAGTTAAGTTTGTTTTACTTGTTTTAGTGGAGATTAGGTAACGCAAATGTCAACTTTTATCTTTTCAATGACATGGGTTGTGTACTTGTTTTTTGTAAAAATGTATGGCTGTAAATTAGTCCATGTATCTATATATAAAGTTAAATGAAAAGTTTCATGTATGTCAGAAAAAGTGTGCAAATGGTTTGTTTTCTTTCCTCATTTTGAGAGCTTACTTTTCATGGTATTATGGTGATATGTTTTATGATATTGTCTGAAATTTTAATAGAGATAATGCTCGAACTCTAGTCTTTGAGACCAAAATCAACCCTTTCTCCACGGGTGATGTAGCCCACACTTCCAATGCTGATAATGTGGAAACCATTCCTTTCACTCTTAGAGAGTCATCGCAACAACCAAACCCCTCATGATGCAATCTAGTGTGCACGTTCAACAACATTGACGCCGAATATAAGTCATGCTTTAGGTAACTAATATGTGTTAATGTGCAAGTGAATGGTTTGGATTTTGTTCCGGTATTAGATACTGGTGAGTCTAGCAACGTCATGTCGGCTAAGGAAGCTAGCAAATTGGGTTTACATTTGAGTGCTAGCACATGCTTGTTGAATGTTGCAAACAAAGAAATCATACAAGTTCTAGGCATTGCAAATCCATCTCTTCGAATGTGGTTTTGATAGAGCCGAGTGAGCATCATGGTGCTAGCATGTTTCCCAGATCTTGATTTGGAATGGATTCTAGATTTCGATCTAAAAATAATGAAAGAAAATAGTTTTTCTTTTTTAAAAAATAAAAAATTTTAAAATAATTAATTTGTTATTTAAATCAATGATGGATACATTTTTGGATGGGGGGATTAAATTTCAAGGGTTTTTTGGACTTTTAACACAAACAATATGATCAATAGTCAGAGTTAACTGTTGATCACTAATGTCTAGGAAACTTAATGCAATTAAGAGCAAACGTTCCATATGGATATAGTATTGCTAAACATCACATGACATCTGTGTAACAAGTTTGACTATCTTATTCAATCACTAACTTTACCCATTAATTAGAGTCATTGGATTAGTTGTAAAGATAGTTATTGATGTCAATTCAAAAGCTCTAATTGAGGGGTAAGGTTAGTGGTTACATAAAGTAGTTAAACCCTTGTGTAATTTATCTTAAAAACAAGTCATTATTGCAATTTGCCATAAAATAAATTATGATCGAAGAGGATGAGAATGACGAGAGACATCAGATCGAGAAAGGAGAAATAGTCCACATAAACTATGAGTTAACATCATGCCAAGGATGTAACCAAAAGGAGAAGGTTCCTTCAAGAAAGAGTTTTTAGCACATGGGATGTACCTACTACAACGACCCATAATATCATATCATGTATAGACTACTCTCCAATAAATATAAAGAATTTGAAGCAAGGAAGATTTTTTTTCATACTTTATCCCTTCTTTTCCTAGTATAGGAATCAGGTGAGGAGGCCATAATTTAACTAGTTTTCCAAATTGATGTAACTAATCTTAATTTCAGCTCATATCCTCCATGATTCCATTCTCTCTAAAAGCAATTACGAGAGACAGGAGAGAATCGTCAACCAAAATTTCTGCAAAAAAAATATTCCTATAGTTTATGCTCATTCACAATCCGTACCCCATTTGCACGGAGGCGTTAAACAAATCTTATAGCGTAGAGGACAATACGATTATTTGTCCGGTCCTAGATGGAGTGCTCTCTTCATGGAAGTTGAATTTGGTGGAATTATCCAAATTTTAAGAACCGAGATCCTCCCTCTGCTCCTGTCTCTTTGTTTTTCAATATTACAAATGACTGTATTAGCTCTTTAAAGGGCAATTGTCGTTCGTTAAGGGTGCAAAAGACAAGCCCTCCACGAGGAACAAACCTGTTGATGTTAGTGAAGTTGGCAAAAATCGTTTTCAGAACAACTTTCTCCTTCTGAAACTGATATAGTCCAAGTGCAGTTGATGAAAACTGGAATACTAGGCCCAGGAACATACATTATCTTAACATGATCAAGGCTCAAAACTCGAGTCCTGTCTACCACTTTCTCAATACGTGCTTTGGCTTTGCCTCTCCACAGTAGACACCCAACAATCCTGTCCAGAATTGTCAACTAAGTACGTTTTCATGAAATGAATAATGCAATTAGAATTAAAACACGAAGAATAGAACCTTATAATGGCAAATAAATATATAATGTGGTCTTGACCTAGTATAATAATTCATCGTTTGGAACTATTCTGCCATCTACCGTCTCAAGAACATTACAATGGTAAGTTACCTAAAAATGAATATAGAACTTTGCTCAATCAAATGTGACATTATCAACACGGCTAGGGCTGCTTCTTCATAATATAGGCCAATTCTTCTTCTTTTTTTTTTTTTTTTGTGGGTATTCTTTTATGAGGTAGGGAAATCAACAATATAATCAGTTCTAAAGTAAGACAATTTCCAGAGGACCCATTAGCAATATGTTGGAGAACAAGCATTAGTTTTCATAGATCCTTTCTCCCAACGCCTGTCTGATAATGGAGTAGCCGAACTTACCAACTCAAGATCAAGGAATTAAAATAAATTTTTGTAGGCCCAATTCCAACCACAGAGAGACATGAAATGAACTACTGTTAACAGGCTGGGGTGCCAAATTTTGATATTGTTTTTTTTTATAGGACCACATTGTGATACTGTTGTACCACAATGAAAGCGACCATCACCAACCCATCCTCACGCTTTTGTGGTTCTGCTTAATTACACACTTGAACAAATTATATATATTAGGTAGAAAATAACTATATTATTTCATACTTATTCACAAGTCGGACCAATTGTAAAAATACTTCAAAATAAATTAGAGCCTGGTTCTTTTACCTGGGTAGCAAGTCTAGGAAAATCTACTGAGAAACGCAGCAACTATTGGTTTTTGGTGAAACCATCTAAAACAGGATTGCAAGAGGATGAATAAAACAGATTCCATAACCGATATGTAGCAACCTCTATGCCATTCACATGTCTTCTGTTTTAACTTATAACTCGATATAATGCAATATCCAGGAACTCCAAATAGGGCTACAAGTTGCAAGATGAGCCTAACCTGTAAATGCTTCACAGCAGCCATCGACCTGGACTAATATATGCATATCTGCTTTGTCAGTGACCAACATAGTAAAGGCTGCAACCACAGTTCTGCAAGCAGGATACAGAGGAGCAATCAAAAGGAATAACTGAGCGTCTGTTCAAACCAGACAAATCCACCAGCAAACATACCACTCAAGTGGATTGTATCCACTTTCATGCTCAAATTGACTGCCACTAATGACCATATAATTTAATCATCCGATTAAATCAAACCCCCCAAGCAGGTGTGGTACTTGTAAACCACGTTTGTACCTTGTGTACTATGTAGTTTGTGTAGACTTCAAATGAATACTATATATATACCATAAATACGCCCCAACAAATTTTTTTTTGTTAAAAGTGAGATTGGAAAAATGGATGTAGTCATAGCATAATGTTGATGTCACAATTAGCTAAAACATAATTACCTTCATTTTGGCAGTTCTTTATCACTTCTATAAAAATATCTATCATATATTTTTACTATTTAAATTTATTAATCACATATTTATCAAATCATGTTGGCATAAAAAATTGATTTCCTACTTGATCCTAAGCGAACCTTTTGGTTGTTGATCTTCTTCATTATCATTTCCTATGTTGATGGGCTAGTTCGTTTTCAAGCATCAATTTCAATACAAATAGCATGCATATAAAAAGCTGAATAACTTCATCTAATATTCAAATAAAGCTTGTAGAACTTCTGTCAAATGTTAGTAAGGTGTTAAACAATGTCCAAATAAGAAAATAAAAAAGGGTAATGTGCTAAACAAACCAGAACAATAAGGCTTCCAATTTTCAGGCTTCTGACACAGCCTGGTCTAGTTTTCCCAGATATCATTTCTGCTTTCTTTTTGTTGAAGGATATCAGAAAAATGGGTTGAATTGCTTACAGAAAATCAAGATTAGGTAGCCCCCACAGGTTGTGAAAGGATCCGATCTAACAAAACATCCAGTTCTCGATGCACCAAGAAAGCCCAAGTCAGTTGTAAAAGATCACAGTTTTCATTTGACCTCCCTCTTCTAAATGACAAAGGTACTAAAAATCCACTCAAAAGGAATTCTTCGTTAAGAAGAACTACATATGTAATGCACAAGACACATTACTACTATGCAATTGCACCTTAAATCTCTAATGCTAACCTCCTCTTGGGAAAATATTCTGCCTGCCCATTCGTTGACTAGGGTAACTACCATTATAACTCCAACTTTCTCTGCAGTAGTCAAAGTATCCCTTTCAAGTTCAGCCTCAAACAGAAATATTAAAAACTGCATATACTCAAAGTGTCAAACTCCCAATTATTCATTCTTACCTATCCCATGTCACAGAGCCACCACACAGAGGTCTAATCAGACACTGACATCTCTATTGTTAAACAAAAAAAGGTTTCAGCCATCATATTTTATTATCAAGCAAGGCAATTTCAGGTTAAAAAACTCGTATCCTAGTGTTGACATTTATTAACAGAGATACACTCCAGACATATATACATGCCACCAATAACCAACAAAAATTGCAATTGGAGATACATCATAGTTGCAAAAGTATACATCCGAGCTTTCACCTAAAAATAATATGAAACAACTTAAAGAAGTACATATGGAGAGAATTTATGACTTCTAGAACCATAGGTCTCTGAAACTTCATAAAAAATATGACTTCCGTTAAAAAACATTCTTGCTAATCTTATACTTTTCTGAGAACATGTAATCTCTAG
The DNA here is from genome assembly GCA_019925255.1 of Litchi chinensis. Taxonomy (NCBI): domain Eukaryota; kingdom Viridiplantae; phylum Streptophyta; class Magnoliopsida; order Sapindales; family Sapindaceae; genus Litchi; species Litchi chinensis. The sequence continues at coordinate 10,784,129 of CM034475.1, read as the reverse complement.
CAAAATATCTTAGACAAAATAATTTCACGTGTTTGAACAAGAAAAATAGCATATTAATCACAAATATCTAAGTCATAACAATTTAAAAAGTGATGTTAATCTGTGTTTCCACCTTTACTTGTTTGCTTTCATGCCTTCATTAGCTTCTTGCTCCAAAGGTTTAACACCCAAAACTATATGAAAGAGGCCTTCCCAGACTAGGAAATGCATGCAAACATCTCTACACTTTACATAACATGGCCATTCAAATAGCGAATAGACTCAAACTTTTGCAAGTTCAGAAAATAGTGAGCTATATGAGGAAAAAAATGCTGGTTTACACAGACTGTTTGCACCTGTTTACATTAATTATGCACATCCATTCATCATGTAGTTTCCTACAGTTTTGCAATTAAGACGCTTAGATTACACTAATTAGTAGATACCCTTACATCCCTCCTTCAATATCCTTCTATGTTAAATCCTACTACTCACCTTAAGTCCTTACAAAATAAGGTGCAAAGAAAAGAATTCAGCCATCATATTTTATTACTGTGCCCAGCTCTAGAAGTCAATTTGGGTTTAAAAATGGCTCTCATATATCCTAGGTTTGACAGTTAGTAACAGAGATACACCCGGAGATATGTGTGCCACCAATAACCAACAGAAATTGCCATGGGAGTTACATTATAGTGACAAAAGAATACAATCGAGCTTTCATCTAACAATAATAGCATAAGAAGTACATATGAAGAGAATTTATGACTTCTAGAACCATAGGTCCCAGGTCTCCGAAACCTCACCAAAAATGTCTTCCATGTATAATTTTTGCTATTCTTGTACCTTTCTGAAAACAAGTGTGTAATCTCTTGCAAAATCTATAACATGTAATAATTTCACATGTTTGACGAGTAAAATAGGATGTTAATCAGTGAATCTCTAAGACATAATAATTTCACATTTTTAAACATGAGGAAAAAAAATTGCATGTTAAGCCATGTTTCTACCCTTGTCTTTTTGCTTTTTGTACCTTCATTAGCTTCTTGCTCAAAAGGTGCATATAACACCCAAACCTGTATGAAAGAGGCTTTCCCAGATGATCTGATGAACACAAGCATCTCTACACTGTACATGACATGGCCATTTAAATAGCTAATAAACTCACACTTTAGCAACATTCAGAAAATAGAGAGCTATGTGAGGAAAAAGATAATGATTTACACAAACTGGCTGCACCTGTTTGCATTAATTATGCACATTCATTCATAATGTAGTTTCCTGCAGTTTTGCAACCAAGACGCTTAGATTACACTAATTAGTACGTGCTCTTACATCCCTCCTCCAATATCCTTCTATGTTCAATTTTACCACTCACCTTGATTCCTTCTAAGATGATATGGTGTAAATAGATGACTTAGCAATAGCATAGCGTCAAGTTATTGCCAAATATCAACTATAGAATGAATCTGAACTAAAATGGAATAACATCATACATGCATGTATGATATATTAGAAAAAGATAATAGTGAAGAATTTGAAAGAGCAACACAAAACAGTGGCCCTTACCAGACTTCATGAAAGTAGTTGAAGCAAAGCTTAGACAACCAATAGTATTAACACGGTTTAATGGAACCCTTATAACAATTACTGACTGTTTAATAAATATACTTATGAAAATAAATGGGGAAATACACAATTTACCTCAAACATTCATAACAAATTGGTTTCCCTTTTGCCATAAAATGTGAGGAAGGCCGTTTGAAAAGGATTTTCCAGGAACCACTCTTTGCTTTTTCAAATTCTTTGATTATCTAGTTTTCAAAGATTAGTTCTTGGATGGCGTGAATATGCTAAAAAAGTAGAACAAGAAGAACTAAATGAATTAGGCAAACAGTGTACAAATCATACCTTGGGTTTGTAACCTACACTTTTCTTCATCAGTAGTTCTTCTATCCTTTTGAAATTGTTAATAGAGTTATTATAAAGAATTAGAAGAAATCTTCAGCTTTTTGGGTGTCTTCTTTGGTATAGTAGATGATGAAGATGAGTATGAAGAAGAAATGAGACTATTACAATGTAATGGTATGCAGGCAAACAATGTACAACTTAACCTTCTCTAGTTTGACTCATAACGGCTATAACTACTACTCCTAAACAAATATCAGAGAATCTAGATCAGAGAAGCACAAGTCAACAACACAAGAATGCTCAAATTATGTCAAAGTAACATCAACAATGGCAATAGCACTTCTTGTCTCAATTAAATCGATGATTAAGTCTTCTAGCCTCTCTAAATCATCTTGGCAAAATCTAACTCAAACCCTTTACTACCAAAGTCCTAGAATTTATGATGACAAAGACAATTCCAAGGGAAAGAAAAACTCATAGCATCCATGCCAAGTGCCACCTTTTACCCTCGACCACAATCAACAACCAATTCCCAAAAAATTCAAAGTGTGGCACCATGTTTACTGATCCAACATATAAAATCTAGCAAACAATGCCGTTTGGCACATCCCATAAACTCTACTCAGCCTCACTGTTACTCGGAGAATCAAACAAGGTATTAAAATAAAATCCCATTCTATACGGCAAAATTCAGCCTTTGTGATAACTGAAGGAAGTGAAAGCCATCCTACTCCAAACAGATAGAACAACCTAAAAAGTTTGCACTTCTGAATACCCTAATCCCCACAATTGTCATAATCATTGCGACTATCCATTCGAATTCAAAAATATCATCCAAACAAAGAAACCTGATCCCATTCCTTTTAAATAACAATAATCAAAATATATGCATTAAACTGAACTAAATTTCAATATTGATAATAAGCGAACATGTTTACAAGAGATTATCAACATCAAAAGAGCCGCTTAAATCATATAACCAATCATTCAATAACCTCTAAACCATAGAGCACATTAGCATACTTTTCAATTTCACCTTCTCCGGCGAAATAGAGGTCTTTGATCTTGAAAAAGGCAAGCAATGTCAACAGACTATCAGAGCCGGCTTGGTGGCTCTGTCCAATGAGCCGGTCGACATTGAGGGCCTTGCAGACCCGATCCAATCCTCCATACAAGCTGGCACAGAACCTCATCAAATGCTTGACATCATACACCCTCTCCCCAAAAAACAGGGTCACTCGGTCCAAGAACCCCGTCAAGTCTCCCGGCAACGCCTCCGGCTTTAAACACTTGACCAAGTAGCCGAAATCGTAGGCGCTGTGGAAGGTCACCCACGTCACCTCCTCGTTCAGGACCAGACCGGAGGAAATCATCAGCTCTGCGAACCGGAATGACTCGATCCCCCGCTCCCGGTTCTTCTCGAAATCGATTCCTTGCCGTTTCAGCAGCTCCACGGAATCGTGAGCGTGCTTGTCACGCGCGATGTCGAAGTCCCTGAAATTGAACTCCCATATGTAGCGGGTTGAGCCCGACCCGAGATCCGGCAGCTTCCCTTCCATGTCTGAGAGAGTCAGACCGATTTGGATCAGTTTCAGCTCGTCCACATTCGTCTTCAGGCTCGAGTAGTTAGCACTCGGGTTCCTGTGTCGATGAACCGGATCGGGTCGGACGATCACGCCCGGGAACTCCGTGTCCATCGCGATCACCGGGTACAGATCGATCACGCCACGGATAATCTCGAATTCCGAGTCCAGGTTGTGGGCCCACACTGATCGGATCACGATCTCCGGCGGCTTCTCGGCGGTGGACATGGAATTCAGAGTCTGCATATCGGATGGATCTGGTAAACCTTGTGGCGGCATGATCTGCGGTGGATCTGTAACTGTCAAAGATATACACATAAGAAACGAAGAACCAAAAACAAAGCATACAAAAGCAATTTTGATTTCGATTTTGATTTCCAGTTGATGAATTCTAGGGTTTGATAGAGTTGGATAAGAAAAGGGAGATCGAGAGTTTATAAGGAGAGAGAGACCCTGTGCCGCTGAGTTGGGGCTGGGCAGGGGCGGTTTTACTAAAAATTAAGGTTATTTTAGTAATTTATGGTTTCTTAAGGTAAAAGTACAATACAGTTATTGCGTTTCGTACCACACCTTTTATGCATGAATTTGAAGGTTCTGTTTTTTTTTTTTTTTACTGTGTCAGTTTTTTAACTATCTTTAATTTTTCAATTGAATTTTGGGAGGTGGACGAGGACTGGAGCCCACGTGTTTCTTGTTTAAAATGACAGTTATGCCAGTAAGTGGTTTTTTAAATTAAAAAAAAAACTGGTTGATTGGGTTTTCTTTTGTAGAAGCTAATTGGTTTGGTTACAACTTACGACCAGAGTCTGGAAAACAAAAACAGATAATGATGGTTGAAACGATGTAGTCGTGTTTCTGTGACATTCTCAGAGGACAGGTTCCACGTCATTGCGTATGGTCAAACAGAGAATGGAATAATTGAATTTTTTTTTGGTTATAAAATGTATAATGGACACAGTGGAGGCATTTGATCAAACAGATTCGAGGCCTGATATATGGGATATATATATATAGAGAGAGAGAGAGAGAGAGAGAGAGAGGACCCACCGAATGTCATCATATTCCTATTCATTTTCAAACAAATAATAAACACGTTTAAAAGCCAAAGCCAGATATTGGAATATTTAATTTAAAAGTAAAACCTTTGTTGGATGGTAAACGGGTAGGGCTGTTGATGGAGATTGATTAAAGCATTTCATTCATGTCTTTTAAAAGTCAGTTTCTGATTTTTGAATTCCAAATGGTCTTTAGAGATGTTCATTCAAAGATGAGATAGAATCACTTTATTAGTTAAGCGTTGCATTTTTTCTATTACGATATCATGAATTTGAAACATATACTCTTTTTAATTTAATTTAATGTAATAAATTATGAAAATGTACATAAATTATAAATATTTTATATTTTGTAAAAATATCTATTTTACCACACTAATTTTATTTTTATCAAAAATCTCCTTTGACGTTAATAAATTAATAGAAAAATTATATAAAGTGTAAAAACACAATTTTAACATTAAGATTTTTATTTAATAAATAAAATAATTATAAGAGATAATCTCACAAAAATTATCGTAGTTTGCAAAAATATACACCAAAAAAGCTATTCTAGTTTGCAAAAATATACATTTTACCATACTAGTTTTATTTTTATTAAAAATCCCTCTAATATTAATAAATTAATAAAAAATTATATAGAGGGTAAAAGGACAATTTTAACCTTGATGTTTTATTAATAAATAAAATAATTATAAAATGAAGTTTTTTTAAAAAAAAATGGGTTTTCAAACTGGAAACTCGATCTAAAGGTGGAAATCCAATCTCCAAATTAAATCTTTATTATTGAAACCTAAATAATAGACGGAAAAATATCAACGAAAAAATATCATCAACATACCTAAAAAAAAAAAAATCAACGATTATCGGTCAACAATCACACATCCAACATCATCAACCACTGGAATATATCACCTGGATTCGAATCAAACTCATATTTAATGAAATTGGGGTTTCACGAATTTAAACATCTAGGTTTAAATTGAACCCAGACGGACATCATCCGAAACGAACCTAGATGATATTTGTCTGGGTTTTGAACCCAGACATCCATCTGACCCAGATTTTATCGTATTTTCCATTTTACTCCTAGGCTTCGTTTGGCACACGGGATTGGATTGGAATGAAATGGATTGGATTGGAATGAAATGGATTGGATTGGATTGGAATAGATTGGATTGAAATGAGAAATCACCATCCCATGTTTGGTAGAATTTGGGATTTGATTAAAAATTATATTGTATCATGTTTGGTATAAATTATGATTGGATTGGAATAAAATTAATTTAAAATTTTTATTATATAAAATTAATTTTATTAAAAAAATCTGAAAAAAAAACAAAAAAAAAAAAAAATGATCTTCTATTTCTTCGATATCAAAATACATAATCTCTCACAATTCAACATCATTAACCACAATTCATCAATATCATCAATCCAATTCATCAATATCATCATCTCCTACAACAACAACAACAATAACATTATAACATTATCAAATCATCATAACATTAAAAAAAAAAAAAGAACATGGCATTCTATTCTGGGTTTGGTGCCGAACCCAAAACCAGAGATGGTTCTGGGTTTGGGCCGCGAACCCAGAACCATCTGATGGTTCTGGGTTCGGCAACGAGCCTAAAACCAGATGGTTCTGGGGTTCGGCGACGAGCCCATAACCCAGCTCTGGGTTTATCGCGAGCCCAGAACTAGGTTCTAGGTTCATCGCTGGTTCTGGGTTCGGCGACGAACTCATAACCATCCCAACTCAAGAAAAAGAATAAGAATAAGAATAAGAAGAGAGAGAGGAGAGGTTTGATGAGAGAAGGAATGTGAGAGGAAGAGAGTGACAGAGAAAAGAGAAAGTTGTGAGAGAGAGACGGGAAGATGAGAAAATAAATCACAAATCCAATCTCATCCAATGACATGGTTTTGGATGAGATTGGGAAATGTCAAAAGAATGAGAAATGGAAGGAGATTGGGATTCTTGAATCCCAATCTCATTCACTCTCCAAACATGATATTCAAATGGTTTGAGATTTTTGAATCCCAATCTCATCCCTAATCTCATGTATCAAACATACCCCTAGAGTCAAACGGTTAACCAAGTCAATCTATACAAATATGTAACTGTCATGAGTATAATCGTCTTTTCACACGCCTTTAAGAGATATTTTAATTATTTTTATTAACGTCAAAGGGGATTTTGAAAAACAAAAATTAAAACCATAAGTGGTAAAATTGATATTTTTGTAAACTACAATATGTTTTTTGAGATTATCCCTTTAATTAATATTATTTTAATTATTCTTTTTATCACTTTTTCGATTTTGTTCCTAGAGTCAAACGGTCAATTAAGTCAATCTAACAGAATCTATGACAATTAGGGGTACTGTTGTCCTTTTACACTCCTTTAGGAGGTATTTTGAGTATTTTGATTAATATCATGCAAGATTTTGAACAAAAATGAAACTATAGATAATAAAATGAGTATTTTTATAAACTATAGTGAGTATTTTAGGACTAATAATTGCATAAATTATGTGCATGTCACATAATTTAAGTTAAAACTGAGTAATTGTGTAAACAATTTATTAACACTTATTGCAAAAATAGGTTTTAACATTTGAATAAAAGAAGTAGATTTTTAATATATTTGATTAAATTGTGAAAATAACTTAAAATTTTTGGAAATACCTTGCACAGCCACTGGTTTTATTAAAGAGCTTTCAAGTTCCAAGATAAGCACGTCTACAACAGCAAAAACTATCACAAAAATCTCGACTTGAATAACTCCAAAAACAGAGTTGCAAGTTGGGAAAAAAACGTAAAAATCGGCTGGAAACATATGTAACACCTACGTTTCTTCATTGCAAAACGACAAAATCTTTTAAACACAAACAAACCAACCAACCAATCAAATGTAATTTAGTAGCAGGAGTTGATTGGTTGGTTTGTATTTATTTAAAAGATTTTGTCGTTTTGTAATGAAGAAACGTGGTTGTTACATATGTTGATAAGCGTGCATGATGTAGAGAAAACGCATAAAACAATGGGGTCATAAAACAATGGGGTGCGAGAAAGTGATTTGACTCCGAAGCAAAGAACCAAGGCGGAAAACGAGTTAAAAGCAAAGAATAAAAGCACAACTTTAGTAACAATAGCTGCCAACTTTTGTGTTGTTCATACGCCCACTGGTCACTGTTCCCAACTGCTACGACGGCGTTTAGTAAATTGCACGTCATCTCCTTTTAAATTCCCATGTTACTCACGCGAGCACACCTTCTTTTTTTTTTTTTTTAATTATTGACATTGACTTAAAAAATTATCGAAATTAACTAAAATGAAACACTAATAATATGACCTGAGAGTTACTCACATACGAGAAAAATCAACTTATACAAAGATGAAAGAACTATTCACACAAATTAGTGGAGAGAGATGAACATGTCAAATTTACTACTTCAATTTTGCAAGATTTTATACATTGATCCATAATTTAAGTCATTATTATTTCTTTTATTCGTAACTGACATGGTTCTACTTATTAAAAAAAAAAAAAAAAAACTACTGACATTGTTCTTTTATATATGGGATAGGAATTCAAGTTTTCCCGTATATATTTATTAATATGCATAAAGCTTTTCTCTTTAAATACATTATGATATGACTGTTGAGGACCTATTCAGAGATCCAACAAGAAGTCTAAACTGCCTTAAGATCATGCCCAAGACAAGCTAGCATTTGAATTGATCAACTTATAGAATTTAATAAATTGATTCTCAAGAACTCGATAATTACCTGACAACCTGTAGAAATTTATTTATACTTAAAGCACTCATAACATCTTCAAATATATTAAACTCTAAAGATTCTTGACTATTTATAGACTTACAATTCTTAATAAGAAATCTTTCCTAAAAACAATAATTCAATAAAAGAAATAATATCAAACTATTATAGAAATAATATCAAATAATAAATGGAAACTTAAGAGGAAATAAAATCTAAATCTAAAAAAAAAGATATTATCAATTCCTAAAAGGAAATAATATTATATCCTAAATGGACATTATTCTAATCTAATAATAAGCCTAAATTAAGTTATTCCTAATCTATAAATCCTAATCCAGTTGCATTAGGACTGACTTGTTCCATATGTCCAATGCACATCGCAACTGCGATAGCCGAACATGTCTTGTGATCCTCCTTTGCGATACCTTTTGGCTTGATTGCGACTCACAATTGCAAACTGCAGCTCGCGACTCTTGTTTGTGATTAATCTTAGAGTTCTAAAAGCTACCAACCGCTTGTTCTTTCTCCTTTTCCCCTTTGATTAATGAAAGTTCTCATCAGTGACACACCAATCCTTAATAAGAGTGATTGAATTTCACTCTTGTTATATTAAAATATAAGGTATAAGTTTAAATCTCCTTTTAATAAGAGTTGTCATCTTTAGGTTATAGGAATAGTCATCCGGACATCAGGAACATGCTATCAGTAATTAATTTCGACAAACCCTTATAGTTTTTTAATCCGTAAAGTATCAATGTTAATATATATATACACATATAGTGGTTCTATAGTAAGTGTCTTCTAACTTTGAAAAAATTTTAACTATCCATTAGATTCGATGAACAAAAAAAAAAAATGAAGATAAAATGATTACTACCATGATAAAATGCACCTCATGAGTCATGAGTGATAATTATTTATTTTTATTTTTGTCTTCTTTTTTTTTTCCCCACCAATCAGATCTAATAGATTGTTGAAATTTTTTTAAAATTATGATGCACCGACTATAGAACCACAGCGTGTGTGTATATATATATTAACATCGATAATTTACAGATTAAAAAATTGTCAAGATCTATCGAAAGTAATCATTGATAGAATGTTTTTCTCTTCACAATTTGTGGGTTTCTTTCCCTCACACACTGTAGATTGCAACCCTACTCGATGTGAGTTGTTCTTTTCCGTCTTGGGGGCTATTCCTCGAGTCACGCCTTAAGAGTCATATCTCTGCCGGTCTCAACTGCCCCCTAGGGTAAGTATGGTTATTAAAAAAAAAAAAAAGCCAATCTATTTATTTATATATTTTTGAGTTGAACAAATTTTAAATTAAAATTACATTAATTTAAAATTCAACTTTATAAAAGCTGAAAAAATTATTTACACATTAACATGTAGATTTAATGCAATATCACGGACACTTCGCTCAAAAAGAAAAAAATGCAATATCATGGACACGTTCACATTTAACTTGTATATACAAACTCTGTTTGAATATGGTCGCCAGATGGAAGTATAACAAAACTCATATTATAAAAGGGAAGTTATAGAATTCTAATAAAGATTGGTTGTATTCTCAATAATAATAATAATGGTTATAAATTATAATAGATGAGTAGTCATATGCATCATTAATAATTGAATAGGTCACGTGAAAAATATGTCACATAACTTAGCACACATCTAGTTCTACTACTGTCTAATTGGTCAAAATTTCATGAGCAGTACGGTCGTGACCGCAGTCACCGCACCACCCCCACTTGTTATCGCATGAAAAAATTGACAGGACCATGAACACAGTCTCCCATGTAATTGTTATAAGTTTTGCTCTCACGGTTGCTAGCCGCATAATGTCGAAGTGTGTATCAGGTGTGTATGGTGACGCCACCTTTGGTTCAAGGTTGACCCTGAAAATGCCGTCCAGAAACTTGGCACAAATTCAACATCCAGGACCATTTGGCATCAATCAAATTAAAGCATGTGTATGAGAAGAAACAATTCCAATCGCTAATTTCACAAATTCAACGACGGTTATTATTATTATTTTTTTTTGTCCATTCTCGTATTGATAAGAGTATTACTTCAGATCACAAGTGAGCTACCCAAGTCAATCCCATATACGTACAATCCAAAACAAGTTTAAGAAATTCAGTACCTTGTCAGCATTGTTTTTTGTTGTTTTGTTTTCTGTTTTCATTTTATAAAATCAACAGTTGATTTTCATACTTATCAGATTTGGAACAGTAACAAAACTCAAAAAGCAAGTTACAGTCAAACAAATAATGGTTATAAATAACTATTACAATGAAGGGTAGCACTAGAAGTTTTTGGCACACCCAATTACTTTTTACAGCTATATCGAAATACCAAAACTATTCTTATATGTTAGTAACTTAAGAAAAGCTGTCCTGATATTGAAAAAAAAATGATACCAGTTTTCAATTTGTATAAAGAAGACCCTCACATTATGTTTTTTTTTTTTTCTATCTTTTCTTAGTCATATAAAATTCAAACTCCTCTCACTAAGAAGAATTGAGCTAATGCATAATCAATTCACAATTGATATGTTTTTACTTTTATACTTGTATCAAAAATGTTATTTTTAAGAAATTTTAATTACAATTTTATTAGGGTTAAAATTATGTGCATGTCCCTATTGATTATATATTTTAACTATTTTTATTTCATATAACGTCATTTTAATAATCTAAGTAAACATTGCAAAGAAAATTTCATACAACATAATTTCTTAATGTTATATTTATTATATAAATTTGTCCTCTATCCTGTAGATTTTTGGATCTACCATTGTTAATGTTTGTTCTCTTTCTTAATAAATCCATCAAATTCAAAATTTGTAAACATGACAAGAATTGCTTTTATAATGCATTTAAAAAAAGCATTTGATGACATGTTCTAAAGAAAGCTTTATCATATAAAACAGAACAAAAGCAACTTATAAAATAAAGTTCAAATTAATTAATTTTTTTTTTCAATCTGGGAACCATATATTATCCAAATTGTCATACACACTTTTTAAAAAGAAAAAACAAAAACCAACCACTCTTCCTTTTTACAAATTTGATTAAATTTCTGAACATAAGTATTTATATACATTTGAATTTCATCTTGTTAATTTTCATTCATTCATTAATTATAAGTGTTTTTCCTCTGTTGTGATATTAATTTTAATTTTGTATAGATTATTAGGGTTTATAATAAATTAAGTGCAGATATTAAAAAGAAGGTTTAGTTCGTTAATTATATAATTATATCCTCTAAGTAATTTTATTTATAATTATTTTAGCAATATAATTTTTATTTGAACATGGGTGTTCTCCAAAACTTTTTTACGTGAGTAATAGAGCCACCCTTTATTGGATGATCAGTACTCGAATATAGGCTATGTGAAAAATAGGCCACACAGAGTAGAAGGCTTTGTTTCTTAGTGGACTCAAAATCTCATTATCAGTCCAATTATGAGTCTACGAGTCAAGGCAATGAACCCAGACTTATTTTTTTGAAATATGAATGAACCCACACCTATCATCTCTATGAAAAAAGTAGACAAGTCACATCCACTCTTACAAGACCATCGATACAGTCTCCCATGCAATTGTTATTGAGTTTTGCTGTCACGGTTGTTAACCATATAATGTCAAAGCGTGTATGGTGAGTGGTGACGGTGTCTGCTGTTGTTGGAGCACTTAATATCCAGGACCATTAAGCATGCATTTGTTACAAAACAGAAAATAAATAAAGCATGAATCCGAAGACACAATACCAACATTGCTAAAAAAAAAAAAGAGCAAATTATTTCACGAATTCAACAATGGTATTTTTTGCCCATTCTCAGGTTGATAAGAGTAATATTTCACATGACAAGTGAGCCACCCGACACCCATATATATATATATGTATATATATATCTATCCAAAACAAATCTTAAAATTCAAAAACTCAGAAAAATCACTATCTACCTTCATACCTAATGGTTCAAAAAGCCGTAGATGCCAGGCAATTGGCCACCCGACACCTAGTGCCTAGATAGCTAGGCGGGCACCGTCTAAATAGTTTGACTGTCAATAATAATCAATCCATTGACTAACCATTAATTGATAGTCAAATTTAGTCAAACAAAATGATACTTTTAAAAAGAGACATTTAAAAAGGTAAAAAAAATTTTTAACCCATTTTGAAAGTGAAATCGCTTATGACCTACCAAACAATTAATTTTAGCTTGTATCCTCAATTACATAAATAATTTTTGTTTTCGTGCATACGTAAATAATTTTTTAAAAAAAGGAAAAAAAAACAAAAACAAAAACAAAAGAACTAATAAAAATGGGAGTATTTCTATTTGCCCTTGACACTTAGAGAAACATCAATTTACCCTTCACATTTCAAAAATAGTAATGATTTCCTACAAACATTAAAAACTCTGAGACAGAAGAGAAAAATTGTTATTTTTGAAATGTGTGGGTAAACTGATGTTTCTTTAAATGTCAAGGGGCATGACCAAATTATCCTTTCTCTATAAACCATACCCAACACAATGACTGGTCAAACCTATTTCAAACACCTCACGCCGCTACCTACAACTAAGCCGCCACCCATGATTGGACTGGCGACAAAGACGAAAGACTAGCAATAGCAATGACCCCACTGACGATGACGACGATGACACTCCAAACCTGCAACCCATTGAGCTATAACAGATAAAATCCACAACTCGTAAAACCGCAACCCATTTCCACTTAGCAAATGATTGGCCATGGGGACGACATGATTACAACCAGCAGTGTAGACGACAAGACGATAGATCGATAGTGAAGGTAAGAGTTAAGATTTATTAAAAAGAGGCGCTCGACAGTGGGTGCAGAATCCAGTGAGGCACTTCGCAAAGCCTCGAGTTGCATCGACTAGGTTGCTTACGCGGCCCAAGTTCGATTATCCATGTTTTTGACGCCTAGGCAACGATTTTTATCGAGAATTGAAACACTGTTCATACCAAAGGGGAAATTTAGAATATCCACCTATCACATGAAACTAAGAGAAGACAACGCTTGCTTTTGAAGACCACATTTTTTATCTTAAGCAAAATTCTTTGCTCGTCCAATCCATCCGACGTTAAAATCGTAATGAAACCAAGTACAAAACTTAATTGTGAAAAGTCCACCTTCATTATAATACACCATCTTCAATTTACACCACTTAACAAAATCATGTTCATAATCCCACCAGATCCTCTAGCAAAACTAGAAAACCCACGAAGAGTGTTATAATGAGGGTGGCTTTCCCACCAATATCAAAAGCACCAATTTGAGTAAATAATAATTTTTCATTTCACTACATTTATAACAAAAAATGCATAGGACAAATGATGAATTCTGTATAAAAGAAATAAATGTGATGCTGGGATATATAAATGCAGTACCACCATGCCAGACGAAAAAAGGTTTCAGGTGAGCAATCAAAAAATATGATTGCACTTGCAACTTTCATGAACAAGGCACCTTATGCCAGCAACAGCAAGTAAACCTTTAGTGCTTCAACCAAGGAACCGTCCAAGTTCCACACCATTGCCTAAAGCAGGACCCTTTTCTCATAATTTCCATTGCTATTGCACTTCAAGCAGGCCAACCAGGAAAAAATCTACCATACAATGAAGAAGAGAGACAGGGCTGTACACACTCCAATTTGAACTAAGATACCACTAACAGTGGTATTTTTAATATTTGCCACACAGATAGAATCCCATTAATCAAACAGCATCCTTTCAATACAGTTCGACAAAACAAGACAAAACGATGATTAAGCATTCAGGAATTCCCCCATATGTTCTTAACATCAACAGGATCAACACAGCATTACAAACTATATATTGCATATTGCAATATGCAATAAGACCATGATTTCTATATTTAAGAAGCTAGAAGTAAGTACCCTCCGGAGGTTGAACTAGCTTTCGGTTGTGCGGGGCTGCCATCTCCTTTTTCAGCTGAGTGAGTATATCCTCCATAGTGTACTCCCGCTGCCAATTTACAAGAAGTCCAAACTTCTTTGGTTCCACCTGCAACAATTGAATGTCATCAAACTTTATCCAAAATACACAATGAGCGTGCTTTCCCCCATCACAGAGGAAGAAGTACATAGAAAGCCCAAACTAGAATATAGAAACTGAAAAAAAGAAAAAGAAACCATCAACCAATGCAACAGAATTGTAACCATACCACTCCAGTTTCATGGTTAACACAAGTCATGTTGATTCGAGAATGAAAACGAACGCTTGGTGGCTTCTCTGGATAGTCTTTGTCACAGAATAGCTTCAACTGATAAATTCGGCCTTCATGTACCGTCTAGGACCCAAAAAGAAAAGCCAAGGATAAATAAACAAACAAGTTATCCCAACATGTAAAACATCATAATACGTGACATAAGCAACAGTACTTTCTCCCTCCCACCACAGCTTTTATTTAACCACCAAATTGCAACTGTGTAGTCTGTGTATGTAAGCTTACAAATATAATGTTTCATCATAAAAGTTTATCAATCAAATGAAAATGCAATTACATTGTGAGGACCGATAATTGTGCCAGTCCAAGAGCGCATGTAAATGTCATCTCCATCATCCATCCCATAGCTGACAGTGCCATCTCCAATACCTTTTTCTCCACGCTCAAGTTCCTCTAACAATCTAAAGTTTCGAGGAACTGCACAGAAACCAAAATACTTAGTCCTGCCAAATATCTGCAGTAGTCACAACATAAGAAATTCTGATAGAGGACTTAAGATTGTGCTAGCAAGAAGTCCTCATAGCAGACACAAATTCAAGCAGTTCGTTTAATAATCTGTGTCCAAATACATCTATAGATGTTGCTTTAGAAGTCAAGAGGTTTATTTCATAACATATTAGAATAAAGCACGATGCATACTCTCTGAATTACAGACATAGTTGTAAGAAATGCATTTCAGCACGTCCTTGAAAAATGCAGTTCTTCACAATGTTCAAATTAAATAAACAATCGATAAATCACCCTAAGCATTTTAAAAGGTTCAATTCAACAACACATGAAAGAGATCCTTCAAAGACTCCCATATTCAATGAACTGCAGAGGTAGTTGCAAGAAATAAGTGTCAGCACATCATTGAAAAATGCAGCTCTCACGATGTTCAAGTTAAATAAGCAACTGATAAATAGCCCCAAGCAATTTAAAAGGTTTCACAATTAAGCAACACATGAAAGAAACCCTTCAAAGACTTGCTAATGCAATGATCAGTTCTGCTTAAAATGAGAAGCAATTTGTTAGGATACATCCTGTCTCATTGACATTGTAGTCCTATGCACCAGTCAGTATTATAGCCTCATTCATGGCCAAACTAATATGAATCTATTGAGTTAACCGCAAACACAACAGCTCAATAATCTGTCTGAAGTGTCATAAATTGAAAGGTGGAGAATCAGCTAGCTTTCTAAGTGACCAAACTATTGAATTACTTCAACTATTCATTCATATTCTAACAAACAAAATTTTCTTCCCACAATTTAAACTTTACAAATCGGTCCATCTCTAATCCAAACACATTCCCCAAAGCATAGTTTCATCTATCAGTTCCAAAAACTTCATAACTCATAACCTGAAAATAAAACCTAGTATTTCAATGGTTATACCATCAACATAGCTCAAACAGTGGATGACCTACAAATGTGCTTTCAATTTTCACAGTCAAGGCTAATTTCACTTGTCAAAAATCAGGACCACCCGTACTACTTTATCTTTAATACAACCAACCAATCATGTTTAGAATTTAAATCTCCCAACCAAAAATACAAACATTTATGCATGCTAATCAACATCATTTCAGAATTTGTCACCAATCTAGTTAAAAATTATTTACTTCCACATACTATTTCCAAAATCTTCATACCTGGCAACATAGACAATCATCAATTATCTTTACATTAAAATTTGTACATATCAATATACATATAGATTAATGAATTTTATACACACACAAAAATGTTAACAATCAAGTAGTGACAATATGATCCCACATTCCCACTATGAAATTTTTATTAAGCGCATGCATCACACTCCATCATCATTCATACCGAGTAAGAAAAGAATTTCAAAATTTCTCAGCCATGTATAATATCCTAGTTCAAAAGTTCAATTCAAACTATCATACCATGTACACCAAATGCATATATAGTCATATTCGCAACCCATAAAACATAAAGCTTTGACCACAGAGTTTGTTTTGTAATTTTATAACAAGTTCCCTTCTCCCCAACGCGCTATACAACAAGACTAGTCAAAAGCATTGATGGCATTAACAAGATTGCATTCTAGCACATAGTAAAACTAGGATTACCAAAACAGTCTTTCGGATTACAACAAGACAAGTCAAAAGCATTAACAGTAGTAACAAGATCGCATTCTAGCGCATAGTAAAACTCGGATTACCAAAACAGTCTTTCGGATTACAACAAGACAAGTCAAAAGCATTAATGGTATTAACAAGATTGCATTCTAGCACATAGTGGAACTCGGATTACCAAAACAGTCTTTCAAGTTAAAACAACCAAAATAAACACACAATGCCAACATCACACAATAAGGCCCGACAACCCACTTGTGTCAACGATATTTTTTCATTTTTTACTAAAAACACGAACTAACTTGCGGTAAAGAAGTCTATATACAGATAACAAAACACTCTTCTTTACATATCAAAGTATCAAATTAATTATCTATTTAAAAACACACCCAGCAAGATATTCAGCTAATAAGATCAAGCCAAAATCAGCTGAATTGGACAGCAGATATTCAAATAATGCACAAGTGTATTCATATTACATATAATTTTCATTCAAACAAATAAACCCAGAAACAATACACACAAAATCAACAATTGTACAAACCATAAACAGTCACTAAATCGTTCAAAAAAAAAAACCCACATAAATCGCACGATTGCAGTGTTAAAAAACATACAGGTAAAGACAACAATTAAAAAAATTGGAACAGAAGACCCAAAAAAAAAACAGATTAATCAATTATCAAAATACAAACGACTATTGACCCATCAATCAATTAAAGAAAAACATAAAAGCAAAACAAGAGAATCAAGAAACAAGAAGATCAAGCAAACCCTTGAACAGATTCAACAAAACGAAACGATCAAACAAGAAATTGAAATAGTAAAAGCAGACTCACCCACGACACTGGATCCTCCTGAGCCAAGCGTCATGGGTATGTTTTCTCTGAGATCTGTGAAATAGAGCGAGAGAGAGAGAGAGAGAATCTTGCGAAAAAGGGGCAGACCAAGGCTGAGGCAGAGATGAGAATAAAATGAGAAAATATTTAGGGAATTTATTTATATATTAAAAAAATAAAATATTGTAGTTATTCTCTCGGAAGGAGTGGTGGAAGGTTGTGTGGCTTGGGATGGAACATTTTCTCCCTTTGTACCCTTCGTCTTTTTGAATAATGCTTTATTTATAAATTTCTTAAGTTTAACTATAAATTTCTTAAGTTTAACATCTCAAATCATATGATGGATTTACTTAGGGCAAGAATAGCTTGTCCTAAATATATACTTAATAGCATTAGCACTTGAAAAATTGTCATGATATTGTAATTTAACCTTTGACTTGCAGATTAATGGCGGATTAAGAGTTTATCACTACTAATCTGTTTGAAAGACAATTCGGAGAAGATTTAACCTTTTTTTAAGAAGATCTGGACGTATTAAATGTAACTGACCATTTTTTTATATGATCTAAAGTCAAATCTCCTTTAATGGATATTATGATCTCCATTAAACAAGATCGTGGATTTTTGTAAAAAAAAAAAAAAATCATAGATCCCTATAAAAGATATCGTAGTTCTTTATTAATGAAGATTATCTGTCGTCATTAATAAAGATTTACGAGCTTCTTGAGGAAGATTTGGTTCCTAAATATTTTCTCATGAAATCGATCTCACATGGAGAAATCATTATCGATTCTTTTGAAGGAGATTAGATTATCTCTCCTCCAAAAAATATCTATTATAATTTTTAATTTAATTCACTAATTTTTTATTTTTTCTATAATATTTTTTTTGGGTACAATTTTCTATAATATATTTAATACAGTACAGATGCCAGGTCTTTATTTGTAACCAACAAAGGATAGTCAATTGTTAGTAAACGGGTCAATGGGCAATTGATGTTATGACATTTGGTGGGAATTTTAGTCAATTATGCATCATGGGATTTGCAATTTATCCATTTGCCCATTGTAATTTCCAATATATGATAAACCACTTAAAAAATGGATCTACCATATTATTTAGGTTCTAAATTTTAACTATTTTGAGAAGTATATCCAAAGTTAATGTTCATTTATCCTTTAACTCAAACTGTTTTTCAACTTCATGTACTTTTCTTATAACATTTTCTAAAAAAAATATTTTAATAAATTGCTCTAATCAAGTATAAAGAAAAACTCATATTTTTATTCTTATAAATTATCGAATAATATGGTAAATGACATGATAACAACAAATTTATCATGTAACCTAAAGTAATAAAAGAAACTTGGAATGAATTTTAGAATTATTACGTCTAACATCGTTTTTAAAATAGTATTTTTGAAAATTATTTTTAAAATTAAAAAAAAAACATATTTTAAAAATGACATTTTTAAAAATATTATGCTTTTGACTGATTTTTTTAGAAATTATTTTGAAAATTGAAAATAATGTGATTGTGTTTAATATTGTTTTTGAAAATGAGTTAAATAATTATCTGTAGAAAGAAATATAGATTTGTTTAGATAATCTATTTTGAAAATGAAGAAAAACATTTAAAAAAACATTATTTTTAATTTTTAGTTATAATTGCAAAAAGGGTTATTTTTTATTTTCAAAAATATATTTTATAAAAATATTCATCCAAACACATTTATTCCAATTTTTTATTTTTAAAAAGGATAAAAATCATTTTTATCATAAATTTTAAGAAATTATTAAATTTTAACTATGTTTTAAAAATGAATGAAATCAACCCTCATGTTTAGGAAAAATATCAAATTAATATATTCCGTCAGTCGATTAATGATCAAACCTAATCGAAAATTTAAAAGACGTATTTACACTTGGACTTACTTAAAATGAAAAAAAGACTGTTATACCCCCACCATAATTAAATATTATAATCATATTTAATAATGAAAATACCCTTACTTGTACAGTTGTACTACACATAATTTTTGTGAATTTACAGTTTGACCCTTGGACTGAATTTTAACACTGTTTAGTGGATATTTAATTATAGTGAAATCACCATTTTGCCCTTAGAGTCAAAATTTATGACAATCATTCTATACGAATTCAATATGCTATGAACAACCCAGATCATATTAAATTCAGTCGAAAAATCTACAATCCAAATTTTTTATATTAATTCAAACAGATGAAGATGGATTTGGAAATCCATCCAGATCAAGATGAAGATGGATTGATGGATTTCCAGATCTTGATCTGGAATGATGATTAAATAAAAAAAATTAAAACTAAAAATTTGCCACACGAATTCCTCACCCACACCACCACCAACTCCATCATCATCTCTACCTCCATATTCAACCTCAGCTCCAACTCAATCTCATCGACACACACAAAAAAAAAAAAAAAAAAAAGGAAAGAAGATATCGACGACGATGGTAAGATTAAGGAGGAAGAGGTAATATCGACGACGGCGGTAACAACTTTGGCCGCCGCTACCTCCACTGGTGATCGAAGCCCAACCCACCAAGCCGACCCCCTCGAACTCCTCCCTTTTCAGCCAGAACCTCCTCGAGCTCCTTGAACCCTCCAAGTCGTCCCTCCAGTCGTCGACCGTCGTCGGACGGTGGTGGTTGGTGTGAGTTGACAGTGGGTGAACAGGGTGGGCTGCTGAAGGGGGTGTAGGCTATTGAAAAGTGTTGCTCTAGCATGTGGTCTGGTGGCTTTTACGGGTGCACATGTCAAAACTATAATATTTGCTTTCTTTTTTTTTTCCTCAATTTATCTATGCCGAACACGTGTCACTGCACCATGATTTGAAATGATAATTTTACCCCTACCCAGCATGATACGTTGACTCGGTTAGACTACCTATTGACTAACGAAAAGAATTGATTTGATATTTTCTTAAAATGTTATGATTGATTTCGTTATTTTTCGAAATATAATTAAAATTTTGATATTTATTCCGGATGAAAATGATTTTTACCCTTTTAAAAAGAAGAACCATTTTATAAATTGATCCAAACACCAACTAAAAGTTTGTTTGTGAGGTAAGGGGTTGTCAAACAACGTCCAAAGTTGTTGTAACGACCTTCTTGTGCGTATGCTAAAGAGTGTAGTATATGGAGCTGCTAGTTACAGCCTTTGTTTCTTGTATTTTATTAAATTTTCTAATATATTAAAGGACATGTTTTGTATTGATGGAGTAAATTTTGTGTTTAGAAGATAGGGATAAGAGATATCCTAGATGCGGTTGAGCTATGTTGTTGATTTAAAGTATTGTTTTATGTGTAACTCCAAGATAGTAATGTTTGAAAATAATAAAGGAAACACCATCAAATTTTCTTAAAATCACCGTAAGAAATATATGGGCTTGTTCAACATGTGTTTTTCATGTGTGTTTTTATTTTTGTTTTCCATTTCATTTTCTGAAAATGAAGAAAACGCATTTGATAGTGATTTTTTAAATTGTTTTTGAAAATATGGAAACTAAGAAAAACAATCTTAAAAATAGAAACATTTTTTTTTAAAAGGGAGAACTTCATCTGGGTTCCTATATTTTTGAAAAATTTCTTATTTTTAAATACGAATCCGTTTATAGCTTTTATGGTCCCTTACTTTTCAAAAACTCATCAAATTGGTCATTTTGTCATCATTTTGGTCCCTATATTTAATATAGAGAACTTCATTTTGGTCCCTGTTTAATATAGAGAACTTCATTTTGGTCCCTATGTTTTTATTAAAAATGATGACAGAATGACTAATTTGATGAGTTTTTGAAAAGTTAGGGACCATGAAGACTATAAATGGATTCGTATTTAAAAATGAGAAATTTTTCAAAAACATAGGGGCCCATATGAAGTTCTCATTTTTTTTTTAAAAAAAAAACCCTTTTGCTCACCATTCTGACACCCAACCATCTTGAATTGACGCTCCACTACCAACTCTAAAAACCGAAACTCTTCAAGTAAAATCTTTGATTTTTTGATTTAGGGATTTTGATTGTCATCCACAACGAGTTTCTATATTTGCTTGTATTAGTCATTCTAAAATATATTATAGGCGCATAAGGGTCCATTGTGCATAACTTTTAAGGTCTAGTTTGATATGCGACATTGAATTGAATTATTTTCAAAGGATTGGATTTGATTGGATAGATTAATGTTATGAAATTTTTGGTGCACCATGCGATTATATTAGATTGTATTGGCTTGAATTAGATTGACAATGAGAATATTTAAAGTATTCAATACAAGAAAATAGTCAACATATATAACTTTATTGCCTTATTTGGTATGAGGGATTGAATTTGATTAATTTCAAAGGATTGGATTGATAATGAGAAAGATTGAAGTATCCAATGCAAGAAAATAGTCAACAAATATAACTTTATGGCTTCGTTTGACACGCGGGATTGAATTTGATTATTTTCAAAGTACTAGATTGGATAAATTAGTGTTGTGATGTGTTTGGTGTAATATGACATTGTATTGGATTAAATTAGATTGTATTGGGTTGGATTGATAATGAGAAGGATTGAAGTATCCAATATCAATATAAGAAAATAGTCAACAAATATTGATGTAAACCTCGTATATAATGATACGACACCCACAAACAATTGAATCAACAACCCCAAGAAAGTTTAATTCAGGAACAAGTAAAAGAAAATAAAAAGAAGATACCTTATTCCAATGATTAGCGAACCACGAATTAAGATTACAAAGACGCCACTCCCAAGAACAAGTGAAGAATGAGGGAGATAAGCCAAGTAGATAATTCAAAAATTAAGCCTTGATAAATTCTTAAAGTTCATGAAGAACAAAGAGAGAAAACTCAATTTTTCATATAAAACTGTCTAACCTCGGTTTTGAAGCTTATATAGCCTTTTATAGACAAAATAAATAAAATCCTAGCATCTAACCTTTACAGGGACGCTCTAACTCCTTAATACACCCCACTGGGGCGTAAAATAGCTAAGTTTAGACTTAAAATAATAAAATTTTACAGCTCAGTATGTATACTAATGACCCAACATGCAATAAAACAAATTAAAGTTCAATGTTATCAAAGTTTGATATTTAACAAACTTTGATATTTAACAAACTAACTTAATTAAAACCAACCCATAAAACAAATTAGGTCTAAATTAATACAAACAAATGAAATCAGTTCAATTTGTTTTTAAATAGTCACTCAAGTCTTCAATATTTATGATATTGGACTTGATCTTGAGCTTAGGTCATGTTTTTAAGTTTTGGTGTTCTTTCCATGTCGTCCAACTATTGTTGCGCAAGACTCTTGGTCCAAATCTCTTGAATCAGCCTATTTAAAGTCGTCTTTATTCTCTTAGCTCTAGCCTTTATCATAAGCCCTCCATTGATGCTCAAAGGATCATTAGGCTTGCTTCCTTGGTTCCCATAAAATATAACTTTACTGCTTCATTTAACATACGAGATTAGATTTGATTATTTTCAAATGATTGGAATAGATTGGATTGATAATGAAAAGGGATAATATCAATTTTCTCCATATTATTAGATGTATTGCTAATTACCCCCCCCCCCCTCCCCTCCCCCCCTATCCCTCCTATAGTTTGAAGAAATCTCACTTTACCTATTCAGTTAACTCTATTAGTAAAATGTAGACTTTGACCATGATAGTGTGAAAAATAACTAAACTACCCCTAAATGACATAAAAAGCCAAGAAAAATAAGAAAAAATAAAAATAGTTTATTTTTTATTTTTAATACAGTAGAGATTCATTTTAAAATAAGCACACATTTCTGGGTTGAAAACCCAAAAAATTCAGCTTCTTCAACCATCATCAACGCTTAAATTGAACCGAAACCAAACTCAGTTCATCCTCTTCATTCGGTTTATCATCTTCAACCATAATCAACACTTAAATTGAACCCGACCAAACCTAGTTCATCCTCTTCACTTCATCGTCTTCAACCATCTTCAATGTCTAAACCATCATCAATCCTCAAACACTAACAATTCTCCCTTTTTTTCCACCATGAACCACCAGTAATAGATCATCAACATAATTTTTTTTTAAACAAATTTAAAAAATGAAAAATAAAAAAATGGGTTTCATTTTTTTTTAATATGAAATGAATTGGGTTACAAATTTTAAAAAAGAAATAACAAATGAAATGGAAACATTGGGTATCCTTTGTCATCCATGCGATGGAAACCACTCTTGTTACTGATGAAGAAGAAGATGGAAAAAGAAAAAGAGGTCCTCCTTCATGCCGACCTTTGGTTTTCGATGAAAAAGAAGACGGAAGAAGAAGAAGGAGAAGAAGAAGATGATGATGATGATGGAAGAAGCATATAGACAATTAACGGTCAAATGTAAGAAAAAGATTAAGAAAGATTTTTTTTCCATATAAATAAATGTTTTTAATTTTAATTTTTTTTTCATCTCCACCGTTCATCCTTGTGATGGACGGTGAAAATGATTTTTTTTTTTAGAAAAAATTTGTTTTAATTTTTTTATTGTTATTTAATAATTTTTTTCATTTTATTTTTTTCATCTCCACCGTCGATCGAACGATGGATGATAGAGATGACATTATTTTTTCAAAAAAATCTATTTAAATTAATTAATATAATTATATATTTTATTTTACTTTGATAGTTTTGTCCTTTCATATTAATGATCAAACGTTGATTTTTAATATTCAAATTGACGATATGGTTTTTGGACATTTCAATAATCTACAGGGTTTTTTGGACATATTTACAAACTATGGGGGCATATTAGCCATTTCTCAATACAAGTGGAGATTTTGGCTATTTTATCAAACTTTAGGAGAGAAATTAGGATTATCCCTAATGAGAATGATTGAAGTATCCAATGCAAGAAAATAGTCAACAAATATAAATTTATGACCTCCTTTGATATGTGAGATTGGATTGAGTTACTTTCAAAGCCTTTTATTGGATAAATTAATATTATGATATGTTTGGTGTAGCATAAGATTGTATTGGATTGTATTATATGGATTGTATTAGATCGAATTAGATTGATTATAAGAATGGTTGAAGTTTTTAATATAAAAAAATAGTCAACAAATATAATTTTATGGTCTCGTTTGGCACGCGGGATTTCATTGAATTATCTTCAAAACATTAAATTTGATTGAATTGGATTAAATAAATTAGTGTTGTGATGTGTTTGATGTAATATGAGATTGTGTTATATGGATTGTATTGGGTTGAATTAGATTGATAATGAGAAGGATTAAAGTATCCAATACAAGAAAATAATCAACAAATATAACTTTATAGCCTCGTTTGTCATGTGGGTTGGATTGAATTATTTTAAAAAAACTAGATTGGATTGGATAAATTAATGTCATGATGTATTTGGTGCAATATAAGATTGGATAACATTAATACGATCTCTTGTTTGATATATGTTGGGATTGGACAATATATATATATATATATATATATATATGTTATGTTCAATAAAGTATCGAATTGATTAATATAGGATTTGACTACTTTACTCAATTACTAATCTTATCTCTCAATTGGAGCTCTAAGGTTAGTTATAAGAGTGATTATTGAAACCAATTGAAAGATTCCAATTGAGAAGTAAGGTTTGTGGTTGGGTAAGGTAGTTAAACTTATTAATATAATATCAAATACATTAATTTTTGAATAAGATAGAATGATTATAAATTAAAATTTATATAAATAAAATAAAATAAAGTTAAAATTTTAGTTAAATCAATTTTATATAATTAAATTATTTTTAAATAAAAATAAATTTTCAATTAATTTAATTAAAATAAATTTTCAATTAATATTAAAAAGATATTATTCATAAAAATATTGAATTAATTTTAAATAAAATAAATGTATTATATACTTAAATATTTAAATTAATTTCGAAAAAATATAAAATATAAAATTATAATCTATGAATAAATATAAAATCAATTTTAAATAAAATAATATTTATTTTATAATTGATTTAAAAGATAATTACTTTTTTGAAATATTTGATAAATATATTAACTTAATTTTAAAAATAACTAATTAAATTTAGTGTTATATGAAAAAAAGAAAAAAATTATGTAAAAATAAAAATGTCGTAGAGTAAAGGACTAATCCTTTGCTTATCCTACGAGTTGTACATAAACTTCAAAGTATGAGATTGATTTTCCAATCTCATTATTCATTCCAAACATGGGTTTGGACTGAAAATTATCTATACCCAATCCAAACCCATGTTCCAAATGCACCCTAAGGTCTTGTTTGGTATGTAGGATATGATTAGATAATTTATATGGGATTGGATTGGATTCGATTAAATGAGATTGGATTGGATGTTATCCCATGTTTGACGAAAGTAGGATAGAATTAAAAATAGTGAGTATAAAATTGAATTTTAAAGCAATTTTTCATGGACTTTTCACAAATTTCACAAATTCCACCAATATTCGGATTAAAAATAATGGTTGAACCACCATCCCTTACCTCCTCCACCACTACCCTCCTCCATCTGCCATCGATGATGTCGAAGAAAATGGCAATCGATGATGACGAAGATATCGAAGAACTTGGTAATTGGCAATGATGAAGAATATCTTAATAAGTTTGACGATCAGGGATGGCAAAGAAGATACCAACGATGCTGATGATGTCGAAAAAGATAGACGATCGATGAAGGCGAGCGCAAAAGAGTGTGACGAAGATGAAGCAGAAGGAAAGAGAGGTAAATGAGAAGGAGGAGTGGTACGAACATGTGGAGGGAGAGGGAGATGGAGGCGATGAAGGTGAACGAAAACGAATGAAGTCAACAGTGAAGCTGGAGCTGGAGGAGAAGAAGCAAGCGATTGGAAGTATGTTAACCTATCGAGCAGATAGGTTGGATTTATTCTAAACTAATGAAATAAAATTAGCAATGGGTTAATTTAACGAAGGGTGATGACGCACCCAACGTGTGTTTGGAGCGAAAAACAATTCTATCCCAATCCTAACCCACGCAACAAACATGGTTTAAGTGTTTATGCATCACGGGGTTTAAAGGTCTTGTGATAAGTATTGGTGGAGTGATAATATTTACACCTATAAAAAATTGAATGTACACAAAAAAACTATCATTTTTTTAAATATCCAATATTACTCTTGAGTAAAATTACTAAAATGATAAATATTTTGTAAGTAGACCCACAAATTATTAATTAAAATACCATATAATTTTTCTTCTAAATGTTAATATTAAACATCAAATTTTTTTAAGAAATACAATTTGATTGTAAAATATAGATAATGAAATAAAATCTGCAAATAAAATTAGCTGTAAAAGGGTGATTACGTGTGCCAAACGTGGGTTTAGACTGAAAAACAATCTTATCCCAATCCTAGCTCGCATAACAAACACAATCGCCTAAGTGTTTATGTATCATAGGGTTTAAAGGTCTTGTGATAAATATTGGTAGAGTGGTGATATTTGCACCTGTAATAAATTGTATGTGCACAAAAAAAAAAAAACTATTGTTTTTTTTTTAATATATAATATTACCGTTAAATAAAATTACTAAAATGATAAATATTTTATAAGTAGACTCATAAATTATTAATTAAAATATCATATAACTTTTCTACTAAATTTTAATCTTAGATATCAAATTCTTTTTAACAAATACAATTTGATTGCAAAGTATAGCAGATGAAACAAAATCTTTAAATAACATTAGCTGTAAAAGGGTTAGTTTTAAATAAATTATTGTTTTAGTGTCAATAAGTTTGTTGTATATAAGTGTAAGCTTCTTATTGTGAAAAAGCTTCATTCAAATAATTCATCAAACACGTGATTTGCGTATCTCAAAACTGAAATTTTTAGTATTGAGATGTTGTTATATATAAGTATAGGCTTCTTGGTGTAAAAAACTTCATTCAAACGATTCATTAAATATATGGATGATATAACTCAAATACTGAATAGATTAAGAGAAAAAAAACAAATTCAATATTACAAAAAGTTATAGTTTTTTTTTTTTTTTTAACAAAAAGTCATAATTGAACACTAAAATTTTTTAATGTTATTGGTGGCTTGACTAAGTTTGGTATATGATCCACAGTGGTAA
This sequence comes from Litchi chinensis, assembly GCA_019925255.1. Lineage (NCBI taxonomy): Eukaryota > Viridiplantae > Streptophyta > Magnoliopsida > Sapindales > Sapindaceae > Litchi > Litchi chinensis. The sequence continues at coordinate 10,756,422 of CM034475.1, read as the reverse complement.
ATGTGTTTGGGTGTAAAATTTCCTTTGAAGTTTCTCTTTCAATCCAAAATGGAGGAAACACTCAAATATAAAAGAGAAGATGAAGTTTTCACAATTCTAAAAAAATATTAATATTATAAAATTAAATAAATAATAAATAGATATAGATGAGATGTATTTATAAAAATAGAGTATAATAAAATTAAAGGAAAAAAAAAATTTTTATATTGAGTGAAGTTTAGTAATAAATGAGAGAAATTTTAAATTTTTTTATGGGGTGAACAAACAAATGTGCTGGACGTACAATTTTTGAAGGGTGGAAATATTGCCACTCATATTGGTATTAGACGCGTGTCCAAAAGGCCCGATGATAGAAATCCTAATATATAAATCCTTTTTTTTTTTTTTTCTTTTTTTTTTTAAAAAAAAGGATATAAATCCTTTTTCTTGTAGTGTTTCCACTTTGTTTTTCAATTATTTTTTTCTTCAACTTTTTCCTTTGCCCAAATCCATCTGTCCCAGATTTTCTTCTACGTCTTCCTTCGCTCAAATATTAAATCCACTTCATCATCATCATTATCTTCTTCTATTTCTTTTTCTTACTCCTTTCTTCTTTTCTTCTGGAAATCGCTTCTACAATTAATCTTCTTTTTCTTCAATTTTTGTTTTTTAATTTTAGTAAATTATTATTATTCTTAATTAATTATATTTACTTTTTGATATAATAATAAATATATATCAATAATGTTGTGAATTACCAAAAGTTAAAAAAAATGTTAGAAACTACTATAATGAGTAATTAATTATACATAAATGATATAAATTCGTTAGAATTTAATTAAATGGAACAAATAAATGAATTAAAAAGTTAGTAATAAAAATAAATAATATTTTCAGTTACTATTACCACACGCGTTTCTATTGTTTTCATTTTCAAAAAATTGTTTTCAGCATATGTTACCATATCTATTTTCAGAATTAGAAAACAAAATTAAAAATACTATTTTTATTTTTTTTTGAAAATAACGAAAAAACGAGAAATACCTACTAGACTCACCGTAAATCATTTTATAAAACATTTTTAAAAATTGTTGGGTTTATTTGGAGAATTTTGTGTTTATTATAGGACTCCCTTGGACTTAAGAGAGGGGTTAGCGTAGGTCATGTCAAATTGATTGTCACCAATTTTAGGGGGTATTTTATGTAATAAATTATTTTTGACTGCTAAGCACAATTACATCTAGTATGAAGTCTGTTAATGTAATTTCCCCTTTACAGAATATATGAAATTTATTACCTTTATTTTGCGTTGTTGATATAAGATGATGAATTTATTATGTTAAATTTAGTAAAATAGAATTAATTTAATTTTTTGAAAAAAATAGAATTATTTAACTATTTTTGTGTTAATGGTTTAACTTTAAGTGAAATTCTAGTAATACATACTAAAATTATTATCAATTTTGAAACTAATATCAAATTATGAAAATAAGTTTTTTTTTTTTTTTTTCACAAGCTATTTGCGAGTCATTTGGTGCTAAAAATCTCATGTTTCTAATTTGATGATAATTTCATAATTATTAGGAGTTTGAATGAAAACTCTATGGTACTTTGAAAATTATAACAAAGTAAAAGGCTATATAACGAAACAAATGTCTTGTTCATTTGAAATGCAACAAGAGAGCATTAGCCTTGTGCAGGGACCTAACCAATATACATTTAAGTGTCAAGAGATTGCCTTTGGGCCTTGGGTTCTTGGTTTTTGACTCAAAGAATCACGGAGGTGCCAATGTGTATCGCTAGTCAATTAACAAGCGGGTGCTGCAAACTCTAGACATGAGAGAAAATAATGGAATAAAGTAAAATACAATTTCTTTATTGGTACTGGTCAGGAGCTGTACCATCACGTGATTTTTACATTGTTTTGTTAGTGTTTTTTTTTTTTTTGATAAAGTGCACTATACAAAACCCATGTTTGTGGCTTTGTCATTATATTCATATTTTCAGTTTTGATATCACTAAAGTATGTGTGCAAACAAAAATACACTTGCACTAAGCTTGATCTTCGCATAAGAGATAAGTCATTCCCTTAAGAGACAAGTCATTTATGAGATATATCATTTATTCGATAGATAAGTTCTTCATGAGATTTTTTTTTTTCTCAAAAGATAAGTAATTCTTTTGATAAATAAGTTATTCTAACAGAGATAAGACATTCTTTTGAGAAATAAGTTTTTTTTTTTTTTTTTTTTTTTTTTTCAGAGATAAGTATTTCTTTCGAGAGATGAGTTCTTTTTTTTAAAGATAAATCATTCACTCGTAAAATAACTCATTCAAGATATATTTTCTTATTTTCCTTCTCTTTCTACTTTTATTTTTTAGTTTTCTAAATCTTCAAATTATTCTTTCAGATTCGAATATTCTTTCAGATCATTCACGTAATATTTGTTATATGAAAATGGAGAGAGAAAAATGAAAGAAAGAAAAAAGAGAAAAGATGAAAAAAACATGGAAGGGGAGAATTATTAAGTGCATTTTTGTCGGTATATATATTTTAGTGATATTAAAACTTAAATTATTAATATAGTGATAAATTCATAAAATTTGATTTAACAGGTACCACAATAAAATATTTTCACATGTTTTATGTACAAAATACCGTTTCTAGACCATTCCTATTTAATCGATAGTTTATTAGTGGCATGACTTAAAGGGGTGGGCAACACCATGTTCGGATCGATTTTGACTGGATCCGATCCGAACATGGTAAATTTAAGAATCGTCATTTTTGGATCCGAACATGATCCATCAAGGGGAAGAAATCAATCCTATCCGAACACCCAGTCTGCGGATCGGATCAGATCAGTTCCATGTTTGAACATCTGCTTTCAATTTCAATGTATACAGTAAGACCTTTTTCTACCCTCCTTAGTTTCAAACAACTCAAAATGCTCCTAACAATTTGACTTAAACCTACGACTACTTTCATTCTTCATCTTCTTCTTTATTTTTTTTGTCACCCCAAGATTTTGATTTTTTCTAATCGAATTAACATCATCAATATCAAATTCAGACTCCTCATCACTCTTTATACTTTTTCATCTATTCATAGTAACAACAACATATATATATATATATATATAAAATCAGCAAGTGAAATATGTAATTCAACAACAGAATACAACAAACAAGCATAGAAATCACTAAAACACTAACACCCAATCATGTAAATATCAAGCTAAAGCTGTAAATAGACTCACCAAGCTGCTAAGATAAGAGTGAGAGGGAGTGAGAGATGGATGTTAGGGTTAGCTTAAGTGGACTTTATATAAGGGCATATGAAATTATGTATGTATCACTGTTCACGGGTTCATGGATCGGATCGGTTTTGGATACCTCGATCCGATCCGATCCGTGAAACATGGTGTTTTCACAGGTGAGGATCCGAACACCTTATTTTTGAACATATGATCCGATCCGAACACCCACGGATCGGATCGGATTAAGGTGTTCGGATCGGTTTTATGTTTTTATGTCCACCCCTAATGACTTGTGTGCACTTCATAATTGGTTCCCATTTGCTTATTATGATGGTGTCTTGGGTTTGTACACACACACACACACATATATATATATATTTGAAATGTGTTTGTGGATAACTATACATCGTTCCCACACTTAAGTCAACAAATTATGGGCCTCCAAGAAAATTTCTGTCTTAATGGATTATAAGGTGACGAGTATGATTAGTCAAGTCAAAGTTAAGGATGTATGAAAAACTTTAACGTTTCGTTCTTATTCAATGTATATTAAGGAGTAGAAAGAATTCTTCAGTACTAACGATCTCTTACATTTAAGTATTTAAAATTTTCGTATATGTTTAATTTATTAAGTAATTTGTTTCTCAAAAGGGTTGTTAATGTTAATTTTACGAAGAGTAACATTAGATTGTCAAAATTATTTATCCCAATTCATGATCAAATTATATGATATATAAGTTGTATAAAACACGTTAATCATGAATCATGATGTGATGTTGTAAATGAAGTGTTAATTACAATTCATGTCCTAGTATTTGGACATGATTTGAATAGTTAACTTTTAGCATTACTCTTCTAGGAATTACTGAGTTGTAAAATACCTATATATCGTTAGAGTTTATCACGTTCGCATTTTTCTCTTATCATAGACTCTTGATCAACCTGCTTTGACAGAGTGAATGTGTCCTATTCGAAAATAGTAGAGAATGATAAGAGTTCCTGAGTCTCGTGTGTAGCATGTGTTCTTATCTAATAATCATGGGGATCGTTAGCGAAAACTGAAATGATCCTTTTTCTTTGCCCACTGCTCATTATGATGCTGTTTGCTTAGTGACCTTATTCACAGCTTTTGTTAGATAACAATAAATGAAGATTCGAAGGAGGGGACAGCTGTATGCAGAATTTGAATTAGTTTTAGAGATGAAGGGAGAGAATGCGTTAAACTTAAGAAAAAAGTGCAGAATAAATTATAGCTCAAGCTTGTTCAAGTATATTATGGAATTTAACTAGGTCAAAATTCCTGAAGTGTATTGAACCCATTTAGAGGAAGTTAGAGGATAACGATATCCAAACTGTTTTGACAGTTTAGTAGGAACTGAAAAAATTGGAAGATTGTTGTCCTAAGTGACAAGGAAAGTAGCTGAAGCTAGTCAACTCACTTCATCTTCACTTTTGTTTCTGGTGTTTGGTTTTCGAATTGTAAAATTAGCACAAACAAAAAATTAATAGAGAATTCTTACTTCAAGAAGAGATCTTTACATTGAAAGCTTCCGGAAAGGAATTAATATCTATATTTGCTTACTTTGATTGCAACAATAACACAATTTTGTGAATTGATCTCTAAGCACAAATATTCTAATTGAAAAGTATGAGCATTAGAATTTCATAGCATGCAGGCTTAAAGTTTAAGATAAGGCAGACTGCAAATAAATATGTGAGAGATGTGTTCAAAAAAAATATATATATATGTGAGAGATGTGTTCTTATTCTATTACTTTTTATGGATGAAGAGGTCAACAATTGAATCACATCACCTACAGTTATCCATGTAATCTTCATGTCAGCGTCTTGTCATGAAACCATCCTTTAAGTGTGCCTTTCACTAACGAAGCCTAGGACTGCATGCGAATTGCCACTGCTTTGTTCTATTACTGGTTTAAGCTGATCCTAAACATCAGTTTGGTTGTTATTTGTGTATGTATTTATGCATTTATGTTGTATAGTAAGGAACTTTCAATCAGGATAAGTTATTCATATTATATACTAATTGGTTATCACTTGTTAGATCTATCCAAAATGTCTTTTCGTGACATAGGATCCTTGTACTGTAGACATTATGAAGGCTTGAGTTTGCTTCTACTAGAGGTTATTAATTCTGACACTCTTTTATTGCAAATGTTACTATTGGCTAGAATTGCAAGTTATTTGCACCTTGTTAGGTGTTCACTGCACTCCCATCCACCATCGAGTCTAGAGCTCAAAAAAAAAAAAAAAGTGAACAACAAAAACGTGAGTGTCATTTAAGTTAGTACTCAACTATTTTTCGTAAGTACTGGTTTTATTACCCTCTCTCTCACAACTATCTTCGATCTACATGGTGGTGCTTTTAATTTCCCTTATAATTTTGTAAGTACTGGTTTTATTACCCTCTCTCTCACAACTTAGGTTTCTGCTTGGATTTCTAAGGGTATTTGCTCAACTTTTTCTAAAGGAATGAGTTGATCACATAGTGTCTAGCTTCCAGTATGTCAATGTGCAAATCATGAGAATTCATGATTATATGCTGCTCAAAAACTTGCTCACCTTTCTGAGTTCAAGCAGAATAACAATAGCTTTAACTTTAAGCTATGCAATTCTGTTTATATCTACTATGACCTCGAAATAAATAATTGAGCACAGATATGGGAAGGCATTTTAAGTCCAGGACTGAGTTTTGGATTGGTTATTCAAATTTTTAAATCCTTCTTGGACTGCTATAATATTATGATTTTGTTTGAGGATTATTATCAGAAATGAAAATCTTGTTAAAACATGTCTTGCTTTGGACAATTTGACAAAGATATCCGTTTTCGTTGTTAGTAGGTTTTATACTGGATTTCAGCTGCTTCTTTCTTTTCCGCTATGCAAAAAGCTATTTTAGCCACAAAGGTTTGAGAAGTGAATTGCAGTGTTTTGTAAAGTGCAGTTAGCAAGAATTGTAAAGAATATTTGAAAACTTGTAATGTAAATCATGATCATGACACTCTAATGTTAATTATTTTGATTCTATTTTGAAATTTGAAGAGCATTATTCAGATCCTGAAACCATCACATGAAGGAGTTAATGTTGTTTGGGCAATTTCATTGATTAGGATGCTCCTCTATGATGCAAATGAGACTAAATTTAATTTGTGAAGCTTTATAATTAAATGCCTTGTGTCAGATATTCTAATGTAGCTACTGTTTTTTATTTGGTTATATGTTTATTTAAATTAAGAGAATTTGGTGAGATTCCTTTCAAGTAGCACGTTTAGCGTCCTATGTTTTTTATCCCCACTAAATGCAAATTATTACTCAGTGTGCTATGTTTTACCCCTTATTCCCTCTAATTTGATTTGACTCTTAGTTGCAGCCTGCAGATCTTCTTGTCGCCCAAGTTACAGCTCTAGTCGGTTAAGCATACGACTTGCAGTTTATTCATGGGCTCTTAAGGTAGAATCACTAATAAACCTTCCCTCGTTTTCCCTCTCGTTTCTTTCCTTCATTACTACTTCATAGTTTGATTGTATAGTCTTCAGAACTTGAAGTGTTAGTTGTGATATATTTGTTTGAAATGAGTGAAGATGAAGGGATGAATATTAAAACACTTTTTAAATTTAAATATTTAACCCTTTTGTTTGTATTATTACGTTCTAAGAATAAAGGCAAACTTATTCTATCTCTTTTCACAAAATCTACAGCCATGGGTAAAAAAGATGCAAGTGGAAAACAATCTTGGTTAGATAGACACGTGAGCAATATCACAGATGGGGAAAAGAAGAGTGCCAGTTGTATGCTATTAACTTCATACTAGTAATTTTTTTGTAACAGCATAATGCACTTTTTCATGGCTGGTGACTGAGGGATTATGATTAAAATGATATCATTCTCAAATTACCTTGTATTTTTTTTTTAAAAAATTTCTGACACTTTACTAAGATCGGAGGATTATAAATGAAACTCTACTAGCACAGTTCGAATGACTGTTTCCAATCATTGGAAGAGGGGTAGCCACAACTTTAACACAAAATGTGAAACTCTAGATTTATTATTGACATTCGAATTTGCGATTTAGAAAGGTAAGTAGAAACAGGTGGAGTTGTTTAATCATTGTACCGTCTCCTTTATGAGTAAATCACCTTGTACTTTTTTTTTTTTTTTATATTCAAATCACCTTGTACTTGATCCTCCATGATTGATGAATTTGAATAGTGGAAACGTTTCTTGTTAGGGCTTTCTTTTTTCAGGTTTTTGACATCGTTACCACCTAAACTTTTGGGCATGCAAGAAAAGTATATGATTTCTTTTCTTAATAATAAAAATCTACATTTCTTGGCCTGTTAATTTACTCCCTTTTTACATGTCTATGAAAGTCAAAGTTGTTATAACTTTGATTTTGCGCCAGGTCTATGGAACTGATTGATCTTTTACATATGTGTAGCACCAACATTGGCTGTTCGGTTCATTGCTTTCTATAAGGTTGTTTCAACAGAATAGAATAGCATTTATAGAACATTTGAGCTTTTCTCTCTTTTCTTTCTTTTTTTCCTTCTTCTTGTTTTTTGGGGATAAGGTTATATGTTAAGAGGGACAAGGTCATAATTTTTAATCTTATGTTCCCATGCTTCCTTGTATTAAATTTGAATAGTAACGGCATGAAATGAATGTGTTTTGAGAGAACAAAAAGGAGTTGCATGTACTTGTGTGTTAGTAATAAAAGGAGGTCAAAATAGAAATAAAAGAGTAAAACCAGAATTGAATGGGAGTGAACATGGTCAAGTTAATTTGGTGGTAGAGATGAGAAGGGCGACTTTACCAGAAATTGATATGGCACCAAAAAGGTGCCTTTTAGGGAGTTATGAGGGAAAAAAAACATTGAAAAAGCCAAAAATATTATAAAGATTGAACAAAAGAAAAATAAAAGCACCCAAGTTGGAATTAAAGTTGTATTTATCATCTGACGTAATGCTCTCATTATTCTCAACCGTCTCAATTACTCTTGCATTTATTTGTTATTAATTGTTTTTCAAGCTAATATAGTCCCTTTTTTTTCAATGCACGAACTACCCAACTCCTCCTCCTTTATTTACTTAATTACCCCCACCTATTTCTTGAATCAACTTTTAGACCTACCTTTAAAAAGCTTATATATGTCATTCTTGTCATGTTGACGTCATATTCGCCTTTGCAAAACTTGGGATTATAGTGTAACTTTGAAAGTAGTTTTCCATGCCTCACCAAGTGAAATTGTTGGCACTAATGACAACTACAATAATGGTTAGCTGTCTTATGAGACGCGTTAATATTTGGTCTGATCTTCAGTGAGCGAGAAAGACTTTGATGCATTAGATGTGGATATCCGTAGTGAAAATTAGCTTTATGTAAAGCTAATGAGGCAGCAGTTAGATAGGTGAACTAGAGAAATAATTAGGACCCATTTGGGGCGATTGCTCCTGCTCTATTGCCCAACAAAATGTGGGCCAATGACAACAAAGTGGGCGAAAGTCACACACATTGCCATAGTCTATGAGACTATAATAACAGCATTCTATGTTAAAATAAATAAATAACATCATTCTAGTACTTGTTGTGACAGATCTACCATTTACCAGGATAGGTCAGGTAAATTAACTGATTATATTCACCTTTTCTGTACTTCCACCTATTCAGTTGAACCGACTCATGAACACTGCCACTGTCTCTGTGTGTTGCTTGTTAAATGAAATATTAACATTAAACAAAACGTTAATAACATAATTTATCAAAGCAGATTTATAATTAATTACCCAACTTGATTATCAGAAAATTTGGGCGGCCTCAGTTAAAACTTAAAACCAGTTTTACAATAGAAGTCCTCTGCCTAACAGGGAAGGAGAAAGGTTAACCTAAAAGATAATCACATAATACATAATTGCCATGCCCATATGACCATATCCTATGTTATATGATTAGAAAAAAAAAAAAAAAAAGAGTGCTATTCTCGCTTCAATTTTTTTTTCTCCTCTTGTCCAAATTTTTGCTGTAATATTTCTCTTCTCGACATCTCGGAGAATAAATAATGGAGCGACAATAGCACTACCTAGAACAAAAGGGAAAAGAAAGACATAAAAAAAAAAAAACTAGAAAATACTATTTGAGTCCTAGGTAGAAGAAGAGCAGAAAATTAGCAGAGTAGAGACCCTACATTTTTTGTTCAACTCTTCCTTGTCTTGGTCGTGTTGGTGGGGGTGGTGATGTAGTCGTCATGGAGAAAATCGAGCAAAACAGTGCTCTTGCATTTGGGGCACTTGGGATCGTCCTCAGAGAGCATGACATACATGAGGCATCTTGGGCACCCCACCAGCACCATGGACTTGGCTTCCGGGCTGTTCGAGTATCGGAGACTGTCTTCTTGATTCTCTGAAGAAACACACGAGCTCGGTGGGGAATTTGGCGATATGGTTGCCGATCGGCTTGGTGACTCCATCGGATTAGGCCTTGGTGGAGAAAGGTTCAGCTTCAGCTCTAGTTTTGGGACGCTGCCGTTTCTGCGACTCATTTTTTTTACTTGTATGATATTATCCCACCTGTCTGTGACACCAAAACAGAGAAATGAATCCATGAATCGTGATTGAAATGCAAGACATAATAAAAAAGCAACAACAATAACTGCAATTGTACCTGTCTATTGTACTCAAAAGCTTAAGCCGACGGATGTTGCTATTAGCTCCAAAACAAATGAAAGTGACAGAAAAAGTGGATGTTTCCTTATGTTACCTTCAGATTGTAATTGAATATATGAAGAAAAGGAGAGAGAAGAAAGATTTAGGCCGAAAACAGAACCGTGAACATGGACTTGGTGGTGGTGGTGGGTTAGAGCTGAAATGGCATTATATATAAGAAGAAATGAAGGGAGAGAGAGAGCGAGATGGGCTTTCTTTAAAGACTAATTTAATTAAAAGGGACGAGGTGGCGGGTGTATGGTAGAAAGAGAATTGAATTGAAGTATCGGTAGAAAAAGAGTGTAAATTGAGAGGCCAGAAATTGTATTAATGGTTGCAAAAATCCCAAGGAGTGAGTATGCAGATGTGGGGGATGGAAAAATTTTGTAGTAAATATTGCAATTACAAATTGCAGCAAGCATTCATTCATTGCTTGGAGTCGGTGTTTAAGTTTGTGAACCCAACTGCTTTTATGGCTAATGCCCAGATTTTAAAAAACCAACACCAGCTATGAATTTAATATCAAACACCGATCAATTAAATGGCAACCAATAAAAAAGTTGTTTGCAATTAAACCAATTTAAATGTCCAACTAGCTCCCTACAAAATTAGAATAAACTCTTCCAGAAAATTAAATACATAGGAAACACAACAAATACCATACAAAGTAAACCAATGGAATACTTTCTCTTCTTCCCCGCTCCCAAAGCCCATTTTAAGTTGATTTTTCCAGGCCATATCCTAGCGTTTTTATTAAATTTAAACAATTCCATTCATAATTTTACAGGAATACATGCATACACACATGTGTATATTATATTTTGTAGTTAATGATAATTTACATTAAAGGTTAGCTCTTTATCAATGATCGATTATCATTGACCTTCACTTAGTAATGCTATCAATATCACTAACCCCCATGTGATGTAATTAATTGTATTAGAAGAGCGTTTCATTTATGATTTGGTACTCATTCAATTAATAATTTGAAAATGCCCCAAATTTGTTACGGATCTGTGTTTATAATTTGATCCTTGACAACCTGAAACAATTCTTATATTTGAATCATGTACATATAGGTTACTTTATAGTAGTTCAAGAGAAAAATTAGAATTATTATTCATAATTTAGGATTTGCGGAAGGATATGACTACAATCCATAATATCATTAAGGTTGGTGTGAGGAGATTTTATTACCAGGTTAATTCAATCTCATTATTTTGTAGGTATTAACTAACTTAACCGATCAAATTTGTTATAATCATGTAAGCAGAGTATGGATAGTATCCCCACTCAATAATTATGGGTTTTGTTCACATTCATCATATAATTATAAAATTAAAAAAAAAAATCAGAAATTATCTTCTTTGTTCTTTATATTGCGTTTTACAGTTCTTTTATAAAATAGCATAAAGTTATATACGTATACATATATATATCTGTATATGCTGTCCCTCTCTGTTCTAGGCATTCAGCTAAAAAGCAGGCAAAATTTGGCATGCTAATCATTGCCGACAACACTGTATCTGATTTGAACAGATAAGTGGGACAAATATCTTAAACCGCTGGAAACATATGACTTCATACATAATTTCAATTTTTTAAGAGTGAAATTGGGTTGTCATCATTATCACTGACGATAACATTATGTTTATTTTTTTAATTTGAATTATTATAATAAATTAGAAATTTGAGATATTAAAATAAATTGAACTCACCATATTTAAAGTAAAAGTGTGGGGCAGATCTGGGGGTGGGTAAAATAACCAGAATCAAACGAACTGAACCAATTTGAAAATATTAGTTTTTTATTAGATTTCAGTTTGATTCACTTTTGAATGACAAAAAACCAATTTTTTTTTATACTATTAAGTTTTTGGATCGAAAAAACTGATCTAATCCAAAGACCGAACTTTATTAAAAAATAAAAAAAAATCATAAAAATATAAAAGACTCACATTCATAACCCTAAACACACATGTCATCTTCGCACCACCGTCACTTCTCTCTCTCACTCACATCTCTCATCTCACTGTCACCATCTTGCACTGCCATTCAAGTAGAGAGATAGAGGAATTGTAACCCACTTTGCAACATCAATCTCTCTTCGATTAAAGAATCTGATCAACATCTCGTTTCCAACTCAACTTATCTCAAGTAACAAACAACCAAAAAAAAAAAAACTCAACTCATCCTTGTCTCTCTCTCTCTCTGTAATTGTATGAAGTTCAAAAACAGACTTGGTTTTTTTTTTTTTTTTTGTGTGTTCTGCTTGGTGGTGTGGGTGGTGGGTATTGAGTTGACCCCACTTGGATGACAACCAAGCAGTTCAACTGAGAAGCCTAGTTTGTTATGATAGTTTTGATCATTTCTATTGTGGTCTGGTCTAGGAAGAATAAACTTGTATTAAAGTTTTAGTATTTTTTATGTCTTTCACGCTTTTTGGTTGGTTGTCAATTTGTTTTTTTTTTTTTTAAATTATTTTGATTGGAACTTGTAATAAATGATAATAAAGTTGGGATTTTGAGAGTTTTGTTTTGTTGTGTTAGTTGATAGTTGAGTTGAGATTACCAATTTTTGATTTGTTATTTATTTTTTTTTTTGTGAGATTTTTTCAAGTCACGATAAGTAATTGGAGGCCTATTTTCAAGGCTCAAAATTGATATGGACCAAACTGAACCAAATTAGTTTGGTTCGATTCGGTTTATATATGTAATTCTGTTCAGTTCGGTTTTCAATTTTTTTGGGTTTCAATTTGATTTAACCCAAAATTGAACTGAACATTGAACTAAACTGTGCTCACCCCTAGGCGTATCACCAAACTTATGGGAGTTTTTACTTTTACCCAAAACTAAAAGGAAAAATTCGTTTTTACCCACTTTTCTATAAAAATGTTTTTAGCCCCTCAAACAATTTATTTTCACGCTATACCTAAACCTTATCAAAATACCCTCAATCAAAAAAAAAAAAAGTGTGGTTTTTAAGTCCAATTAAAAATTGGTGCTGGTTATTAAGTGAACTTAAAACTTGGTACTGATTTTATAGGTGGATTTTAAAATTGATACAACTCAGTCGTTGTCTTCATGTTGTATCTCATTGAAAACCTCCATTTTTAAGCTAAATCTAACCAAATCTAACCCTAAACATCAATTTCCAACATATAAAACACAAAAAACTCAAAAAATTAAAACAAAAATCCCAACAAAACTCTAACAATCAACAAAAGAAGCCAAATATCTCATATCAGGAGCAAAGGAGAAGGAGAACAAGGTATATAGAAACAATCTGAGTAATTTGGGTATAGGCTGTAATTAATTTATTTGAGGGTTAAATTTTTTTTTTTGTTAAAAAGTGGTTAAAAACGAATTTTTCTTTTCTAGAATGGTCATTTTGTATAATGTCCACTTATATTATATTAATCTTGCATAAATACAAGGTTATTTTTCTAATCTCATCGAGTGAAAGCATAAATGCAGATAAAAAAATAATAAAAACAATTCTCTTTTAAATTTGGCTCTGACCTAACATTGAATTGACCTAATCCTTGAATCATTTTTTTTTTTAATTTTCTTTTAGAAATAAGACCTAATCCTTATATCTTGTTAGGCATTGCAGAAGCAGAAGCAAGTAAAAGGAATAATAATAATAATAATAATGACTTACAAACGTGTGCATACATCCATATATTGTTCAGTAATATATTTATCAGAAGGGCAGGCCAGTCTATGAATCCATGTGGGCATTAAGTTGTTGGCTTGTTGACCATCCTTTCATCGACCTTTCTATAGCATGCTATATAAGCTATAATCCTTTTCTTAACAATTCGGCATTTTTTCGCTCGAGATGATAAAAATTTATTCAGTTCAAAGCTTCTAGTCATTTTGACTAAAATTGCTTTATTGTTCATATTGAAAATAATCGCTAATTAATATCAATCACTATGTACTATCTTTGAATTTAAATAATGTGGTTTAGTCTTTACATAATAATTAAATGGATATACAGTATTAGGTAATATTTGTTTTAATAATCAAACAAAAATTTAAATCATAAATAATTTTATTCTTATATGAATTTGGATAGTGAATCATGTCATGTCAGAAAACTTAAACATTCTTAGATAACAAAACATAATTGATAAAAGGAAAAAGAAACATTCACTTTTAGTATCCAAACTCAATTTATCATGATATTTTCACTAGGGTTTTGGTTGATACAAGGTAATTTTGGGAGAAGATATTTAGTGTTATTAACTTCACGTGGACAGACATCTCAACGAATTTTTATGTTTAAGCAGACTTTTAGCTAAATTTTTAAACTTTAAAAAAAAAAAAAAAAAAAAATCACAGCGTTGTTATACAAGATTTGCATGTGAACATATAAAATATAACAATATGAGTTTACTTTTTGTATTTTGTTTTTTTTCCTGATTTTTTACGTCAGCTATAAGAATTAGTTGTTTAACCCACCTCAACCATTTTTATTGACCTGCAACATTGCATGTGGTCAGCTATGAGCCTCTGACATAATGGAACAGTGTCTAAAATGGATAAACTTTTATCACAATTGATCTCCACGGAGTCCAGCTTCCTAGAAAAACACTATATTTGAATTATTAATTTAGACAGAAAATATGAGTTTAATTACACTCTATAGATAGAGTTGACCCTAGACGTTTGAACTTTGAGCTTGAAATCCTTAGCCACATTTGAATAAATCTCCGACTATTGATATTTCTATGAATTGAATTGAAGGATTTTAATAAATAGACGTGGCAGAGATAAGCTAGCTAGCTATACTTGGGGGAATTGACGGTTTTCATAGAAAAGGAAATGATATATATAAATGATGAACTGCTCATTTGGTTAAATATAATAAATAGTAAGGTCCTTTCAGTTAATGGCTTTTATGAGAGCCACCAAAGGCCAAAATTGCCTAGAATTTCTTCTTCATTGTTCTATATGTGTGTGTGTATATGTATATATATATATTTATCATTTTTTTATAGTCAGCTTTGGATAAGTGTGTATTTATATTTGTATCACCGATTTATACCATGACCATTTGGGCCTATGCCGAAATTATTGAAATTCGAAATCCATTACGTAAATTTAGCAGCTCACGGTGTCTTTGTTGTCTCAATAATGAAAATCTAACCCATGCCTCCCATTATATGTGGCGGACACTCACGTCAAATTTAAATCATTTATATATAATAATAACAATAATATAAAGTTTTCTCATCATTATGTGTGAATTGTCCTTCCACTTTCATGTGAGTTTTTCTCTCACTTTTGTGTGAATAAATTCCTCCCATTCAGGAGTAATACTTGGCTGCACCACAATATTCTTATCCTGATTGATCTCGATTGTCCTCTGTATTAGTCCCAGTTCTAAAATAATAATAATAATAATGAAAATCTAACCAACTCAATTAAGTTAATTACTGGCTGCTATTCGTATATTTTTATCTCTAGTGAGAGTTAATTACTGTTGTCACATTATTGCCAACTCAATTAAGTTAAAAAGGACGACATGAAAAGCAATTTGACAGTACTAGAAGCTGCAATATTACCCACCCACCCATAACCATAGATACCCGCACCGAGTATCAATTTGGGGGTGGGTAAAAATTTTTGATCCGCCTTGGTTATTAAAGTTATTAGTGATTGATTACGTATTAATAATATTATTATAGGTCATTTTAAATATTGTGTATATCATTTTGTTTATTTAATTTTATTATTTTAGGTTTGTGTATAGAACAAACTGTCCTTGTGGATAATAAGAATCATTAGATTCTTTGATAAACTCAACATAATTTTTTTATTTACTTATTCATTATGTTAGTTTTTGAAATTTAATCCCCTCCCCCATCATATTAAAAAAAAAAAAAAGGGAAAGTTAGTTTTTGAATTGATTTAGGAAAGAATCGAAGAGCTTATTGAACTTTGTTCTCATGGTTCTTTTAGTGTTTTTACTTTATGTTTGAATAATTTCTTTTTGAATTCATTAATAAAGGAAGAGATTATTCAACTTCATTCTCAAAGTTCTTTTACTGTTTCTATTTTACATTATTTTTTATATTTAATTTAATTGAATGTTCAAATTTAAGTTACCTAAAATTCAAGTCTTGTTATAAAATGATTAGAATACACAATAATATAATAGCATAAACATAAAATTAAAGAAGAGAGAAAGAAACCCCAACGAGAGCATTGCATTCCTCATTTTCCATACTATGTACAAATACAGTAGTGATGATTCCTTTATATAGCCTCACTATTATTAATATATTAGGTTGAATATTTGGCTGATTTTGGGGTGCAGTTCTCCTCTCTGATTTTTCTGTCTTCTCTGCTAGCAAATAAATCTGTTGACTGAGTTGGACCGAGTATGTCGAGTTGGGTTGAGTACTCGTCGAAGGTGAATCGGACCCCCGATTCGGGGGTTCTTAGATCAGTTGAACATCGATCACCAAGAACTTGACGCAACTCGCCGAGATCTACAACACTACTCTTGGCATTACTTACGCTATCAGTATATCTATTTTCATGATTTGGAGACAACTATTTCCATAATAAAAGGTGAAAAGTATCTACACAAACTCTAATATATGTTTGTAGAAACTGAACCCTATAATAAAAAGTGAAAATTATCCGCACAAATTATAATATGTATCTGATGGAAATCGAACCCCTAATCTAATAAATGATAAGCAGGTACACGACCACCTATATTAAAAAAGGTGTGTACTAAATGATATTATATTTGACTATATAATAACAAAAATTCTGAATATTAATCTTTTACATTATTGGCACCCTAAACTTAAAATCATGGCTCTGCCACAATGTGAGGAGCCTAGTACTAAGCTCCCTCAACTTCTATTTTTATGTATATATAAAATTACTAACTCCGTAAACTTTTATGAATTTTAATAATTTTAGTTTGATTTAAATGTAATCAATAAATTCTAAAAATATTGGATATAAATTTTTTATCATTTAAATGCCAATCCATAATTGAAGTTTTTTTTCCTCTCGTAATTTTATATGTTTCTGTATCTTTATGTTATTATGATTAATAAAACAAAAGTTTGATAGTTACTGAAAGAAAAGGAAAATCAAACACAAGTTTGACCTTTGCAAGTCTCCTGATAGATCTCTAACACATTTAATGTTAGCTTTTATAGGGAAAAAAATCTTCAAAATTTTTAAAAACTTAATAATATGTTTTTCCTAACTCCTCCTATGAACGGGAGATAAATAATCTCACAATAAAATGAGAAAACTACTTATACATTATTCGAAGAAGGAGGGTCATTTATCCCTTGAACTTTTAATATATATATATATATATATATATATAGAATTTCAATCTATTAGTTTGTTTTTTTATTATTTTACCCCTACTTATACAATAAATTATTGAGAGTTACCCTTGGGCCATATTCTCTACTCATTAAATCAGCCCACTATTCAACCAATTCCACTTTAATTACATGAGTATATAAACCACTATTGTCTTAAATTCTTAATGACTTGTAACAATACAACAAAAGTTAATTATTTCTTTTTTCTTAAATTCATTTTATCTTATTTCATTTAACTAATATCAGCCCACAAAATACTATTTAATTATTTTTACCTTTCTTTCTCTTCACTTTCAACAACAATACAACCAATTTGCTTTGTTCTATTTATTTTTCTTTTGCCAACACTGCATCTTAAAAATAAAAACCGCTCCCTTTTAAAAGGGTTATCATTTCTCCAAAAAAAGTTGTTGGATCATCACAAGTTAATTCCCTATTTCTATTTTTTCTCAAAAATAAGATTTCTTATAATCTTGATATATATATTTTTAATAATTAGTCTACTAAAACTGAGTTATAATAAAATATGAATTATGTTTCTAAATTGTGTTTTCAATTTATATAAATTTGTTTTAAAAATAGAAACATTAGAGTTTATAATTGTGATTTTTTATTATAACTTGTGTGAATGAATTTAAATATATAATCATGATTGTAAGCTACGTAAGGCCACGTTTGGTTTTTTCTTTTTTTTTTTAATAGTTATGAGTTCATGTGTAATTTTGTTTCATGATACTATATAATATTATTTAAGAAAATAAAAAGGTGCAATTAAATATTTATATTGTTTTGTGTTGACATCAAAAAAAGGTCAACACCTGAATTTATACAAATTGTGTGAATATGGAGATTTGTGGGGGTTGCCATGAAATATTAGGAGTGATGGTGAAAGTGCAAGAGCTGGTTATGTTGAAATGTGAATAATAGTAGAAATCGATAATGGAAAGTAAAGGAGAAAAAGTGGAGACAATGAAACAAACACATAACATTTTTAATATGGTTCGACTATATATGTATGTAATGTCTACATCCGTGGTTATATTATTTATGAAAATGGAGACTATGTTTAGCAAGGTTTTCTACTAGGGGTAAAAGGGTTGTTAAATGTTGCATCTTATGCATGCTAATGAGCCCTTTATATAATGTTAGAGTTCCTTGTTTACATATAATTCAGTTGCTATAATATAGAAAAGACTACAAATTTTCTTTCCTATTTTACAAAAAATTACATTAAACACTTAAAAATTGAACTGAACTGTAATTAATTGTAGCCATATTCGACTTGTATTACAATTCTGACAGCTTTATGTTCAAAAAGATATTTTATTTATTATGGAAGTCTTTCTTTCTTGTGAGAATTTTTTTCCTTTTCTTTAGAACTTCGTCAAATTAAGGATATATGACATTGTCTGTCGATTTGCAAAAAATTTCCTATTTTTGGGTCCTTTACACTAATAAGGAAATAGCAACATGATAACATATACAAGGCTACACTATGACCATGACCTTGAGTTGTGCCTTATATGAGCTCCTTAACTCAAGCTAACGTACTACCTTGGTGCAATTGGACTTGCTTGATATTTTTGCTGATGTGGGCAGACATGTTTTTGGGATATAGGTTTTGTACCTTCTTATCTTTCATATGTCCTTTTGGTCTTGTCGATCTATTGGGACTGTTGGTCTTTTTAGGCCCTCTTTGGGTTTCTGGCCCATATGCTATTTTTGAACACGACATTTTGTGTAATTTTTGCTTCTATTGTAGACATGACATTTTAACTACGAAATAAGTGAAGAATCAATTGTGAAATTAAATGATAAATTAATGGGTTGAATGAAAATTTAATTGTATAAATAGAGAGAGACATATTTGATAATATAGATAACGAAATTTATCATACAATATATTAAAAGATGAAACCAAGAAGCAGAGGGTAGTAAAGCTATTGAAATAAAATATAATAAGTAAAAAGTTTTACGGTGGCTCTATTGCCATCCAAAAATTTCCTTACTACAATAAATTACTGTTATGCTCATTCTCTCGATTTGACTAAATGGGCCAGTGTAAGCCCAATGGACTTGAACAGGAGCAGAGGCCCAGAAAACCTGAGCATCAGGTCGTTGTTGCAAGTGCGACCAACCCGCGAGGCCATTCAGGTATCGAGCTCGCAATAGCCTCCAGACCGCCCAAGCGTACCTCCTGCCCACATCACCAGCTCGTTCACCTCGCGAGATCGCTCAGGTCGCGAGCCCGTGGAAATCTCCAGATCGCCTGACAACCTCTCCTGGCCACGTCTGCGCCTCTACAGCCTGCATGACCTGATTGACCAGAGGAGCTTATTCAGGGGATATTGTAGGCAACAAGTCATCAGAGTCACAAACTCTCATGATTTCCCGTCGGAAACTGCCTGCGCCATTACCGAGAAGCATTAAATGCGGCGGCTTTGCAATTAATGAAGGAAAGAGCTCTCTTGGTGCATTAAATGCAGACGTGTGCAGGGAGAGAACAATCATAACCTTTATAATAAATGAAGCATGACTTATGACAGGGTTAATTGAAATTGTCATAACTTTAACGTGTACTACATTCTTTTGTATTTCTTTTTTATCATCTCCCTCTCTCTATAAATGTGGGAGACCTTTACTGTATGAACAGGCTGAAAAATACGAGAGAACCGTCACTCTGCCGGAATTACCTCATAGTGGCCGTGGATGTAGGCGCAGTCGCCGAACCACGTAAAAATCCTTGTGTTTTGCATCCTTCCTTCTCCCTATTCTCTACATTGATCATCTCATTACATTCACTTAACAGTCACGACCGACATTCCTTTGACTTAATTAAGCTCCACCAACCTTAAATCTCATTTACTGCTCATTTATTACACGCCCACCACCGTTATCACCCTTTAATTACCTCGCTCGCAGTCTGGGCCCCAGAATCTCTGGGTTGACCGTTTTCGAACGTCAACAATTACTTTATAAACTCATGTTAAAAAGTTAAAATTAAATTTCTACTTCCTCTTTAAACTATCAAAATTATCCTTCAGTATATCATTAATAATTTTACCATGTATTTTTTCTCATTACACCAATTTTATACTATTCAAAATACATTTCTAGTTTTTCTTATTTTTAATTTGGATTTGATTGGGGCTTTTATCTACGTTTTTCTTTTTTCTTTTTCTTTTTTTTATCTCTTTCATTGTTTTTTTCATCTTCCTTATCTCTTGTTCAATTTTTTTTTTCACGCTCATTTGGTTTTCTTTTTTCTTTTTTTTTATGATTTATTAATGATAATGATTATAGTGATGGGAATACTTTTTTCATTCAAAAACAAAAAAAATAGAGCGATGGAACTACATATGTGGTGTTTTTAGATATATTAATTGTTAAATTCTCTTGATTTTATCTTAATTTATAAAAAACTACATATATGTTAATGAAATACCCCAAAGAAAAAGTGAAACCACAAAATCATTTGAGAGTAGTAGTACTGGTTTTAGTGTTCGCTAAATATTATGTATTTGATGAAATGTTCCAAAGAAAAAGTGCCAAAAAAAAAAAAAAAAGACCTCTTTTACCTCTTGTTAAAATATTATTTATACAATTTTTTCTATTTTCGTAAACATTATGTATATGAAAACTTATGAAATAAACCATTTTCTTTAAACAAAATAATTTTTTCTTCAATATGAAACTGATTCTTTTTGTTTAAACAAAAATATGTATTTTTATTCCAAAAAAAAAAAATCATAAGATATTATCATAATCAAACATATTAGAAGTTAAAGTAAATATATCTGTATACATTTAAAATTTATCAAATCATTTTTTATTCATCAATTCCTTATTTACTAGTGAAAATCATGTTTCATTATGTCATATTACTTTTGATTTTATACATATTATTAGGGTTTATACTTAATTGGATGTAGAAAGCAAATTGAAAATTTTAATTATATAATTATATATTTTCAAGTAATTACATATAAAGATATAATAGTAATAAAATATTTTATTAAAAAATGGGTGTAGCAAGTAATTTTTTGGATGGCTCTAAGTTTTAAGTTTTAGCATTAATTGTTTTAGTAGCACCCCAACTTGAAAAAGCATTTTGACTTGTATCATCAATCTAGATCTTGATAGTGCCTTATTTAATTACTAACTATAAGAACATCTCCAATACTCTCATAGACTGTGTTTTGAAAAAAAAATGACATGTCATCAATATTAAAGAATTTGCTTTCTACATAGTATAAGTATCATTTTATAGACATTCAAATTTAAAAATTGTTCCCAATGCTTCCATATATTTCAACTTAATGTTTCCATATTTTTCATTTAATGCTTTCATTTTTTTCTTTAACTTTTAATTAGATTTGAAAATTAGAATTAATCAATTATTTACTAACATGATTATTTAACACACCCTCTACAAATAGATAGTCATGTTGAAAATATCTTCTTTTTTTGTGTCACTTCAATTTGACATCGACATGTGATAATTGCATTGGAAAGGATTATTTTAACTCAATATCTATTCATCTTATATAGCATGTAATTTTTTTACAATTAATAAGAATATTGAAGATGCTCTAATATTAATCGTGGATTCAAGTTCTGCTCATATAGATGGGGTTGGTTTGTGTTTAGAGGGTGGATTGGGTTGGGGTGTAATGACATATAAATATCAATAAATATTATGTTAAGTAAGTGCACGCACATTTATAGTAATACTTATTTGGATTACGATGGAATTCATTCAATATCGATAAATTTGGATGTGTTTTTATTTTATTTTTAGGTGATATAAATATTGAAATGTATTTGGGAAACATGTTTAATTTTTTTTTTTTTAGCACTAAAATTATTTTTCTTCCAATTTTTCCGGTTTCACCTGTTTTTTTAATGCTTAATATTTGAAGATCTGAAAAAAAAAATGATATAGTTTTTCTAAAAAATTTTCAGCGTTTTTCAAAAGTAAATTTCATGGTTCTTGTTATCCAAACACGGTATAAATATTTACATGATTGCATCACATATTAGTGGAATCTTATATATGAATGTGCAATAACATGCCCAAGGTTAAATTTTACAAATATAACAATTATCAGGTATGAGATTCTATATGTTCTAGTTCTGTACCGTTACTTTACAGATATATGATGTGGGAGATTTGACATTTAAAAGTTTTTATACTTAATATACATACCGTTCTTTACTTTTTTTTTTTTAATATGTATATATAGAGAGAGAAAGATAGAGTAATTCTATCATCAGTACCTTCTAATTTTTTAAAGTTAGAACGAATCAATCAAATTCATCAATTACATTTGAATTAAATAGGAAAGAGAATTTATTTTAAAAGAGAGAATGCAATAGATGAATTTGATTGATTCTTCCTAACTCTCTAAAGTTAGAAGATACTGATGGTATAATTATTATACACACACATACATATATATAATGTGAAAGAAGTTGTTTGAGAGACCCTTATGTACATGTGAATGCTCATGTGTGTAATATGTGTTTACTATTTCATTAATACCATATAAAGTTTTAATCAATAACATTCATGTTGCACCTAATCTTAGATTTCATTCTTTCCTTAATGGTAAACAAAAGGTCATAACTCATAGTGATGATGCCCTTTTGTTTGCCAAATTTCCAGTACATAGTACAACTTGAACTTCAATTAGTAATGATGCTTTTAGAAGAGAGGGAATACCAAATTTTCACTAGGCAAGATAGCCTAAGTGACGGAGAGAGATGACAATTCATGAGTACGACATTGTTGGGTTCAAATGATAATCTAAAGTCATTATCAGTGTTTTAAATCTCATCGTCTTAGATCGAGTAGTAGCCAACTAAGAAGTTGCTCAATAGCACTTCGACGAGCCAATAACCTCCAAAACAAGGGTTCTAGTTGGCTCAACCAATTAGTCAGCTGAGTTAGCTCGATTGTGAAAAAAGAAAAGAAACAATTGTCACGTGTCAACCTCAAGTCTTAAATACTATAATTGGACCATTTCCTATCAGCTTAAGCTTTTGGGTCTGATGGTAACTAACATGGGATCAGAGCTTGGAGGTTCCTGGTTCAAATCCCCTCTCCCCTCTTTATCTCAAAATCATCTCGTTACACATGTTATACGGTAAGGGGCGTGTAGCATGTATCCGTCATCTATTATCTGTCCACGTTACACGTGAGGGGGGGTGTCACGTGTCAACCTCAAGTCTTACATACTATAGTTTGACCATTTTCTATCAGCTTAAACTTTTGGGTCTGATGGTAACTAACAACAATGATGAAAATGTCACATTAAGATAGAGAATGCCACCACCCAAGCCAAGCGCATCACGATCACCTTCGGTGATGTCAAGGCAAGCTTGGAGGTGGATTTGCTATGGCAAAGGCGAGGAGTGGCGGTGGAGGATAAGGAGTCAATGGTGGAGAGATAGAGAAAGAGAAAGATGTTGTAGCACTTGGTGAACTTGGTGCTTCAGTCGACTGTGGCCATTGTTGTTGAGGTTGACCAAGAAAAGTGCAAGTCAGGGGTCAAAGAACATGAAAAGAGAAAATTTGCATGGTTGACTTAGGTTGACTTAGGTTTAGATGATGGACCTGATAACTTGGGTCTGGAATCAAGAGTTGGGGTTTTAATTTGAATCACTTGAATTTGTTTGCTGAAAAACACCAAAACCCAAAATCAGTTATTAATTCACATCAGGAATAATTATGCAAACATATCAACCATTATGAATAGAAAATACAATAAATCAAAGTGATCAAACTAATTACATTTATAAAAATAATTAAATAAAAGTATTTAATTAAATAATCTATTTTGACTGTTAGTCAATGGGTTGACCATTGACAGATGGTCAAATTGAGTGCTTGTCGACTAATCGACTAGTCACTAGGCATATATGTATAGAGGGTTGGGTTTTGAAAGACAAGGTAGCGACAAAGTGCTTAAATGAGAAATTTATTATAAAACTTCTGTGATTCTTAATGTCTTTTAAGTGTCTTTTCCCTTGAACGAACACTATACAAAAGAAATCATGCAAAATAAATGTGACAGTAAATGATGTTCTTAAACATTTCTTAGAATATGACATTTAACTAGTATGAGAAATAGGAGTCTTGAATAGAAATGCCAATAGATCATAATAGGGGCAGCTGACTCTTGTCGTAAACTTAATTAATCACTCTTACCCTTGCCTCCCACGTGTGTTGCATGAAATTAGATTGAATTAGTTTTAAGAGATAGAATTGGATTGAATATGATCAAATTGGATTGGATTAAATTAGTATTGTAATATGTTTAGTGTTGTTAGTATTGGATTATTAATAAATATATTAATTTAATTTTAAATATAACAAATATTTGAAATATAAATTATTTATAAAAAATGAATAAGAAATGGTGAAAAAAGGAAGTGACATAAGAGGGGATTAATTAGTCCCACCATCATGAGATTGGATAAAAATTTTGTCCAATCTTGTCCAATGGTCATCAACAATCAAGCCCCTAGTATAAAACTTACAGATTAAAGGGGAGTTCTTAGATTTATAAAATAAAAAGTGAATGAAAGTGGAAGCTATGTATTTATATTTATAAAGAAAGTATAATAGGGTTATAAGGGCATAAAGATATTAACAAAATAAGATAGAGATAGATTAGACATTTTAATATTCAAAAAGAAAAAGAAAAAAACTCAAAAAGATCTACTTAGAAAAACTCAAAATTTGAGTTTCGTCAAGTAAACCATTTTCAGGTTTTTTAATTCTCCAAAAGCTTTATAAGGATGTCAATCAAATGACATAAAAAAAAAAAAATCAAGTAGAACTTTTAGTATTAAAAAAATACTTTTGACTAGTAGATAAACTGTACTAAATGTACACTTACGCTAAGGAAGTTATACTAAATGAAGCCTAAGTATATGGGAGAAATAACCATTACCTTTTAAGTTCTTTTTTTTTTTTTTTTTTTTTTTTAATTATAGTTTTCAAACCCAATACACCTTTGAAGTGCAATATGAATATAATTATCATTAAAAATAATTATTATATGCTTGCTTTAGAATTGTATGTCTAATCAAAGGATATGAAATGTTTGTATAAGAACATCTTCAATGTAATTTTCTAGTTGGGTAGAAATTTTGCCACATAACATAGATAATAAGGTAAAAATAAAAAATAAACATCTCTAATGTAATTATCTAGAACAAATGTGGAGTTAACATGGCAAAAATGCTTTTAGAGAATACACCTTTGAATTGCAATATAAATATAATTGTCATTAAAAATAACTATTACATGCTTGCTTTAGAATTGTTTGTCTAATCAAAAGTATGAGAAGTTTGTATAAGAACACCTCCAACACTATTACCTAGTTAGATAGAAGTTATTATCGTGTAAGATAGACAAGGAGTTAAAAAAAAAAAAAAAAAAAACCTTTTCAATGTAATTATCAATGTTATAGAGCTGATGTGGTAAAAAAGTTTGAAAATATGAAGACGAATTTCTCTTTCTCAATTAAGAAACTCTCTTATAAGTCAGTGTTAAGTAATTTTCACTTATCTCATTAAAATCACAACCTTTCCTTTGATGCAATTTTAAGTCAGTGAAATTTTTGAATGTAAAATATAAGAGGGGAGACTTAAGAAAGATAATTGTACCAGATATGAGAATATATATTTCTATATATTTTCTACCAAAATTGGATCTATATTTGAAAAAAAAAAATTTATTGATGTGTTACTAATAAAAATTAAAAAAATACAAAATAGCATTGAGATTGTTTTTTTTTTTTTTTTTTTTAATTTTCAAATTCTTGATTTTTATAGATCTTTGAAGTGCATTATAATTATTATTAAATATAACTATTATCTACTTGCTTTAGAATT
Organism: Litchi chinensis; assembly: GCA_019925255.1. Lineage (NCBI taxonomy): Eukaryota > Viridiplantae > Streptophyta > Magnoliopsida > Sapindales > Sapindaceae > Litchi > Litchi chinensis. The sequence goes on along the minus strand of CM034475.1, from coordinate 10,730,182 downwards.
GTTTATCTAATCAAAATGGTATGGGAGATTTGTATGAGAAATAACTATTATCTTTGAATTTCATAATTTTGTTAATTTTTCAACATTTGATTTTATACATCTTTTTTTTTTTTTTGAAAGATGATTTTATACATCTTTAAATTATATTATAGTTATTATTATACACTATTGTAATTTGTAAGGGGTCAATTGGTGTAATTTACCTCGAAAAATGTGCCTGTCGTGGGCTTTTTTTTTTTTCTTCCTTTTGAGAATTGATACTAATTTAGAAGACAATTGAGATCAATTAAAATAAAAATAATATGATGCGGTTTAAGATACCGCTTTCAGATGAGAATGATACATCCATATGAAGATAAAAAAAAATCCGTAAAAGGGTGAAAGAATAACCTATGTATAATGGGGAAGAATTATTATTATTATTATTATTATTATTATATATAAATGGTTTGGATTTGACGTACGAATGTCAAATCCATACCACTCATAATGGAGATATGGGCCTGTTGACACCTAACCAACGACATCAGTAGCAAAAGACGTGTACTGGGCCTACTTGATCGTACTGTATGTAAGTTAATGGTTACTACCTGATTCATAAAATAGAGAGCTATAATTCAGGAGTTCCGTGCCCTCTGCAACATAATACAAATTTATGAGTGTAAATGTATATATAAAAATATAAAATGATAAAAATTAAAACTTTTACTTAATTAATTGGATAATTTTAGAAAATAAAGTAAGGTCTCACTAGAAAAAGTGACTGAACTGTCGCATCAAATATTTAATATACTAATTCTCACAAAAATATATATATTACAATTATAGAGAATCGGGCCCCACTGGATGGTAAATCAGATCCAGCTCCCAAACATCGTGTTTTAAATCTCGGGTACCCCTTTGTGTGGGAGATTTTTAGTTGCTTGCTTCCCGCCTAGGAGCCGCTGTTCTTCTCCCTCTCCTGGAGGCTTAAGTATCAGGTCACTTACAAGTGTTTCCATCCAGGGAATCTGATTTGTTATATTTATACCAGTATTATGTACTATATTATAATATGTCAAAAAATATATTTACTATTATAATTATACGGGATAAAAGTGCAAAAAATGACCTTGCATCATGTACTGAATCCTAAACTTGTACGAAGCCACCGCATCAATAAATCCTTAACTTGTATCAACCTATCAAAGCTCATAAATTGACGGAATAATATATATTATATTTTGTGCATCCTAACATTTAAATTATTATGATCACTTACTCATTACATTCTTCCTTCTAAAAATATTTAAGTTCAAATATGATAAATGAGCGAAATTAGTGGTATTACTAATAATTTAAAAGTTAGGACACACAAACTATTGTTAGAATCACCAATTAAATTTATTTATTGTATTTTCTCTCATAAAAAAAATTCAAATGTAATATATAAATTTTATTAATGATTCTAATAATTTAAAAATTAGGACACATTAATTATAGAGGTCTGCACTGATTATAGTTAATGCATTTTAACTTTTAAATTATTAGAACCACCAATTAAATTCATATAAATATAATAGATTAATTTGATTGATAATCTTAATAATTTAAAAGTTATAACATCAAGAAACTATATATATATATATATATATATATATACATAGGTCCCCTGTGATGTTTGATGCGGTGACTTCGAACAAGTTAAGGATTCCCCAGATCGTGTAAGGTTATTTTCTGCACTTTTATTTCCTCGTATAATTGCAATAGTAAATATTTGATTTGTCAGTTCAGTCACTTTGTCTGGAGAGGCCTTAATTTATTCTCTAAAATTATCCTATTCGTTTGATAAAAATTTAGATTTTTATCTTTTAACAAATTTTTAAAGCTATAAGTTTTATTATTATTATTATTATTATGAATTTTGTGTAATATTTTAAGTTTGATTCAGATTTGGTTTTGTCATGGTATTTGTTTTAAAATGTGGCACCAATCGAAACAGGATTTTGTGGAGAACTAGTGAGACCTGTTACAGGTATGGATTGGAATACGAAGACTATAGGGGTAGGGTCTCCCTGAACTTTGTGAAAAAAATATGACTCAGTCTTCTATAATATAGGTGGAGAGGAAAACCACTCTAAGTATATGTCCTGTGGAATGGATTTTTTATTTTTCTTAAAATAGGAATGGATTCTTTTATTAAAACTAATAATGGCAAATTGTATGTATTTCGTTAAAGAAGATAAGGATTGCATTATTTTTGTATGCATTTATTCTTATGGCACTATAAAATGAAGAGAAAATTACAGCAAATATTAAAATTAGTATGAGTTTTGAAAATGGCACCTAACCATTAAAATGCCTTTTTTGGTACCATCCATTATTACAAATTATAGTTCGCCAATAAAGGACATTGTTGACGTCCTGAAACGGTCAACTCAGAAATTCAAGGGTCCAGACTGCGAACATGGTAATAAATGACGATTACTGTAATAAATTCGTAGTAATGGAGATTTAAGGTTGGTGCATTGTAATAAAAGTGAAAGAATGTTTGTCGTGGTAGATGGAGATAGTAATGAGACAATTACTACAAAAAGGAGAGGGAAGAATGAGTGCAAAACACAAGGATTTTTACATGATTCGGCGACTGCGCCTACGTCCATGGCCACTCTGAGGTAATTCCGGTAGAGTGACGGTATTATAATATTTTCAGCTTGTTTGTACAGTGAAAATCTCCTCAATTTATAGAGGGGAAGAGATACCAAGGAGAGACACACAAAGTGTCATTCACGTTACAAAATGATAGTTATTTTCAACTAATCCTAACATAAACCATGCTACATTTATTGTAAAGGTAATGATTGTTTCGTCCATATGCACGTCTGCATTTATTGCACCAGGAGAGGTTTTCTCTTCATTAAATGCAAGGTCGCCGCATTAAATGTTCCTTGGTAATGGTGTAAGTGATACCGGCGAGAAATCGGGACATTAGGTGGAACTGATGACTTGCTGCACAAGGTATTACTTGGCGCAAGCTCCCTAGTTTGGTGGACTGAGCGAGCTGAATAGGTGTTGAGGCGGGCTGAAAGTATGCTTGAACTGTTTCTGCGTTGAATGATCTCGCGAGCTCGCTGTAGCGACCTGAGGGTCGGGCCTTTTGGATCCTCATTCCTATTCATACATATTGGGCTTGCACAAGCCCATTTGTCCAGGTCGAGAAAACGGGCATAACAGATATGAATTATAATATTTTGTAGTTCTTTGTTCTCAATCTATGTGTTTTGTTTAAAAATTATTGTACATGATAACCGAAAAAAAAAAAATATATATATACACACACAAAGAGAGAGAGAAACTATTAAAATGAGTTTTAATAGCACCTAAAAGTATAAATTACTAAGTTTACGCTGCATTAATGAAATTTGTAAGAATGAAAAACGCTTGATAGTTCACACAAATAAATAGTTCGCTCATAACAAACAGTTCACTAAATCAGTTCGTGTGCATAGGCGAAACAGTTCACGCACATAGATAGTTTATCTAGACAATGACAATTTGAGTAGTTTGTTCAACTAGATATAGTCTGTTTAAACCGTTTGCTCTAAAAAAAATATAAAAATAGGTTGCCCAGGCAGAAATAATTTGTTTTAGACAGTTCACTCAGACAAAAATAATTCGCTTATTAGAGTATCTCCAATGCAAATGTAGATTGTTTTTTTTTAAAAAATAAATATATCATCAATGTCAAGGAAATGTGCATCCTACATGGCATAAATATGGATTGATAGACATTTAAGTCTAAAAAGACTCTCCAATGTTATTTTATTCATTTCAATGATAAAAATTCAAACAATAATACATCATTAAAATAAATTACCATAAAATATTATTTGATGGAAATCTCAATCATTTATTGTTGACATGGCTGTCTAGAAGACTTTCTAAAAATAGACACTGAGGTTGATAGCCCCTATTTTCTTTTTTGTCATGTCAGCTTGATAGTGGTTAAGGAAGTTTGCATTGGAGAGGTTAATTTTAACCTTCTATCAATTTATTCTATGTGACACTCTATTTTTTCACAATTTATACTTGCATTGGAGATGCTTTTAGATAACTTGCATGAATGTTGCATGAATTGTTGCATGAAGATGGGCAATTTGTGCCTTTTAAAATGTGAACAGCGTTTGAATGATATTAAAACTCATTTTGGTATTTCTAATTAATATATATTCTAAATTTTCGGTTCAAAATCATAGTTTCACAACTTTAAAAGAATCTAAAAGTTTGTCCATAGATTTGTTATATAATGTATATCATAAACTTGCTGAACAAATATTTACCATCTAATTGTTTGGAGTTGAATTTTTTTAATTAATATTTTACATTATTTTTTATTGATTTTAATTGTTTTAAATTTTGAAAGATATCATGGTATAAACATTAACTGTAAATAACATGCAAGTAGTTAAAGATTTGTTTCATTTTAGTTTTAAAATAGATCATTTAAGTGATGCATAAAAAAGAAAAAATATAATAATCTTGTCCATAGCCTTTATTAGGATCCCAACTCTCCATAACAATCTTTGACTGTGTTCCAATAAAAAACCAATGCTAATTTCAAAAGAGTTTGAGTATTAATAAAATTAATAACTATAAGGTTAGGTTAGAATAACTTTATAGTTAGGTCAGAATAACTTAAAATCTAAAACTTGACTTCAATATTCATCCATAATCATGTATATACAAATTTAATAACAGTCAAAAAAGGACAAGGTGATGATATGACAAATCCTTGCATTCAAAATGAAAATGTCATCATACTTACACTGCCTAGGAAATATAACGATTAGTCTTAGTAACTTGGCTACAACATTTTTCGTTATATATATATATAAAAGCTATATAACGATTAGTCTTGTACTTTTGTTAGAGTCAATTGGGTACAACATTTTTCATTAAAGAAAAAATGACTGCAAAATTTGTAAACATTTTATAAAGTAGAATTTAATTCTCATTAAAGAAAACAATAATAATTAAATTCTCTACCTCTACTTCTCATTGGAACGCATGCAGAGCATTTAGTGGCATGATCAATGCCGCATATATTAGCTTCCCATCATCAAAGCTGGCGAGAAAGTGAGAGATTAATAGCATTGAAATTAAGCGCCATTAACGGATCGGGTACATGTGCGGATGTGCCTACCAAACTCTACCAAGAGCCCGATCCATGAATTCAAATGCACATAAAGCTATTAATTAGAACGTTCAATTTTCTTTAATTGTTTTACACTGTTTTCGCATTTGCTCTTTTTTTAAAGAAGAAATCAGAGAAGTTTAATGGTGGCCTTTAAAAGCAACGCAGTCACATATTTCTATGAGATCCTTCAATGATCCCATTAAAACCTCAAAACCCTAAAATATTTATGTTCAAGATTTGCTGGGGATGCCACGGATGATAAATAAAGGATAATCTGAAAAACCCACCGTAGTTTGAAAAAATCTTCATTTTCACACTATAATTTTATTTTTATTCAAAATTCTTCTACTGTTAAAACGTCAACAAAAAATTAAGATCTGATTAGTGCAGACTATGAAACTATATTTTTACCTTTAATTAAGATATACTTATTTAAAAATTAAAAAATTAAAAAAAAAACTTCAAAATAATATTCTAAAATAAAAATTTAAATTAATAAAACCGATCTCTATAGTCCATCTCATAGATGGATGGTGGAGGTCAATGAACTAAATGAAAATATGAAAAAAAGTTAAAAATAAAAAAGGTTGAGGTCCAGATGTGTAGAGATCCAGTCATCACCAGTCATGGATCCATCCATGGATATCTATGGATATATGGATCTCCACTAGTCATGAATGAATATCTTTATCAAATACAAAATCAAACCCTTCAACCTGGCAACCATCATCAACTAATCTCCATATTCTCCTAATTTCTTTCTCGTCTCCCCTCATCTCTCTCTTTCCCCCCATTTTTCTTCTCTCTTCTCAAGGGTTTCTAATCGCTGGAAACCCAAGTTTTAAGTTTTCAGTAACTGAAAACCTAAAAATCTAGGCTTTCAAACTAAAAACTCAGTCATCAATCATCATTAATCAGCAATCATCATCAAACATCTATCATCATCATAACCAATATCAGCCTTCAACACAGGCTCACAATCCTAACCCATAACCATCAAAACCTGCCCAAAACAACCATCAACCATCAATACCTCAACCCTCAAAGGGGGGAGAGAGGGAAGGAAAAAAGATGAAAGAGAGAAAGTAAGAGAGGAGAGGGAGATGAATGGTGAGAAGAAAGAGAAAGGGAGAAATGGAAATGAGGGGAGGGAGTGTTTGTTGGGAGTTTGGTTTCGGTGGTTGATGGTGAGGAGATGAACGGTTGGTTTTTTTTTTTATTTTATATTTTTATATATTTAATATTATTGAATGCATTTATTAATGTATATATATTTATTTGTTAAATAACTATTTATTTAAATTGAGTAATGCAATTCTTTTTTTGTTTCTGGAGTCAAACGATCAACATTTTCAACTTAACGAAATCAATGATGGTAAGGGGGTATTGTTGTCTTTTTACACAACTTCAGAAGGTATTTCAATATCTATATTAACGTCAGGTGAGGTTTTTGTTAAATTTTGAATTAGAAGTGGCAAAACGAGATTTAGGTAGACTACGAATGGTTTTTAGGAAATTTTCCTATAAATAATTCTTGAAAGAGTATCTCAATTCGTCAAAATATACGTTGAAATAAATTTATACAACTACAATTCCTTTGACATTTTTCAAAGGCTATCGCCAGCCATAATTGAAGTAGATCTAAGAAGCGCTTGCTCACTTAGAGCATGTGTTTAAGTCTTTTTGACCAAACAAACAAGTGGGTAGAGTTTGGAAGATTGAATTCTTCAATATAAAATCTTGTTTCTAGGGTTAGGTGCTTATAAATATGAAATATTAATTGACAGTTATTTTAAATATACAAGGACATGATAATGAAAAGTTAGAGGAAAACCATTAATGATGCGATAATGGTCAACAGAAAAAAATCAAGGAAATCTAGCTAGTAACGATTTGAGAACTACTTCCTTAAAAGAGACATGGATTTTTGAGGTTTTGGAACTGTGCATGTCGTTTTTGTTTTATGAAGAGAATGCTAACTACTGGTGTAATTACATTTACAATTATAAGTGTATGGGTTGAAGGTTCAAAAGGTGGGTGTAAGGCCACAATTTATTATTATTATTATTATTATTTTGAAAGCAGCATTATTGCTGTGTATATTATAAAACCAACTCCTTCAACAAGCTAAATACTAATTGCATTTTCACTGGTAGTTAGTTCTTAATTGAAGCTTGATGCAGAATACCTCTTCTCTTGATTATGAGTTCACTCGTAGAGAATCAAATTTGAAAATTAAAGAAACTTTTAACTCTTTAGAATACATATAATTTCCACAATGACCCTATAGAATCGATTAACAATAAAGTATTTTCTGGAACCGAAAATTTAAAATTGATTTTTAATAGGAGAAACTTCAGTTGAGTCCCTAAGGTATAACAAACTATCGGATTTTTAAAAATCTTTTGGAAACAGTTCATTTTATACCTAAAATTTTGAAAACTCTATAAAAAGGGCCTTAAGGTATTTTTAAATAGTTTTTAAAACTTTAGAGATTAAATAAACTATTTTCAAAAGATCTTTAAAAATCTGATTTTTTTCAATATTTTAGAGATTAAAATAAAGTTTTTTATTTTTAATAAGAGAAGCAAAAGCACCTTTTAACCCATTGCCCAATCAAAGTACCAATGGCCATTATAATTTACTGGAACTGTAGACCATAGGGCCACTAAACTTTAAGATCATAATTAAGTCAGATGCACCCAAAGAAATGCTTGATGTTCAGTGTTTTAAATGCTTAACCTCATCAATTCGAGGTAAAAAAGTACTAATCACCACAAGGCCCAAGATTCCACGTTGTTTCTCCTTGTGAGAATGTCTAGGGTGTGTTTAGATGCAGCAAACTTAAATTGGTCTTTGATGTGATGGATTGAATCTTATCAAATTTTAATACTCGGTATCAATTAATTGTTAATAGCTAGCTTCATATTTAATTTTCATTTTTATTTTTTTGTCACAACTAAACTATGGGTGAAGACATTGTCATCCAAAATTATGATTAGCACACTCAAATTTTATTAAAAAAGTTTATTATAAAAGTAGCCTGAAATAAAATGAGCTGTTTTTAAAACTGTAGAGATGAAATGAGTTGTTTTTAAAAGATTCTTAAAAATTTGATAGTTTTCAATATCTAAGGGACTACAATAAAGTTTTTCATTTTTGACAAGTGGAGGACCCACTGCCAAATCAAAGTACCAATGGCCATTATAATTTCATGGGTCTGTGGACCATAGGACCACTAAACTTTACGATCATAATTCAAGTCGGATGCACCCAAAGAAGTGCTCGATATTCGGTGTTTTAAATGCTTAATCTCATCAATTCGAGGCAAAAAAGTACTTTGTTACCCCAAGCCCCAAGACTCCACGCTGTTTCTTCTTATGAGAAAGTATAGGGTGTGGTTAGGGACTTGGATGCAGCAAATTTAAATCGGTGTTTGATGTCATGTATTGAATCTTATCAAATTTTGATACTCCGTGTCAATTAATTGTTAATAGCTAGCTTTATTTTTAATTTTGATTTTTTTTATCACAATTAAACTATGGGTGGCGATATCGTCATCCCAAATTATGATTAACACGCCCAAATTTTATTAAAAAAGTTTATTACAAAAATAAACTAAAACAAAATGATGATTATAGACAATCTGGCTATTTAAAATAAATTAATTAAAATACCTTCTATATTTATTAATCTTTCCTAATATGTTTAAATCTTAATTTAAGATTTAAATAATAGCTATAATTCTTTCCATACTTATCAAGTTATCCTAATATACTCTAATTTAAAATCTTAATACAATAGAAATACATTATTATTATAATTTTTTCTAAAAACAAAATGAAATTGGAGATTAAAGTTGTAAGAACTTATTTTCTTCTTCTTTTTGTACTCTTTTTTTTTTAATAATAAGTTGACTTCGATTAACAGTATTATTAAAAAAAAATTGTTTTCTTCTTGTTTAATTGGTTGCAAAAGTATTAATCATTATAGTGAAGAACACAAAAATAATTTAGTAAACTAATAAATATGCTAGTCCTAAAAAAAATATTTAATTTAAGATTGATGCTTTCAATAATATGAAAAAAAAAATTATTACACTTGCACTTGCATTGGTTAATTAGTTTTGACCAATGAGTATATTATACACAAGTCTAATGAACAAAAATAACGGTAAAATTAGTGATTCAAAACTTACAAATTAATTTTGAAAAGTATGATTGGTTAGCTAGGATTAAGATTTTCTATAAAACAAAGAAAAAAAATATGACAAAGAGTTTCTTTTTTTTTAAAAAAAAGTGCAAAGAGTTATTTAAATTTAAATTTGGGTGTAATAGTTAATTGGATGCTTTTGGTAAATAAATGAATTTATTTTCATAAGGTTAGTTTTGGTATTAGATTAGATGCTTATAGTAAAATTGATTTTAAAATTTTTAATGTTGGGTGTACTTACAATTTGGGTATGTAAATAATATCTGTGGGTGAAAATATCTACACCCTTAAACTATATATATTCTCTCCATAATTTAAATGCAAAATTCAGCATGAAGTTAAGTAGATTTATCCATATGTGGTTGTTATAGGATCTATAACATCGACATTCACAGATAACAAAGTTAGAAAGGAGTGAAGTGGATTTCAGATAGAGTTCCTCCATGTTAATGAAGTACATATAGGGATAGCTAACTAGCCCAAGTTCTCTAGATCATGGCGAGGCCATGGCTTGTTTACAGGATCTTATCAATTAAGGACCATGCTAGAATACAATTACATTATTACAATACCAAGTACAATACTGAAACCAGAGTTGTGATTTCAACCAGATGGGGTTTTCTTGTATGTTATAATATATCGTACACTAACACAAGAATCGCAAACTTGTATTTTCTAGTACTATTTTTATAGCATGTACAATAAACATGTTGGAACCTTGAACTTTAAAGTTGTGATTTCATACGTAAGCCAAAATATTATCTTAGCAATTCCCACCAACCAAGAGTATATTTGGTAGAGTTTGTCTATTGATTAAAAACGTTTGTTTAGTGCATAATACTGTTTTCGATTTTCTATATATCATTTGGTTGTCATTTCATATTTTAATAGAGTTCTTAGACATTTAAAAATTTTATTTTATGTTTGTAAGGAGAAGTTCAAATTTTAGGTTTTTTGAGCTTTTAAAAATATTAAAACATCCTCCTAGCTGTCATGTGTTTCACTCTCCTCCCAATGATGTTCATCAAATTCTGTTTAAGGATGCTATAAGACTTAGCTTTTCTAGATTTTGTAAAGCTTGAGTCTGGGTTTTTGTCCCGTTTTGTTATCCAAAAAAAATCTTAAAACATTTAATATAATTCTATTATATTTTAGTAATTTCAATATAACCTTTTAACTTAAAATCTTACTAATTATTTATGTAATATGTTATAAACATGCTTCTCTTATATCACTACATATTCATTTAAACAAAAGTCGTAATTTTTCTCATTCATAGAGTGATTAGTTTAGGTTATTTGTATCTGATTGGAAGAATTAATATTGTTATGTTTTGAATTTTTGACATTTTATTTTGAAACTCGTGTTTGCATACTTATTTACAATATCTTGTAATTTTTTTAATTATCAAAATAATATTTTCTCAAATGTTCTTATGTGATATTTACTTTATTTTAAATGTTCCTTTTTAGTAATGTAATAAAAAAAAAAACTTTTAAAATCAACAATGATTTAAAGGTTAAAAAATTATTTAAATTGATAATCAAACCACCTGTTTCTCCTTAAAAACTTTATTTTTTATAAAAATTCTACTTTTAACGATTTTATTTGGAGAATCTCTACTAAATTAACTCTGAACCAATTAAGTGCAACTATATATATATATATATATATATATGTGTGTCGACGTTGGAATTCAGTCGACGAGTAATCAATGCCCAATACCTGCAATCAATGTGAGAAAACACAAATACCAAGGAAAGACAAAGACAGAAACAGAGGATCAAACGAGGAACACAGAGCTTTTACGTGGTTCGGCAATAATTGGCCTACGTCCACGACTGTCTGTCTTTTTAATTCTGCAGAGTGACAGTATATTATTGAATATTGTGTGTCTTGTTACAATGATCTTGATCCCTATTTATAGGGAAAGAAGTGTTACAATTCTGATTGTAGCAAAATTTAGGAAGAGAATCCTGAATTAATTACATTCCCTAAACAATTGGGAAAAATAAGGAAAAGAATTATAAATTAATTATGCTTCCTAATATTTTTAGATAATATTAGGAAATTACTATATTTATCTCAAGATAATGTTGACTTGATTTTGAATTTGAATTGATCTCCATATCTGACGAGGGAATCATGGTTTGATTGGACAATTGCCATATTTGGAGAGAGAATCACGTTTGAACTTGGTAACTGCCTGCTCTGGAAGATATGATGCTTATCACGTGTCTGAGCGAGCTGACGTGTCATGGTGATCCCAATCTCGAGCTCGCTGAGAGACGAGCTGCGCAGGCGGCGAGCTGCGACCTGACTACACTTATGGGTCTGTTGATGCCAGCTGGAAATCTCGATGGCCTTTGAGTCAATACTGGGCCTCATCTGATGGGCTTTGACTACACTGACCTCATTGGGTCTTCTTATCGGGTCTTAAATGGGCCCAAATTGGACTTTTACCAGCCCAATTACTGAGTCCGAAAAATATGCATAACATTAGCCCCCCAGCTTCTCAGTTTGCTTTAGCGAGCTGGGAGCTTGAATTGCTGGTAAAAGTTGGCTTCCTTGTCACGCTTACTTTTGTAACTGCCTTTGTGCACTTTCAAATTCCACCTTTTCAGTTGCGACACGTGGCGATCATGCAGATGGTAACTGAAACGACGTCTGCACGTCCTTTACACGTACATTTAATGCGCACGTCCTTCAACTAACGGCTGCATGATTTCCAAAGCCCCGTTCTGCGCTGCACCGTCAGATCTATGACGGTTACACTTTCCAAGATCTAACGGTTGGGACTCACGCTTACTTGTCTATATAAGTCATTGGCCCCTTTCCATTTTCTTCTTTCATCTGTCACTTTCTTCCAAAGCAAACAAGCGTTTCAAGCTTTCAAGCAACCAGGACCCACAATCCTTTCTCGAAATCATCAGCCTTTCTCCCCGTTCTTTATCTCGTCAACAGTTCAAGGTGAGGCTTCTTTTTCTTCAAAACTTTTTGTTTTGGATTCATCTAGCTCCATCACCATTGTTGTTCCTGCAATGATATATATGTATTTATTTATTTATTTTTAGATGTCTTCAAGTGGAACTCGCAAGGGGATGATTCCAAGCAATGAAGCTCGCGAGCATGACAAAGCCCGAACTCATGCTATTCAGGGAAGAGAGGCTCGTGAAGCATTCGCTCGTCATCCCACATCGCTAAAACGTTCTGAGGTGGAAGGACTTGTCAAGCAATTCCATATTCCCTTCGGTTGCCGTATACTGTTGCCTGACTCAAACAATCATGCATGCTATCCACCCAGGGGATTCATTGCTGTCAGCACCCAGCATCTCGAGCAGGGGTTACGGTTCCCCGTTCCACCGTTCTTGGTCGAATTTCTCAACAAAGTCAAGCTCGCGCCATTTCAACTGACTCCCAACTCTTATACGCAGTTGATCTCGCTGGCTGTAGCCTTCTTCAGGAATGGCCTTCATGCCCCTACACCGAGGATTATTCAGCAGTTTTACTCTTTCAAGGCTGTGTCTGCGGGAGATGGAGAGAAACCGGATGACATCTATTATCTCACAGCTCGCCAATCGCAATACAAAGACCTTTTGCCCAAAGGAGAAGCGAAAGGCAAATCCAACGTCGGGCCGTACAAGACGAGTTGGTTTTATATCTCGTGCCCATCTCTTGCAGATCTCCGAAACTTCAGCTTCGTCCTAAAACCAGGTACTCATAAGAAAACTTAAGCGAGCTGACTTTGTCTTGTACATTCATTACTTATCATTTTTTGACTATTTGTTGTGCAGTGCTGAAGATGGACGAGTCTCCTCTTAACAGCGGGGAGGAACGAGCTCTTGATAGGCTCGCCAAATCGAACGACGCGGGCATCAGCAGCAGATTCGACGATGCTATCCTTAGAGCTTACAGGCTTGCTCCTTCTACGGATTCCCATCTTCTGCGAGCTGGGGAAGATATAGGCAAGATGAGTGACAGGCCTAGACTTCCTTCCGTTTTTGAGGTTTCTGTTCAGGATGCGTCTACTTCCCGACCTCCGCCAGCAGTCTCTTCATCGTCAGAGGATGTCATTCGCTCGGATAACATTCGCTCGCCTTCTCCACCTCGAAAGACTTCATCTCGAGGTGCTCCTGCTCGCACCTCGTCTAAAGCAAGATCTTCTTCAGCTCGCACACCAAAGAAGGCGAAGCCGTCTTCAACTCGCACTCCTTCAAAGGGTGCGTCTAAAAAAGGTTCTTCTACAGTTCCTGCTCCAGTTCGGACAGGTTCAGACCCAGTCCCTGCGGCTTCTACTGCACAGGCTGACCCATCACCTTCTCCACATCACACATCTACTCCAGGGGCTTCACTGCCATCCCCAGCTCGTGCTCCAGCCCCTGCTCCTTCTTCTACGAAACTCCCAGCCAACAGGAGGAAACTTGTACTCATGAAATCTCCTCCTGCAAGTCCCTCTGTATCTAAAGCTTCCTCGACTCCTTCAACAAAACGGCCTGCCGAAGACTTGGCCACTCCAGCAGCACCCTCAAAACGCTCTAAACTATCTGCCCAGGACCAGGCTCCTGCAATTGCTGCATCCAACGAAGCGCCTGTTGTTGCTGAAGCTACTGTCCCTACGACCGCCGCTCCCAGCGAGGTGCATGATGCTGCTAAAGCCACTGCTTCCTCAACTGTTGCTCCTAACGAGGTGCCTCTCTCAAACGTGTTTGCAAATCTTCAGTCACCTCCTACTTCCAGTTCGCAGCCTGGAAAAGGTGATGCTCCTTCTAAGGTTGCTTCCCAGTCACCCCGAGCTGGCCCCAGCGGACATGTGACTAAGCGTACCGTTGTATCGCGACGAGGTGGTTCTTATGATGATGCACGCGATATCCCGGAGCGCGAGAGAACTCCTTCCCCAACCAGATCAGACATCGAGCTGGGTCCTGGAGGAAGATATTTAAATGCCTTCCTTGACAACTGGGCAACAATTATGCTCAATCACGCAAATGTCTTGGAAAATAGGTGTCTCAAGGGCGAGGACCTAGATGAGTTCGCGGCTCGCCATTGCATGCTGGTAAGTTATTTTTCCTCATCTGTTGATTCCCTTACTTAACTAGATTTTAATCCGTTCATAATTTCCAGGGTGCCCTTGCTGCAATGAAGCGAAAAAGGGAGACAAAGGCTACCAAGGATGAGATGAGGAAGCTGGAATTCGACCTGGAGGCGGCTACTGAGGATTTAGCTAACTTAACCTCGGGCAGAATAGAAGGTCAGGAAGCTCAGATCGCTAAGGCGAACGCTGCAAGTCAAGCCTTTGAGGAAGCTCTAAAGAAGATGGAACACGAGCATATCATGCTAAGAGATGAGCTTCTCAAGGTGAAAGAGGACTGAGGCAGTCCGAGCAGCGAGCTGAATTGGACGAGCAGAGGGCTTCAGCTGCAGAAGAAAAGGTCGAAGTGCTTCATCGCCAAGTTGAAACTGCCTTGGCGCGGGCTGAAGCTGCTGAAAAACAGGCTGGGGAAGCCACAAAACGAGCTGATGAAATGGGAGCTGCAGCTAAGAGTGCTGAGGAGGCTGCAACCAAACGGGCTGAGGAGGCTGCAACCGTGGCTAAGCGTGCCGAGGAGGCTGAGCATCGAGCTGAGGTGCTTAGGCAACAGGTGGCGGAGGCCATTCAGCGAGCTGATGCTGCGGAGCAACGTATTGAAGACATGAAGAAAGAGGCTGAGGTCGTCAATCGTCTCGCTGATAATGCCTTCGAAGAGCTGTCGGTCTTCAGAGAGCAAGCAGCTCAAGAACTGGAAGTGCGGGTTGCAGATGCAAAGGACGAGGCTGAGGAAAGAACAGGTCGTGATTTTCTCTTCACATTGTGGACGTCCTACCCAGAAATGGATTTTTCTATCTTTGGGGATATAGGCCTTGAAATTATTGAAGATTTTAAATCACAAGCCACCTTGTCCTCGGCTGGTCCAATCCCTTCAGAGCATGCTCCTGGTACGTCCTCCCAGGCTGAGCCCATTGCTTCTCCGCGCAAAGCACCTTCAACTGATCCAGGCCCTTCAGCTCGAGACTGAAAATTTTGTTTTTTCTTTTTTTACTTCTATTTCTTCAGCTTTATACTTGTAGCCAGTTCTCATTTTTAATGAAATTTCTTTCATTACTCTTCCTGTGTTTGAATGTATTTAATTTTCTGCGTATAACATATTTCATGCCTTTCATCTTTAGAGTTACCATATTCCTTGCAAGCTGATTGTCAACGAGCTTTTAATTAAAGTAATTGCCTAATCCAATAAAATTTGGTAAGTAACAGTAATTGAAACGTTAAAATTTTGACGAGCTATGCAAAAACACCTAGTCACTTTGCTTTTTAGGCTCTTTCATTTGTAGCGAGCTATGCAGGGGTCGTCACCTCACCTGCTTTTTAGGCTCATTAGGCGAGCTATGCAAGGACACTTAGTCACTTGCTTTTTAGGCTCTTTCATTTGTAGCGAGCTATGCAGGGGTCGTCACCTCACCTGCTTTTTAGGCTCATTAGGCGAGCTATGCAAGGACACTTAGTCACTTGCTTTTTAGGCTCTTTCATTTGTAGCGAGCTATGCAGGGGTCGTCACCTCACCTGCTTTTTAGACTCATTAGGTGAGCTATGCAAGGACACTTAGTCACTTGCTTTTTAGGCTCTTTCATTTGTAGCGAGCTATGCAGGGGTCGTCACCTCACCTGCTTTTTAGGCTCATTAGGCGAGCTATGCAAGGACACTTAGTCACTTGCTTTTTAGGCTCTTTCATTTGCAGCGAGCTATGCAGGGGTCGTCACCTCACCTGCTTTTTAGGCTCATTAGGCGAGCTATGCAAGGACACTTAGTCACTTACTTTTTAGGCTCTTTCATTTGTTCTTTGAACTGTTGAGTTCGGAGCCCGTTAGCCTGGTGAGGAAAGTTG
Organism: Litchi chinensis; assembly: GCA_019925255.1. NCBI lineage: Eukaryota > Viridiplantae > Streptophyta > Magnoliopsida > Sapindales > Sapindaceae > Litchi > Litchi chinensis. The sequence continues at coordinate 10,713,877 of CM034475.1, read as the reverse complement.
AATCAAAAACAGGGGAAAAATGGAGCTATCATTTATAATTAATCCATATTACAAATAATGAAAAAACTTATTGATAATAAGGGCGGAGATGCTCGGCATTCCAAGCTCTGGGGACTTCTGCCCCATTTACATTAGCTAAGCGATAAGCTCCATTTCCCAAAGCTGTTTTGACAACATACGGTCCTTCCCAGTTAGGGCCTAAGGATCCGTCACTTGGCTTGCGGGCTCCTGGTAGAATGAGGCGTAGGACTAAGTCTCCCTCATTGAATCGGCGAACCCGAGCATTCTTATTGTAGTACCTCGCTATTCTTTGCTGATAAACAGCCACCCTTAGCCTGGTCGTTTCCCTGTGTTCTTCAAGCAGGTCCAGGTTTGTTGCAAGTAGCTGATCATTGTCATTTGGATTGAAGGTCGCTCTTCTTTGCGAGGTGACTTCAAACTCAGCCGGGATCATAGCCTCCGATCCGTATACCATTGAAAATGGAGTCTCCCCAGTGGAGCTGCGAGCTGTGGTTCTGTAGGACCATAATACTTTTTGAAGCTCATCTACCCATGCTCCTTTCTTTGCTTCCAGTTTCATCTTCAGGGTCTGCTTGATGATCTTATTCACTGCTTCAACTTGGCCATTGGCTTGTGGATGATCCACTGCTGAGAAGCTCTTAACAATTTTGAGGTCGTTGCAGAACCTGAGAAACTGGTCACTAGCGAACTGGGTCCCGTTATCGGTTATAATCTGTTGTGGGACTCCGAATCTGCAAATAATGCTGCTCCATACAAACTTCTCAATCTTTGTTGTGGAGATTTCAGCTAGCTCCTTCGCTTCCGCCCACTTGGTAAAGTAATCTACCGCGACCACCGCATGTTTGCATCTTCCCCGAGCCATTGGCAGGGGTCCGATCAGGTCCATCCCCCAGATCGCAAAGGGCCACGGGCTCACCATCTGTTGGAGGTAAGCTGGTGGAGCTCGCGGAATATGAGCAAACCTCTGACACTTGTCGCATTTCTTTACTAAATTGATGGCATCCTGCCTCATGGTGGGCCAGTAGAAACCTTGCCGAAGTGCTTTTTGAGCTAGAGACAGCCCCCCAGCATGGTTCCCGCAATGGCCTTCATGTATTTGTTTTAATACTGTTTCACATTCAGGACCATCAATACACCTTAGCAGTGGAGCTGAGAACCCCTTCTTGTACAGCGCATCGTCATAGATGCAATACCTGACTGCTCTAGCTCGAAGACGCCGAGCCTCCAGCTTGTCACGAGGTAGCTTTCCATCCTGTAAATAGCTGAGTATCGAGCTCATCCAGGAGTCAGGCTGCACAATGATGGCCATTGTCACATTCTTTTCCTCTGTACTTGGAGCTGGTAGAAACTCAACTGGGATTGCCCCAAGGAAATCTGTGTCTCGTGTAGTCGCGAGGCGAGCTAGTGCATCAGCATGCGAGTTCTGAGCTCGCGGGATCTGTTTCATTTCGTACTTGTGGAATGCACCTAGCAGCTCGTGAACTTTCTGGAGGTAGAGGGCCATTTTTGGTCCCCTGGCTTGATATTCCCCCAATACGTGGCCGACAACGAGCTGCGAGTCACTAAAGATCTTCAAGCGTTCAGCTCGCATCTCCTTAGCCAGACGTAGACCCGCGAGCAAGGCTTCATACTCAGCCTCGTTGTTTGTTGCTTGAAAACCAAACCTTAGGGCACAAAGGATTTTGTGGCCTTCAGGACTAATTAGTAGAATTCCAGCTCCAGCCTTCTGCTCGCTGGCTGATCCATCAACATATAGCTCCCAAGCCGGACCTTCGGAAGACTTAGCCTCGTCATCTATAGATCCTGTAAACTCCGCAATGAAGTCCGCTAGAGCTTGGGCTTTGATAGCCGTCCTTGGCTTGAATTGGATGTCGAACTGTGCGAGCTCCACTGCCCATTTTAACAAACGACCTGAGGTGTCTGCTTTCTGCAAAACTTGCTTCAACGGATACTTGGTGAGGACTTCGATGGTATGAGCTTGAAAATAAGGTCGCAGCTTCCTCGACGCAATCACCAGGCAGTAAGCCAGTTTCTCCATCTGCGAATATCTGGTTTCAGCATCCTGTAACCGTTTGCTCACATAATAGACCGGAAGCTGCGTCTTTTCTTCTTCCCTCACCAGGGCGGCACTCAGAGCCTGCTCCGACACTCCCAAGTATAAGATCAGCTTTTCTTCTTCTCTGGGCTTGGAAAGAAGTGGAGCTCGTCCCATATACTCCTTCAACTGCTGGAAGGCTACTTCACATTGTTCAGTCCACTCGAAGCTCTTTGCTTTCTTCAGAATGTCAAAGAAAGGGACACACTTGTCTGTTGCTTTGAAATGAACCTACTCAATGCTGCGACCTGGCCATTGAGGCTCTGTACGTCCTTTACCCTGGTAGGCGACCTCATGTCAATCAGTGCTTTGATCTTCTCGGGGTTTGCTTCAATTCCCCTACTATTGACCATGAAGCCCAGGAACTTCCCTGAAGCTACTCCAAATGCACATTTGAGCGGATTTAACTTCATCTGAAAGCTCCTCAGAATTTGGAACATTTCTCTCAGGTCGTTAACATGGTCACCTATCTGCTTGGATTTCACCAGCATATCGTCCACATAGACCTCCATGGTTTTTCCAATTTGTTCTTTGAACATCATGTTCACCAAGCGTTGATAGGTCGCTCCAGCATTCTTCAAACCGAAGGGCATTACCTTGTAGCAATATAGCCCCCGATCAGTCATGAACGAGGTGTGCTCTTCGTCTTCGGGCTTCATTGGGATCTGGTTATATCCCGAGTATGCATCCATGAAGCTCAGGAGCTCGTGGCCAGCTGTAGCATCCACGAGCTGATCTATCCTTGGCAGGGGAAAACTGTCTTTGGGACATGCTTTGTTTAGGTCGGTGAAGTCGATGCAAGTTCTCCACTTCCCGTTCTTCTTTTTCACTAGCACGGGGTTGGCAACCCAGGTCGGGTAGTAAGCTTCTCTGATGAACTTGTTAACCAGAAGCTTGTCCACCTCTTCCTTTAGTGCCAAGTATCGTTCCCCTGTCATTGCTCTTCTCTTCTGACGAACTGGCTTGAAATGAGGATCAATGTTCAGCCTGTGAGACATCACCTCCGGATCTATACCCACCATGTCCTCATGATTCCATGCAAACACATCCAAGTTCGTTTTTAAGAAGTCAGCGAGCTGGATTCTCAGCTCCGGGGTTAATCCTCTTCCTAGCTTCAAGCATCGCTCAGGATCTACCTCGCTGACTGGTACATCTTCTAACTCCTCAATTGGACCGGTAGCTTGGTCTGCATCTACCTCGCGAGGGTCCAGGTCGTGACTGACTCCCTTCTCAGTCATAGCTCGTGGCTCGCCTCCTGAGACCACGTTCACCTTCTTTCCTCTTACACCCATCTTCACAGCATCTTCATAGCAACGACGAGCTAGGTGCTGTTCTCCTCGAACGCATCCGATGCCATTAGGAGTTGGGAACTTCACTGTCAAAGTTCTGGTCGAAGTAACCATGTCCAACTCGTTCATAGCAGGTCTTCCAAGGACCACGTTATATGCTGATGGGCAGTCGATTATCAAGAAATCTGTCAAGGTTGTTGCCTGACGACCTGTCTCCCCTAGAGTTAGTGGCAGCTTAATCTGCCCTACTGGTACCACAGCATCTCCAGTGAATCCGAATAAAGGCTCCGGGGATGGCCTCATTTGCTCTGTTCGCAGCCCCATCTGGTCAAAACAGCTCCTATACAACACGTTCACCGAACTTCCGGTATCGATCATGATGCGCCTAACTTCCATATTGCTGATTTTAGCTCGTATAACCAGCGCGTCGTTATGAGGACAGATCACTCCTCTAGCATCTTCTTCTGTAAATACGATCTCGTCCGAGGTCGGCTTTGCTCTTTTGGTGGGTCCCTCCGACCCGTTGAGTTGAAATGAATGATTCGCCTCTCGGACGTATCTCTCATGCGATCTGTTGGAATCACCTGCAATATGGGGGCCACCATAAATGGTAAAAATGGTCCTTACCGCCGGCTCGTGGTCTGGTTCGGAAGCTCGTTGAGGCTGTTGATGGTGTGTTGGCTGTTGCTGTTGAGGTCGTTGTTGGTGAGGTCGCTGGTCAGCAGGTCTTGCCACATATTCTCCCAGGCGACCTCGCCTGATCAATTTCTCAATGGCGTTCTTCAACGCCCAGCAATCTGAGGTACTGTGCCCGACCTCATTATGATAGGCACAGAACTTGTTCTGATCTCTTTGTTGAATGGGAGCCCTTATAGGATTGGGCCTCCCGAAGTCCTCCTTATTCCGCTCCGCAGCATAAATCCTGTCCGGTGATGTCGTCAGGACGCTGTATTCTTCCTGGCGACTCCAACGCTGAGGTCGTTCATATCTTGGCTCTCTCCTTGCTCTTTTGGCGATCTGATTACTTGAGCCGTTATTCCTTCCTTCTTCGTTCCTACCATTGTTTCTCCTCTTTGGCTGGCTGGAACTACCCGCTTCGTTCTTCTGATTCTGCTTTTTCGGGTCGAAGGTCTCTTCCCATCTGATCTCTTTCGCAGCTCGCTCGTAGAACTCTCCCAGATCCTTCACTGGGGTCTTGTAAATACTCTCGTATAACTTTCCATCCTTGCGCAGCCCAGCTGAGATCGCTGTCAGTATGCTCTCATCTGATGGATGTTCAACATTTGCGACCTCGCGTCTAAACCTGGTGATATATTCTTTCAGTGATTCACCCTGACGCTGAAAAATCGTAGCTAGGTGGCAGGATGGAGCGAGCTGCCTTCTCAGTGCCCTGTATTGACCAACGAACTTCTGTTGGCATTGCTCCCAACTTCCTATGCTGCGAGCTGGGAGATTCTTGAACCACGTCCTCGGAATATCCCCCAATGTAGCGGGGAATACTCGGCACTTCACCATTGGACTTCCTGTCTGTAGGTCCATCTGAACGTTGAATGCGTCTAGATGGTCATATGGGTCACTGTCCCCATTGTACTGCTGAATGGTTGGCATCTTGAACCTTGGAGGGAGAGGTTGTGTCTCAATCTCCCTTGTGAATGGGGTCCTATCTCCGTAGAGCCCACGCTGTTCCAGAACTCCAGGTCGCGCTTCCAACTGCCGGACCCTTTGGAGGAGCTCCTCTACTTGGGGGTCTGGGAGTTCATATCTCCTCCTGTGATCATGACTTGGAGCCGGATGTTCAGGGTCATACCTTTCGTCTTCCTCGAATTGGTCCTCATGATGACGGGACCTTACCTGCTGCCCATCCACTTCATTGACATAACGAGCTACGGCTCGGACTCTGCCTTGGCCAACTTCTATCCGCCTGTTTCCATCCTGGCTCAGTCTTGCTACCAGGCTGTCAGGACGTGCGACCTCCCTTTGAACAGGGTGTCTTCCGGCCCTCGAACGCGCATTAGATGAGCGAGCCGAGTCTGCAGGTCGCGGGACTTCCCTTGCTAACCTTTCAGGTCCTCGCGCTGTTTCAGGAGGCTGGGGCACTCCCTGTGGTGCCTGAACTTCCACCCTAGTCACGTTCTGAGCCTGGGCCTGCACCAACATGTTGACGGCTTGTGTGAGCTGTCTAACCGTGTCCTCCAAAGCTTCTTGTCTCTGCAACAACGCATTCTGTCCTTCGGCCATCTGGGCGACTGGAACCATTTGACGGTGAGGCAGAGGAGGGATGCCTGGCGCAGCCCCGAGTATCTGTCCTTGGGACGGGCCTGCTGCATGCGTGGTTGCATCTTGCCCAGGCTGTAAGTTCTGCTGAGATTGGTTCATGTGACTTTCTGCCTGGTCATCATCTCCAAGGAACCTGTTTGATCTAGTCTTTGCCATATCGTCAGAAGTTGATGAACTGAGATGAAAAAGATTGCAGTCTGGGCCCTCCTTCTAGCGCCAAAATGTCGACGTTGGAATTCAGTCAACGAGTAATCAATGCCCAATACCTGCAATCAATGTGAGAAAGCACAAATACCAAGGAAAGACAAAGACAGAAACAGAGGATCAAACGAGGAACACAGAGCTTTTACGTGGTTCGGCAATAATTGGCCTACGTCCACGACTGTCTGTCTCTTTAATTCTGCAGAGTGACAGTATATTATTGAATATTGTGTGTCTTGTTACAATGATCTTGATCCCTATTTATAGGGAAAGAAGTGTTACAATTCTGATTGTAGCAAAATTTAGGAAGAGAATCCTGAATTAATTACATTCCCTAAACAATTGGGAAAAATAAGGAAAAGAATTATAAATTAATTATGCTTCCTAATATTTTTAGATAATATTAGGAAATTACTATATTTATCTCAAGATAATGTTGACTTGATTTTGAATTTGAATTGATCTCCATATCTGACGAGGGAATCATGGTTTGATTGGACAATTGCCATATTTGGAGAGAGAATCACGTTTGAACTTGGTAACTGCCTGCTCTGGAAGATATGATGCTTATCACGTGTCTGAGCGAGCTGACGTGTCATGGTGATCCCAATCTCGAGCTCGCTGAGAGACGAGCTGCGCAGGCGGCGAGCTGCGACCTGACTACACTTATGGGTCTGTTGATGCCAGCTGGAAATCTCGATGGCCTTTGAGTCAATACTGGGCCTCATCTGATGGGCTTTGACTACACTGACCTCATTGGGTCTTCTTATCGGGTCTTAAATGGGCCCAAATTGGACTTTTACCAGCCCAATTACTGAGTCCGAAAAATATGCATAACAATATGGGAGTCGTATTAAGTGGAAGTATGAGTAGCATATTGAGTGTCAAATTAAAGTCAATTCTCTATGCAAAAATAAATAAATGAATAAATATAATAAAGTCAGCTCTCATGCATTCAGCACTGAAAAAAAAAATGATTTGTCGACTTACTTTTTGAATAAGGTTATTTCAGTCCGTTTCATCCTATTCAAACCAATAATATAGCCAAGTTCAAGATGTATACGGCTCATGATGCATGATAGTTAATCTCACAACATGTGCCCGTAATCGGAAAACGACTCATCTCACTCGGGTAGAGTAATTGTCAAAATTTTAATTTAAAAAAGAAATATTGTCAAATTTTTAGCGCGGCTGCACCATGATGATACTGCATGCCCGTTGAATCGGACTTAGAGAATTGATTTCAGTCCATATGGTGTTTGTGCATTTGATTCTACGCCAGCTCGAAAAGGACGCTGCCATAAATCACCTTATCATTTTGACCTAAAATCTGTCTTTTATAGGATACACAGAATTTAACTCACAAAAGAATATTCCTTCAAAAAAAAAAAAAACCTCACATAACAATGTTGCAAATTTAATCTTAATTACTCTTTAATCACAAAGTTAGCTGAGTCTCTATATAGATAAGACTATACTAGGTTGAGTTATATTGTTATTTTCTGGCTCTCAAATTTATTATAGTTCAAAAATAAATCATAGATAATACCGATGACAAAGAGATGGATCTAAATTCTGTCCAACAAAGAGATTGAATTTGAAAGTGACGATGCATGGTTACAAACAATGCAAATGTCATGCTTTGGTAGCAGCAGGTCAGCAGCACAAAGTCTGAACTGAGAGCAACAATCTTAGCTACTGTTATGCTCATTTTCTCGCTCTGACTAAATGGGTCAGTACCAGCCTTATGAATTCTGAACAGGAGCGAGGGCCCAGAAGGCCCAAGATTGGAACTGGTGGTTGCTGACCCAGCTCATGAGGTCGTTCATGACGCAAGCCTACGATAGCTCCCAGATCTCCCACACATGCTTCTTGCCCGCGTCGTCAGCTCGCCGAGCTCGCGAGGCCGTCCAGGTCGCGAGCTCGCAGAAACCTCTAGACCGCCTAACCCCTTATCCTGGCCACGTTGACGCCCCTCCAGTGTGTGTCGCCTGGCTGACTAGAGAACCTACTCAGGAGACGTCATGTGTAGCAAGTCGACAAAGTCACCTACCTCCATGATTTCCCGCCAGAGACTGTTTACACCATTACCGAGACACATTTAATGCGACGGCTCTGCATTTAATGAAAAAATGACCTCTCCAGGAGCATTAAATGCAGACGTGTGCATGTAAGAAGGAATGATGGTTTCATATTTAAGACAGCATGGCTGTGTCAGGACTAGCGGAAGAAAACCATCACCTATGCTCTGTTTTGAGATTATTTTATTGCTTTCTTTGTATCTCTCCCCTCCATATATAAACAGGGGAGACCTTTACTGTAGACAACAAGCTGAAAATACTAGAAAACTGTCACTCTGCCGGATTTTTACTCCAGGGTGGCCGTGGATGTAGGCACATTCACCGAACCACGTAAAAATCCTTATGTGTTGCATCATTCCTCTCCTTACCTCCATTGATTGACTGATTGCATTTATTCTACTGCTATAACCAACATTCCCTCGCCTTAATTGAGCTCCACCAACCTTAAAACTTCATTTATCATTCATTTATCATATACCATTAGTCGTAGGTGCTATTTAATTACCTTGTTCGCAGTCTGGGCCCCAGAATCTCTGGGTTGACCGTTCCCGAACGTCAACATCTTTCGGCGCTAGAAAGAGGGCCCAACAGCGACCTGGTAATCTCTCGCCAGTTCATTATTCTATATTTACTCACGTCTGCTTACTATGACCAGAATCAAGGCCACGAGGAATGTCGGAGTGGCAGATGAGCAACCTGAAGTTCGAGAAGACCAGTAGAGTGCCTCGCCCTCCAAAGACGAGGTCGCTCAGGAATGGCAGCAGCACCAGCGAGCTCTGGAAGATACAGTTAGGGAGTTAACAGCGACGATCAGAGTGTTGGTAGAAGTCCAAGCCCATACTATGCAAAGGCGGGTAGAGGCCGCACCGCCAGGAAGAGCTCGCTATCAACCTTCAGAAGAGATCCCAACCCCAGAGGGAATAGCTGCCAGGGACAGGTCGCTGACAGAAGGATCGGCTCGCTCCTCAAATCTAAACCCAAGGAGAGCCAGGAGACGGAACCAGGAGCGAGAAATCTCACCTCGCCCCGATGATAATGGGATAAGGGTGAACTCCGAGGGCGATTGGCTGGTGGAAGGAAGCCGAAGGCAGGAATGAGCTCGCGGGCCCCGTACTGGTCGTGAGCTCGAGTCGCAGGGGGCTCCCAGGCATGTAGGAGCCCCCAGAGAGGAAAACAGATCGCTGGACCGTCCCTTGGGGGAGTAAGAGAGCACGAGTGAATGGAACCCTAGTCGGCGATCCGTGACTCAGGACCCGATGGTAAAGGAATTATTGCAGAGGGTTCGGCAGTTGGAGGCGCGACCTGGAGGCCAGAACAAGGAAGAGCGAGAGGATCGCAGAATACCATTCACCCGGGAGATCGAGACAGTACCCTTGCCAGCAAAGTTTAAGCTCCCCAATATCCCTCCGTACAACGGTAGGACTGATCCCCGCGACCACCTGGACGCCTTCAATGTGCAGATGGATCTCCATACGAACGACCAATTGGTGAAATGCCGGGTGTTCCCAGCTACTTTAGGGGATGCTCCGCGAGCTTGGTTCAAAGGCCTCCCAGCCCGCAGCATAGGAGCTGGAGCGAATGTCAGAAGAAATTCCTAGATCAATACAAGGCCTTGAGGAAGCAGCTCGCGCCCACCTGCCACCTCGCCACCATCTTCCAAAGGCAAAACGAGTCCCTGAAGGATTACATCACCCGATTCAGAGAAGAGGTGAGTAATGTGGAAACCCCTCAGACGAGAGTATTTTGACAGCCATTTCTGCAGGGCTCAGAAAAGACGGGAAATTATATGAAAGCATTTACAAGTCCCCGGTGAAGGATATGAGAGAGTTTTATGAAAGGGCTGCCAAGGAGATCAGATGAGAGGAAGCTTTTGGAGCCAAGAAGCCCAGCAGTCACCGGGGTGAAGCTAGCAGTTCCCACCGCAAGAAGAGGAAGAGCCACGACGGGGACAAGCCGGGAGAGCAGAGGCATCAATCTGCCCATGTGGTGGCGAAGCGAGTTAAACCTGGGCCAAGGAGGGAGCGACCTCGGCATCAGGGCCGATATGAAAGCTATAGCATGCTATCAGACAGGCAGGACAGAATATTCACCACGGAAAGGAACAGAGAGAATTTCGAGAAGCCACCCCCGACAGGAATGCCAGACCGGCGTCGGGACCCGAAGAAGTACTGTGCCTACCACAACGAGAACGGGCACAATACGTCAGACTGTTGGCGATTAAAAGATGCCATCGAAGAGTTGATAAGGCGAGGTCGCCTAGGAGAGTATGTTGTGCAGCCCGCGAGGAGACGACCTCAATATCAACGACCTCGGGACCAAGACCAGTAGTCAGAGCAACAGCAGCCTCAGCGAGCTCCGGAACCCGAGCGCGAGCCCACGGTAAGGACGATTTTTTCTATTCATGGTGGGCCTCATATGGCAGGTACTTCAAACAGGTCGCATCGAAAGTACATCAGGGAGGCCAACCATACCCTGCTAGCAGAATACGGAGGAGCTGAGGGGCCCGCCAAAAGGGCCAAGATGTCCTTGGATAGCATTGCGTTCACAGAAGAGGACGCGAAAGGAGTACGCTGGCCCTACAATGATGCAGTTGTAATCCGGGCCCAAATCAGTAATATCGAAGTACGGAGAATAATGATCGACACTGGCAGCTCGGTCAATGTCATGTACAAAGACTGTTATGATCAGATGGGGTTGGAAGCTGAGCAGTTGATGCTTCACAAGAACCCCTCTACGGCTTCACAGGGGATGCAGTGATACCGGTTGGCCAGATCAGACTACCTCTCACCCTTGGAGAGCCGGGCCGGCAAGCTACAGCCCTTACTGACTTCCTAATCATCAACAGTCCGTCGGCGTACAACGTGGTCCTGGGACGACCTTCGATGAACGAGCTGAATATGGTCACTTCCACCAGGACACTAACAGTTAAGTTCCCCACTCCCAACGGGATAGGCTATGTCAGGGGAGAACAGCAGCTGACCAGGCGATGTTATGAAGACGCCGTGAAAATGGGGGTCCGAGGAAGGAAGGTAAATGTGGTCTCAGGTGGCCAACCTCAAGCGGTCTCTGAAGCAGGGGTGAGCACCGACCTCGATCCTCGTGAGGTGGACCCAGATAGGGCCACGGGACCTATTGAAGAGCTAAAAGACGTGCAGGTCAGCGAGGTAGACCCGGAGAGATGTGTGAAAGTGGGTAGGGACCTGCCACCCGAAGTGAGGATTGAGCTCATAGAGTTCCTGAAGATGAACCTTGATGTCTTCGCTTGGAATCACGAAGACATGGTGGGGATAGACCCCAGTGCTATGTGCCACAGACTGAATATAAATCCCCAGCACAGGCCAGTCCGTCAGAAGAGGAGGCCGATGACCCCGGAACGTTATACAGCCCTGAGGGAGGAGGTCGAGAAGCTACTGGCTAACAGGTTCATCAGGGAGGCACGTTATCCGTTTGGGTCGTAAATCCAGTTCTCATGAAGAAGAAGAGCGGAAAGTGAAGGACGTGCATTGACTTCACCGACCTAAATAAGGCTTGCCCAAAAGATAACTTCCCATTACCCAGGATTGATCAACTGGTAGACGCGACAGCGAGGCACCAACTCCTGAGTTTCATGGATGTCTACTCAGGATACAACCAAATCCCCATGAACTCGGAGGATGAGGAGCACACCTCTTTCGTCACTGATAGGGGGCTGTACTGTTACAAGGTGATGCCCTTTGGACTAAAGAATGCAGGAGCGACCTACCAGCGACATATCAACACCATGTTCCAGGAATAAATTGGGAAAACCATGGAGGTGTATGTAGATGACATGCTAGTGAAGTCCCAAAGAGCTGCGAGTCATGTCCGCGACCTGGGTGAAACGTTCAGGGTCCTCAAGAATTACCGGATGAAATTAAACCCCCTGAAGTGTGCCTTTGAGGTAGCATCTGGTAAGTTCCTAGGGTTTATGGTGAATAGCAGGGGGATAGAGGCCAATCCAGAGAAAATCAGCGCACTTGTGGAGATGAGGTTCCGTTCCAGAATCAAGGATGTTTAGAGCCTTAACGGCCAGGTCGCGGCTCTCAGCCAGTTCATCTCGAAGGCCACCGACAAGTGCATGTCATTCTTCGAAGCAATAAAGAAGGCCAAGAACTTCGAATGGACTGAGCATTGCGAAGAGGCATTCCAGAAGCTGAAGGAATACATGGGCAAGGCTCCTCTTCTGTCCAAACCAAAGGATGGGGAAAAGTTATTCTTATACTTGGGTGTATCTAAACATGCCCTGAGTGCAGCCTTGATGAGAAAAGAAGAGAAGACGCAGCTGCCTGTATACTACATCAGTAAAAGGCTGGTTGATGCGGAAACCCGATATTCACAAATGGAGAAGCTCGCATACTGCCTGGTGACCGCCTCGAGGAAACTGCGTCCTTACTTCTAAGCCCATCAGATAGAGGTCCTCACACAGTACCCTCTCAGGCAAGTCCTCCAGAAAGCAGATACTTCAGGAAGGCTCCTCAAGTGGGCCATCGAACTCGCTCAATTCGATATAGAGTACAGGCCTAGGACAGCAGTCAAGGCCCAGACACTTACAGACTTTATTGTTGAGTTTACAGGGCCAATACCAGAGCAGGAGGAGCTAGCAGGTGGTCAGACTTGGGAGTTTTATGTGGATGGATCCTCTAACGAGCATGGCTCGGAGGCTGGAGTAATGTTATCAGCCCTGAAGGTCACAAGATCCTGAGTGCCTTAAGATTCGGATTCCGGGCGACCAACAATGAAGCCGAGTATGAGGCGTTGCTCGCCGGACTCCGCTTGGCGAAGGAAGTACGAGCTGAGCAGGTATAGGTCTTCGGTGACTCTCAACTTATTGTTTGCCATGTCAGGGGAGAGTACTAGACTAAGGGTCAGAAGATGTCAGAGTACCTCAAAAAGGCTAGGGAATTACTGGGGGCTTTCAAGGGGTACGAAGTGAGTCAGATCCCCAGGGCTCAGAACTCTAATGCGGATGCCCTGGCCCGCTTAGTGACCTCCCAGGATGCTGATCTCATGGAATCTATCCCTGTGGAATTCCTACCGATCCCAAGCATCGAGGACAAAGAGGTAATGATGTTCATGCAGGTCCGACCTAGCTCCTGGATGAACTCGCTGCTAGGCTACCTGCAGGAGGGGAAGCTACCGGAGGACAAGTTAGAAGTTCGCCATTTACGAGCTAGAGCAGCCCGATACTGCATTTACGATGACAAGCTATACAAAAAGGGCTTCTCAACCCCGTTGCTGCGATGTATAGATGATGAAGACTGTGAGATAGTGCTGACCGACATTCATGCCGGTCACTGTGGTAACCATGCAGGAGCCTTGTCCTTGGCCCAAAAAGCCCTCAGACAGGGGTTCTACTGGCCAACTATGAAGCAAGACGCCATAAACCTGGTGAAGAGGTGTGATAAGTGCCAAAGGTTTGCCAAAGTCCCTCGAGCTCCACCAGCCTACCTCCAGCAGATGGTGAGTCCATGGCCTTTCGCAATCTGGGGAATGGATCTCATCGGACCCTTGCCCACAGCTCGAGGAAATTGTAAACATGCTGTGGTTGTAGTGGATTACTTCACCAAATGGGCTGAAGTTAAGGAACTAGCAGAGATCTCCACCACGAAGATAGAGAATTTTGTATGGGACAACATCATCTGCAGGTTTGGAATCCCTCAGCAGCTCGTGACAGACAATGGGACTCAATTCGCCAGTGAGTAATTCATAGATTTCTGCAACGAGCTCGGAATCGTGAAGAGCTTCTCAGTCGTTGACCACCCTCAGGCCAACGGTCAGGTCGAGGTTGTGAACAAGATCATCAAGCAGGCTCTGAAAACCAAGTTAGAAGCAAGAAATGGGGCTTGGGTGGACGAGTTGCAGAAAGTCCTTTGGGCATATCAGACCACGGCTCAATGCTCAACGGGTGAAACCCCATTTTCCATGGTCTACGGAACCGAGGTCATGATCCCAGTAGAATTTGAAGTCACCAGCCAGAGAAGGGCCTCCTTCCGACCTGAGGACAATAGACAGCTGCTCGCTACCAGTCTAGACTTAGTCGAGAAAGCAAGGGAAGCAGCTCGCATGAGGGTAGCAATATACCAACAAAGAGTTGCCAGGTATTATAACAAGAAAGTGCGAGCTCGAAGCTACAAGGCAGGGGACCTCGTTCTCAGATTAGTCCTCCCTGGAGCCCGCAAGACAAGTGATGGGGCGCTCGGACCTAACTGGGAAGGACCGTACCTCGTCAAACAAAGTCTGGAGAATGGAGCTTATCACATGGTCAATATGGATGGATCAGAGTTACCCCGAGCCTGGAACGCTGAGCATTTACGGCCCTACTACACATAACTGTCAGCTTGCTTTAACCTTGTACATGATTTCTTTTGACGATTGTCTGTAAAAGTGCTTTCACTTGTTCTCTGTTGTATGTGTCACATTTGATGCAGAAAGCAGCTGGCTGAACCAGCCAATATACATGATTAAAGAACAAAGCTAATGAAACTTCTTTTTCTCAAGAAAATGAGGTGCCATCTGTTATCATACATGTATTTCTTTAGAGATATCTATACAAACATCCAAGGAGCCGCTTGTGACCGAAACACTTGCATAAAGTGCTCGCCGAAATTACATACAGATTATGTGGCAAAGAAATGACTATAACCCTCAGCCGAGGGTCCCTTATTAATCAACACCTGACTCACTTATATTATCCTCAATAAGAAAGTTCATGCCAGCAAGTGTAAAGCTCATTTTCCAGTTCGCAGCCGCTATTTCCTACGACCTACGAATTACTCGCGAGTCTTATAAGGGTGTGATCGTAGCAGACACTCCTCACGACACCCTTCATGAACCAAGTAGCTCATCGCCGTATTTCGTCCGGGCTACCTTAGACCGATCTTACGGCCCACGAGCTCTCTTCTTATAAGTCTAAAGGACCTCTTACCGGCCAATCAGCCGCGAACTCACGAAACTTTGCCCTGCGACCTCGCGGGAGGGGGTAGGGCCACGCCTCTCAAATATAAAGCTGCCCGCGAACTTGTGAAACTTTGCCCTGTGACCTCGTGGGAGGGGGTAAGGCCACTCCTCTCAAATATAAAGCTGCCCACGAACTCGCAAAACTTTTCCCCGCAACCTCGCGGGAGGGGGTAAGGCCACGCCTCTCAAATAAAAAACTGCCTGCGAACTCGCGAAACTTTGTCTCGGGACCTCGCGGGAGAGGGTAAGGCCACGCCTCTCAAATATAAAGTTGCCCGCGACCTCGCGAAACTCTGCCCCGCAACCTCGCGGGAGGGGGTAAGGCCACGCCTCTCAAATATAAGGGTGCCTACGGACTCGCGTAAAGAGTCACCCCCCAGCAAGGGCTCACCATTGAACGGTAAATATCGCCACGGGCTGGACTCTCAAAGTTTGGGAAAATACCACTCTCGAACTCGCTCGACGCCAGTGCAGCTTATAGGTTCAGAAGGGTTCTGAGCACCCCACTGACTGTAAGTTCACACCTACTCTTTAAGGGTTGCCCAACTACGTTATTTACATGATCAGGTGCTTTGCTCGATTGAGTCATCGGTGAATTCAAACTCTTGCAAACTAACATATTGTTATTATCGTAACTGATGGCAGTTAGCGAGCTCGTAAGTTGACACGATTTTCACGATTGTGATTTACTTAGCAAGTTTTAGCATACTTATTATGATGTGCCTATTATTAAAACCTGCTAATTGTTCATCATATAAGCGGACCATGCACATCTACACGTTCCTTACTTGGACTATATATTGAAATTTGCAAAGAATTTAATACTGTAGTTTCGAGCTATAAGCCCGCTGTTCAAATTTCAACAAAACAATAATGACAATAACAACAAGGAACAAAATAAGTAAATGAAGCTAGAGTGCTCTAGGCACCAACTGGTGCATCTGGTGGAGCTGGAGGATCAACGGAGGCTTCTGCTGGGGGCTCCGACGCGGGGACCTGCTCAGGAGCCGAGAGATCAGGAGAGGCTTTTACTGGGAGCTCAGGCACTGGAAGATCCCCAGAAGCTGGAGGTCCCTCGAGGGTTTGTTCTAGTGGAGGGACTGGGACAGCAGATGGATCAACTGGAGGAACAAGGGAAGTATCAACCTGTTGCGCGCCCTGAGCACTTGCAGCATGCTCTACGAACTCCTGGATCGTTTCAACGCCGACTGGCCCAAAGAATGAGTAATCCAAGTCCGGGTAACGCTCCCACATACTGAATAGGAAAGCCCTCTCGATCTTTTCCCAAGCCTGTTCCGCTCCTGAGCTAGCTTGGTCTCAAAGCCCGCCTCAGTCTGAACCAGCTTCTCCTCTACCCCAGCCAGCTTCTCCTCAACCCCAGCGAGCTTCTCTTTGGTTAAGGCTAAGTCCTGCTGTTGCTGTTTTATTTTACTCTCAGCAACCTTTACTTTTTTCTGTGCAGCACTTAGCTCACTCTTCACCTGCTTCAGCTCACCGTGAGCTTTGCTGACTTCAGAGGTAGTATCTTCCCTGCAAGCAGTTTCTTGTGACAGGGCTGTGTCAGCATCTTGAAGCTTGGCCTTAAGCTCCGCGTTATCCTTCTGGAGGAGGCCGACTTCTTCCTGCATTACCTTCATCTCCTCCTCGAACTGCACCTTGGATACCCTAAAGGCCTTCTTCTCACCAAGCTGATCGTCTACCTCCCTCATCAGCTTCACGGTTGCCATACCCAACTGAAAGAGTAAAGAGCTGTTAAAACCCGAGTTGAGAAAAATCAAAGTATGAAGGGGTTGAACCTTACCAATGCCGCATGGCGAGCTGCAAAAGCCACAAGGTTCTGGCCTGAGAGCTCAGGCTTCTGCAGCTCCGGATCGCGCTTGCCCATTACTCCGGGCACGAGCTCCACGAAGCTGTTGAGATACTCCATCTCCTTTGCTGCGTCAGGAGGCAGCTCGGAGTCTCCCTACGACTCTCCTACAGGCCCCGCAGGTCGCACAAGTGCCTCAATGCCCGGCTCCCTACCAATAACGACTGCCCCAGGCTTGCGAACCTCGATGACGCCCTTCTTCTTCTTTGGAGCTGGGGGCTCAGCTATGGCTTTCCCTTTCTTCTTCCTGATAAGGGCCTCAGTCTCCTACTCCACAGGTGAATCCCCCCCAACCGAGACCTCAGCCCTCTTTGCTGAGGAAGGACTTTGCCCTCCAGATGGGGCAGCCCGCTTCTGAGGAGTCACGGCTGACCTGGCCTGAGGAGAAGCAGCTATAGCGGGCTGAGATGTCGCCCTCTGTGAGCGATCTGAGGAGGTGTCATCCACTTCCACGACCGCGGGTGCCTTCGCAGGAGGAACCGACCTGAGGGGGGGAACGAACATCGTAAGCCTTCGCATATTGTCAAAAGGTGTGGTACTAGACGTGCTCAGGCTCGAGGACCTTTGTGGCAGAGGCTGCGGATCTGACTCAAACTGTTCAGGAGGAGCAAAGACTGAGCGAACCTCGCAACTTTGTCCTCGTATCCCCAAGTGCTGGATTATGTTCAAAAGGGGACCTGTGGCAGATGGCGCGAGGCCCCGTTCTACCAGCTCACTGTTTGAAGGAAGATAATTGTCGTTTGGTCTCTTGGCCGCCACGTAAGCGTCCAGAATAGCAAGCTCGTCCTCTCTAAGTGTGTACCTAGGAGCAGCGACGCCTGCAAAGCAAAAAACGAGCTTGTAAAAAAAAAAAAAAAAAAAACTATTATCCTGGTGGCTGTATCACTATTTCTGTGAACCGCAGGTTTCTAAGTACCGGACTCCAGCACGAAGCTTCTATTGTGCAGACCCCCAAGCGAAGTGCATGTGACCAGGACCCAGTTAGACTTATACTCCCCCACATTGGACCTGATGCAGTCTTTAGGTAGATATGCCCTATATGGCGAGGCTTGACGAGGCGTGACGTAGTAAAGTCCTTCGTTTCCAGAGATCCCCTTGAAGCTGAAACGCTGCGGAGGATGCGAGGAGTAGGGGGCTCGAGTCCGTGCTTGATGAACGCCACTGCTAATGTAGTTAGATAAGCGTATGCGTTCGAAGTTAATTGGAATGGAGCGAGCTTCAGGTCGTTCAGAAGGTTCTTAAGGTAGTCGGGGATGGGGAACCTAAACCCGAGCTCCAGATGCTTATGGCTGATAGCCACAAAGCCCGAGGGAGGATAGGCAACTCGATCGCTGGCCTTGGGGACGTTGGCTCGGCACCCCAAGGGGAAATTGAATTCTCGAGCCCAAGCCTCCAGCATTGAGAGGGTAACGTTCGAAGGTGTATGAGAGAAAGGATGTCGGTCCACCCTTTCAGCGACCTCCTCCCTTTCTGCGACCTCCCCAGTAGACCCGCCAGCCCGAGAGGTCGTAGCCTCAGATTCACTAGTCCGGCGTCCTGCCTGCCTTCCAGAAGCAGAACCCCTGCCTCGACCAGTACGTGAGCGACCTGACATCTACAGCACAGAAGGAACGACATCAGAACGCTTACAGCATGCTGAGCCTAGCAAGCTACAGAAAAGAGTTCCTATAGCTATTGTCCTATGTGTCAGGTCGCACACTTGGCCATCAAAGGCAACGGAGGCCCAAGAGCGTGGGTCCGTCAGGTACTATGTCTCCCTAAATGTTTATGTTGCTAACCCCATATCTATAGGTACCCTACCATGCAGTATAGGGACATTCTCATCGAAAATCCTAAGCAACAGCAACACATAACAAAGACATGGAACACTTAGGCTGACAGCCAGGTCGCCCCTAGCGAACACAAATACCCAAACAACAAGCACGACAAATCTCTAAAGGCAAGACAGGCACACAGAGACTCGCAGATACGATACAAACCAGAAACAGATATCCAAATGACATGAAAAAGCAAAGCGAGGAAAGGACTACCTTGTTCGAGCTGAAAATGGCTCGCTGAAAATGGCAGTTGATTCCTGAAGCAGCGGAGTTTGGAGAAGGAAATTGGCGAAAAGAGGGGTACTGGTGTCGTATCAGAAAAGCAAAAAATGGAATCGGAAAAGACCTCTGAATTATATAGGCCAGGAAGTCCACCCCCAGCCATCCGATCTCACATAAAGGCATAACCGTCAAAGATCCAACGGTCCAGCACCAATCTTGGTAGTGTGCCGTCTTGCACGTCAGTTACAAGACGTGCGCATTAAATGCGTACAGTCCCGAGACACGTCTGTGGTCCCAACGCCTGTATGGACGCCACGTGTCAGCGGTTACAGTACAGAAGTCAGAACGACGCCGAAAGCTCGCAAATGGGCGCCAGTCATGTGTTTGAATCAGCTCCCAGTCCGCAGAGCGCACAGGGAGCTGGGGGGCTTGATGTTATGCTCATTTTCTCGCTCTGCCTAAATGGGCCAATACCAGCCTTATGAATTCTGAACAGGAGCGAGGGCCCAGAAGGCCCAAGATTGGAACCGGTGGTTGCTGACCCAGCTCGTGAGGTCGTTCATGGCGCACGCCCGCGACAGCTCCCAGATCTCCCACACATGCTTCTTGCCCGCGTCGTTAGCTCGCCGAGCTCGCGAGGCCGTCCAGGTCGCGAGCTCGCAAAAACCTCTAGACCGCCTAACCCCTTATCCTGGCCACGTCGACGCCCCTCCAGTGTGTGTCGCCTGGCTGACCAGAGAACCTACTCAGGAGACATCATGTGTAGCAAGTCGACAAAGTCACCTACCCTCATGATTTCCCGCCAGAGACTGTTTACACCATTACCGAGACACATTTAATGTGACGACTCTGCATTTAATGAAGAAATGACCTCTCCAGGAGCATTAAATGCAGACGTGTGTATGTAAGAAGGAATGATGGTTTCACATTTAAGACAGCATGGCTGTGTCAGGACTAGCGGAAGAAAACCATCACTTATGCTCTGTTTTGAGATTATTTTATTGCTTTCTTTATATCTCTCCCCTCCATATATAAACAGGGGAGACCTTTACTGTAGACAACAAGCTGAAAATACTAGAAAACTATCACTCTGTCGGATTTTTACTCCAGGGTGGCCGTGGATGTAGGCGCATTCGCCGAACCACGTAAAAATCATTGTGTGTTGCATCCTTCCTCTCCTTACCTCCATTGATTGACTGACTGCATTTATTCTACTGTCATAACCAACATTCCCTCGCCTTAATTGAACTCCACCAACCTTAAAACTTCATTTATCATTCATTTATCATATACCATTAGTCGTAGGTGCTATTTAATTACCTTGTTCGCAGTCTGGGCCCCAGAATCTCTGGGTTGACCGTTCCCGAACGTCAACAGCTACTTTATTTTATTTTATTTTTTTGTGTATTTTGAAAACACAATAAACATATAGTTACAAGTCAATTACCTGTATAAATCCCAGTTATTAAGATCGTAGATGACAACTCAAAAATATAAACAAACAATAAATTTGGTCATACCAAATTGTCGGGCGTTGGATGATCATCATGATCTTACAACTGCGATCTGACCAAACCCCCACAGTCAAATCAAGGACACAGTACACAAAGCAGAGAGTAAATAATACGTTTAAGCTCAGTTGGCCCACTCTTCATACACACATGGTCATTAATATCAACAGTGGTTCACAAGATAAAAAAAATTGGCAAGACCACAGAAATTGGTTCTGTTACATTCAAGGCGAATCGCACTGTGTTCAGAATAGAAGAAAGCGTGCGCAATAATTCAAGTCTTACGCTTAAAGTAAACTAAAGATACAAATATTCCTGTTGGGTGACCCTAAGTGTTGGTGTAATGAAAGTAACGGTTGCGATTCTATACATTAATAGTGTACAAACTTAAAATTTCAATTGTTAGGTAAATTTAAGAGATTTAAACAAGCCATAAAAATTAATGGAATTCATTACAAGAAACTAACATCAGAATAGTACGTACTTGAAAATTTTAATTGAAATGAAAGGTTGTTTTAGATGAATGAATGGTCACCTTAGAATTTCAATTAAACAGGAATTTTTGGGTACAGCTACCTTCTTTCCCATTTCTCAATGAGGGCTTTTGAATAGACTATCAGTAGTTCAGTACTAAATATGTGTGAGCCTAACACATCATTAATGCTGATGGGCCTGATTCAATGACCAATAAATGAGTCAGCCCAAGATAAAGTGTTGCATGACGCCCTTGTTAATTATGAATGATGTAAGAGCTAACTGGTGAGTTTTTTTTTTTTAAATAATCTGACTGGTGAGTTAAACATATAAAACACTGTTTTTCAGTTCTTCTAGACATTAAGGGTAAGGACTCGATGCCAAAATACGACTGCAAATCAAAATCATAGCTGCCTTATTGAGTTTATTTAACTCTTGAGAGTTATTTATTTATTTATTTTCAATAACAAAAAAAAAAAAAATTAAATTTAGAGAAAATTACTAATACTTTATATTCTGAAACAAGTGTAAGAGTTGCATCTTTAACCTCTTGAAATTAAAGAAACTATTCAACCGTTCCTATTAAGGGATGATGTTTTCTTTGTTTTAAATGGAAAGTGTGTATTTAGACAAAAATCGCCTTTGAAAAAATTTTAAATTCACCTTCATCAGTCTCTTGTATCACTAGAATTTCATTAGTCCCAATCCCTTTGTTCTTTGTACAACATCTCTCTTCTTTTTCTTCTCCCTCCTTTTCTCTTATTTTTCTTCTCTTCCATCTCTAGCAAGGAGCATCGCTGCTCTCCTCATCGATTCTCCTCTCTAGAATATCGTAGATATGCAAATGTAGATCTACGACCTTCGTTACTTATAGTAGGTTACATATTTGCATTTGTGAATCTATGTTGTTTGGGATAGAAATAATAAGAGAAAAGAAAAAAAAAAAAAGAGAGATATAAAATGGAGAAGAGAGAAATTTACCAAAGAAGGCACCGAACGGAGGAATTTTAACAATAAAGGAGATTGGAGAAGATGAAGTTGGGTTTTTTTTTTTTTCAAAGAACATTTTCGTCTAAACACATGTTTTTTGTGATTTAAATGTTCACTCACTATCCAAAAAATATCATTTAATGGTTTTTTCTCTTAAAAGAACATGTTGGTCTAGTAATCAGTAAACTTGGTACCTTATACATCCCTTTTGATAAACAAATCAGTCATCGTTATATTTAGATGGGTTAATGAAGAGTATTTAGATATCAGTCGGTTTTATTTTATTGTAATTTTTTAAATTTAGTCTAACTATTAAAATAAATGGTTAAAAATATAATAATTTTTTAATAAAATAATCTAATTGAATTTAAAGGTAACATTAGAATTTTAAAAATATATAAAGTAATGATGTACACATAATTTTAAAGAGACGTAAATATCGCCACTTTATGTATTTTCAGTTTCCTTCAAAAAAAAAAAAAATGTCGCCACTCTATTGACCATAGCCGGTATAAAACCATCGTTTCATTCACGACCAAATCCAGAAAGTTTTTGGTCTAGTCTTTCACTTTCGAAAATGGGTTGTTGTTATTACACCCCACTAACATTTTAAGAAGCCCCACTGTTTTAAGGTGGCCCGTCCTATGCTATCGCGTAAAGATTATTACTTTGGTGTTAATCATGCAAGCGTATCTAACGTAAGTCAACAGCAATTAAACTTGACAGTTGACCGAGTTTGATGGTTTAAATATCTAACATGCCTATTTATAACTATAGTAAAAGTTATACTTGCCCCAAAAAGTAAACTACTCTTAAACTAATTAATTTTAGGACTACTAAATAATAATAAATTTATAATATTATAAGAAATTACAATAATATAACTTTGGTTTCAAAAAATGTATATTGGTTTCAAACTTAAACTAAGGAATTTACATGGGTTTTCATAGAGATCCATTTAAAAAATATAATTTTTGTGAGATAATATCATAATTTGTTGATTTAGTTTTTTATGCTAGCTCGTCAAAGATCTAGGTAAACCTAGATTGTAGATTTCTTGATTTCAAAACCCAAATAACTAAATCTAGGTTTTGAAACTCAAATCTAAAACTAACTTCGAAGTAACCTAGGTCAGGTTGTTTGGGTTTATTCATAGACAGTTATTATAATTTAGGAACCATGGAAGTTATTTATGCAAACAAACTTAAAAAACAGAGAGAGAAATCGCAAAAGCTTAAGGACTAAAACGAAAATTTTCCAAAACTATAAGGTATTAAAATTTTCAAAAATAAGGTTTAACATTAAATCATTTGTTGACGGTTTATGTATTAAGTTGTATTGGAAAATATTTAGAACTTCATTAAATTTACTTTCTTTTTTTATATTCATTAAAATTGCTTTCTAAAAAAAATAATAAATTTCATCGAAATTAATATAAACTATATTAAAATAAAAGGAAGTATTCTTTTTTTCTTTTTTTCTTTTTGAAAATAGATAATCAAATTACTAATCAGCAAGAAGTACATCCATTTTTAACTGTCCCTCAATAAACAAAGGAGGAACAATCCAAAATGATGGGTTTTCATGCAAACATGCCTCTCTGGCTAAAATATGGGCAACCCCATTAGCTTGGCGTTTAACAAAAGAAACTAAACATCCCTCACATTGGCGACATAACTCTCTGCATTCATCCAAGATAGCTCCAAATTCCGTGATATCTATGCTGTTTGAATAAAACGAATCCACAACAGACTTAGCATCCATTTCAACAACTATATTCGTCCCTTGCCAACTACGAATCCATGAGAGAGCCTCTTTAAGGCCAACTGCCTCAGCTTCCTTAACAGTGAAAAAATCATCAACAGTTTTAGACATGCAACGCACAAATCCACCAAGATCATCCCTGACTACCACCCCAACCCCCATGATTCGACGATCCCCAAAAACTGCATCGTCAACATTGCATTTCAGATGTCCTTGTAAAGGTTTCTGCCAACGCACTACATGGACAGTCCTAACTTCTGTCTCCTGCAGACCTCCATTTTTCGCCTTTGCTGCCTTCCAATCCGCTAGAAACTCCAAACCAGAATGAACAACCTGAGCTGGTTGCCTCGCTTTTCCCTGCCAAAACATTAAATTTCGTTGACTCCAAATAGCCCAAGCCACTGCACAAAACACATTCTGTTTACTCTCTGTTGTACCAACAATGTTTGCAAAAAACCATGCTTTGAAGTCGTGAGTAATCATGGAAGAGAATTGCTCTCTTGCAGCAGTCCAACACTGGCTCGCAAAAGGACACTCCAGTAGAATATGGGTTACTGTTTCTCCTACTTCACCACACAACACACACTCATTCACTACAGGAACATCGCGTAACGCCAAATTGTTACGAGTTGGTAAGCAATCACTACATTCCCTCCATAAGAAATTTTTTATTTTTGGTGGGAGTTGTAATTTCCAAAGCTTGTCCCAAGGTACATTCTCCATCTCAGCGACCTCATTTTGAGCCTGTCTCATTGCCACCCTATATCCCGATTTTACAGTGTATACTCCAGTTTTGCTATACTGCCATACTCTACAATCATTCGAACCGCTCCCTATTAACACAATTGACAAAATAGCTGAAGTGTCACGAGGGCTAAATAAATCCTCTATCAACTCCACATCCCAACTTTTACAACCTGGAATTAATAAATCACACACTTTGAGTTCCTCCAATCCTTGAATCACAGGCGTCTCAACCCTTCTATTGTTTGTCTCCTTCAACCAAGAATCCGTCCATACATTAATAGTCGAACCATCACCAATCTTCCATCTACATCCTTCCTTCAGCAACGAGCGAGAGCTCCAAATACTCCTTCAAGTATAACTTGGACAATGGCCCAAAGGAGCTTGAAAAAAATCACTATGAGCAAAATATTTAGCCTTGAAAATTTTACTAACAAGAGTATTAAGCTGAAAAATCAAATTCCATCCTTGTTTTCCCAGCATTGCTAAATTAAAAGCATGCAGATTCCGGAATCCTAGTCCTCCACACTCTTTTTGATGACTGAGTCTATCCCATCGCATCCAGTTAATCCCCCTTGATCCATCCCTCTTAGATCCCCACCAGAAAGAATTCATCATTTTTTCTAATTCCTCATACAAAGATTTAAGCAATAAAAAAAAGCTCATATAATAAGAAGGAATTGTCTGCGCTACCGACTTAATAAGCACTTCTTTCCCTGCTCGAGACAAAAGTCGCCCTTGCCAACCTTGAATTCTTTTCCAAAGTCTTTCTTTCAAAAAATTAAACACTGTCTTCTTTTTTTGTCTTCCAATAAGAGAAGGTAACCCCAAATAGCGCCCCGTATTGAGAGAGTCGAAAACCCCTAGTTGGTTGGAAATATTATCCTTCAACATATCCTGAACATTTGAGCTAAAGAAAATACCTGATTTTTGAAAATTTATAGCCTGTCCCGATGCTTCCTCATACACCTGAAAAATCCTTTTTAAATTCTCACTCTCAAGTTCTGAAGCCTTGAAAAAGAAAAGACTATCATCTGCAAAAAATAAATGTAAAACACTCGGAGCCCTTTTGCAAATTCGAACACCATGGATATTACCCCTTCTCTCCTCTTCCTGAATTAATGCCGACAAGCCTTCCGCACAAAGAATAAACAAATAAGGAGACAATGGATCACCCTGTCGCAACCCCCTACCAGGCGTAATTGAATCCAGTAGCTCCTCATTCAAAGAAGGTTGATAGGTTACTGTACCCACACACAACATAATCCACTCTATCCATTCTGTATCAAAACCTAATTGAATCATCATGTTCTTCAAAAAAGACCAAGACACTCTATCATACGCCTTACTTATGTCAATTTTTAAAGCTACATTCCCTCTCCTTCCATTACTTTTACGTTTCATATAATGAATTAATTCAAACGCCACCAATACATTGTCAATAATGGATCTACCTGGCACAAAAGTCGACTGGCTTTTAGAAATCAATGAAGGCAAGATTCCCTTAAGACGATTGGCCAATACCTTAACAATGATCTTATATAACACATTGCATAAGGCTATCGGTCAAAGCTCCTTCATATTAGTAGGACTCTCACATTTGGGAATTAAGGCAATAATCGTATTGTTAAGTCTAGTTGGGAATTTCTTCTGCCTTAGCCAAGTTACACATGCATGAAAGATATCCTTACCAATGACCGACCAAAACTTCTGAAAGAAAGCTGGATTCAAACCATCTGGACCCGGAGCCTGGTTTGGATGCATCTGAAACACGGCTCGACGAAACTCATCTAATCTGAAAGGAGCCACCAGGACCTCATTATCACTACTTGAAACTCTCGGCTTCACACATTTAACTACCTCCTCATCTCTATTCTCAGAAGCTGTAAAAATATTTTTAAAATAACCGACAACCACATTCGCCATAGCCTCATGGTCTGTTGCCCACGCACCACCATCATCCTGTAGCTGTGAAATACGATTCCCCCTCTTCCTGGTAGATGCCAACGCATGGAAAAATCTAGTATTCGCATCACCTTCCGATAGCCAAAAAGATTTTGCTCTTTGCTTCCAGTAACATTCCTCTTGCAACAGGATTTTTGCAAGCAACATTTTCTGGTTTTGATATTCTGCCACCTCACTTGGCATTGAACTCCCACGCAACCTACTAATATTCAGTTTACATGCCTCAATATCAATTTTAAACCTCCTGTTAATTTTCCTACTCCACTTTTCCATCTCATGCACACAGAAGTCTAACCTCGTGATCATATCTAATCCATGGCTAACCCCCCAATTCTGCTTCACAGACTCTTCAAAACCCTCCTCCATTAGCCCGCTATTTTCGAAACGAAAACGACCTTTCTTTCTTTGAAGAAGTTTGACTCGGTTTACTAAAAGAATAGGGGAGTGATCTGATACCTCTGAAACCAGATTGGTCAACCGCACGTCAGGAAACATCTGCAACCACTCTTGGGAAACAAGTGCTCTGTCCAAAAGCTCCTGCACCCAATGGCTTGTACCCCGACCCCTTTCCCACGTAAAACCAAAACCATGCAGCGGCAAATCAGTCAACCCGCAGTTAGACACAGTCTCTCGAAAACCTTGAAACAACCATGTAGGGTGATCTGCTCTCCCCTTCTTATCCGAGGAAAAAAGCAAATCATTAAAATCACCCATGCAGCACCAAGGCATTGTGGACATTGATCGAAGCGACCGCAACAAACCCCAAGACTCCTTCCTTCTGTGTCTCTCAGGTAAACCATAAAAACCTGACAACCTCCACTTTCTTCCATCCTCCTCATTCACAATGACATCAATAAAGTTCTGGGAATAACCTAAAACATCACACATCCTCGACGTACGCCATAACATTGCTAAACCTCCTCCTCTCCCTTCCCTATCCACTACAAAAGCACCTTCGAAACCCAAAAGAACTCGAACCTCCTCAATCTTATTTACATGGACTAGAGTTTCCATCAAAAACACAATATTGAGCTTGTGAGATCTTACCACCTCACGAAGAGCACGAACTGCTCGAGGATTGCCCAAACCTCGGCAGTTCCAACTTAAGCAATTCATGGCAATCGGCAGGCCTGTACTTCAGGCTCTGCCGATGAGTTTTCTTCATGAACAACTGGGTGAGTTACACTGGTGACTATACTACTTTCCCCCAGCACACTATCGACCAACATCTGTTCAGGTTGCACGGTACTACTCGGCTCAGCCCTCTTACGTTTCCTGTTATCCTCTAAATCAAGCCCAGAGTCTTCTAGGCCCATATGTGAAGTGTTGCCCAAGTTGTCCCCATCTGATCCCTCCAGAACATCTCTATTCAAAATACTCCCCATCCCAAAAGGTTGACCCTGGATTACATTTAAAAGGAAGTATTCTTAAAAGTTTAAATAAATTTAATAAAAGATTTAAAAGATAAAAAAGGATAATTTTGAAAGAACATGAACTGATTTTAGAATTTTTAACTTTAAATTTTTACATTGAAGTATTTTGGGGGGGAAAAGAAAAAGAGAAGAGAAAAAGGATTATAATTTATAAAGTACAAACCTTATAATAAATTTAAAACCTTCCGGATAAAAGAAAATATTTTTGAGATGATTAATTAAGCATTTATAGCACATTTCTCAATTATCAAGAAAAGATGATAAAAAAAAATTAAAGACAGAGAACAATAAAACATTAGAATCCAATGGTTCTGATGGATGTAGCTTAAATTTTGAATTAGCGACAGGTAATAAAGTAGCAATCAGAGAGTTAATAAAACGAATAAATAATTAAGGAGTGCAAGGTGAAATTAGAGGGTAAATGGGTAACGCTCAATCACCACCCGCAGATCCTCGCTACGCTTCAGCTTCCAGGTTTCTCTCGCTCTCTACAATTCTATTTCTGACTTTTTTTTTTTTTTTAATTAATTGTATTGATCTAACATCAATTTTGTAGAGCATTCACTCACAATGAATTGGAAGACCTCAAATCATTGTTCAATTCACTGGCAGCCCAGTCTCAGAGCAACGGCCAATACATATCTCCGCCCGTTTTTCAGGTTATAATTTTGGTATCAGTTTCATTAAATGTTTTGAGTCATTATTTTGGTGTATTATGATAGTAAAATGTGGTTAATATTGGTATAGTCGTATTTTGGACTAAATGGTCCTCTCGGGGAGAGAATGTTCGATTTAATTACCCAGCAAAGACATGATCATAAACTCACCTTCCAAGACCTTGTAATTGCTAAAGTAAGTACTATTATTGCTGTTTGTTTTAAAATGTATTGATGTGTGTAACTCTGGTTTTTGTTTATTTTCACTTATTCATTTTTTTTTTTTATCTTTGGGTTGTTTCAGGCTACTTATGATAAAGGAGCAAATGATGAAATTGAAGAGTTTATTTATCGGTTATTAGACGTTAATGGTGATGGCGTTTTGGGGAGGTAATTATATAACTAGTATAGTTACTTCCACGAGTGCATAACAAGTTCGAATTAGTAGTCTGAAGTAAGATAAATAAATGGAATGATGAAATCTTTTTCATGGTATCTGTTGCTGTTGTTGCCAAATTGATCGACTGTTTAGTGAGTTAGGATGCACTCTTAATTTTCTTGTCTTGGTGGGTTTGTAATTTCGGGAACTGACGTCAGGTCTGATCTTGAAACCGTTTTAATTGCAACATTGGACAATGTATTCTCCGTGAGAACTTCAGAAAGTGGATCGAGTTCACATCAGCAAATTGTGGATGTATTTCTTAATCCTGCAACGTTTTCGAAGAATGGTGGAACAAGCACTGAGGAAAGTATGTCTTTTGAGGACTTCAGAAGTTGGTGTTCTCTTGTTCCGTCTGCCAGGAAGTTCCTTGGAAGCCTATTGATGCCTCCTGATCCAGGTTCTCTGCTTTTCTTCAATTATTTGTGTCTTTTCGGTTACTGTTCTATTTAGTTTTATTGTTTTTATCTTTTCTGATTGTTGTTTGGGATCAAATATAAAGGCAAACCATAAGCATGTTTAAGTCTAATATGAATTAATGTAAGCAAAAAATTTAATAGATTGATTTAATAATGGTCTTAAGTTCTTTCAGTTATTTCAAACACTAGGACATTTTTATGGTTTGATGATCTTTAAATATTTCTTTGTCTGTGGCCTACGATGGATTTTTTTTTTTTTTTAATTAGCTTTACTTATTATTTTCTCTATGATGAACAGTATAGGGGTGTCTTCCTTTAAAATGAAATGATGATGATTATTTTCGGGGAGCTGTGATGCACCCAAAAAATTATGATATTTTACATAACCTGCTTTCTTTTTCATGTATTTAATACAGCTGGTCTGAATGGTGATACGTTATTATTAATTTGAACCGTTACGTTGTTCTGCAGCAAGACCAGGTTGTCAAGTTCCTCGATTGATGCACCCAGAGAACATTGATTCTAGTATGTTATTAATGAGGAAGGAATACGCGTGGCATATAGGAGGAGTTGTTTCTCAGCAAGAGCTGGAGGAATGGAAACTCTTATATCATAGTGCTTTGAATGGCTTAAGTTTCAACACATTCTTGGGCAACATATTGTGAGAAGCTGTTCTTTTTTTTTGCAATTATATGATAAGGAATTTGCCACGCAGATCTTATTAGTTTTTATAACTTCTGTTTCTAGCTATGCTTCTTTCCTGTTATCAACCAATTTTACGCATGCATGTTTGGTTCTGGCAGTGTGAGAGGAATATGCTTTTTAGAGTCCTTACAAAAGTAGTATTGTTGTCAGATTTTTGTTCCTCCTAGTATCCTAAATTATCTTGAGATTTCACTATCATATTCTTGAGAATTAAAATTCTGGATATGTTAGTAAGGCTTCGTTGAGGACTTCTTTAGCTAGTATATGAGAAGCTATTATCGGTGGCAAAATTCTGTAAGAAATGTTATCAATAAATATGTGAGACTTCTATTTCAACAAATATATATATATATATATATCTGTGTGTGTGTGTGTGACTTCAATAATTTTGTAGAGACCAGATTTCTTATGTTTCTAAATTCACTATTTCCAATATTTGAGGAAAAAAAAAAAAAAAAGCCGTATAAATGTTGAATACTTTGCTAATTTCATTGTAGTTTCTTGGTTGCTGGAACTACTTCTTAAGTCAGAGTGAATGAATAATTGTTCGCTTGATCTGCAGGAATGATGATGGACCCACCGTATTGGTTATTAAGGACAAAGAAGGATATGTATATGGAGGTTATGCTTCTCAGATTTGGGAGAGGCATGGCGATTTCTATGGTGATATGAAGTCTTTTCTTTTTCAGCTCTATCCAAAGACAGCTATTTTCAGACCTACTGGAGCAAACAGTAATATACAATGGGTATGTATCTACCTGTTCTTGTATTTGCTGATATAAAGGTAAATTTTTGTGGATTTCAAAGACCCTCTGATTGTAGTACTTGCCTTTTTTGAAGTGTTAATAGGATCCCCCTCCACATGTTGCCACGTTATGATTGAGTTCACCAATTTTAGTCCTAATAGCTTCATAGTCTTATTAGTTTAGATATGATACACATATATAGTAATATGTTTGGAAACATGAAGTTTTCCTTCTCGGGAAGAAATTTTTGTGTTTGGCAAAACACATCCTGCTGTCGTTTTGTCTACTCTGAATAAGAGCTATTACCATCTTAACTATGGCTAATAATTTTAGTGAAAAATCAACTGGTTAAAGTGGCCTTGGATACAGATACGTATGTGTAACTTATCCGATTCACATAAATATGAGTGTGTGAATCTCTATAAGTTGCTTTTGAGATACTCATCGGAACTTGGGGGGTAAGAACACAGTTTTTCTGCTAGGAGGGTTACTGTTGACTTCATCAGAAATAATGATTGATTGTTTGAGCAATGAAGAAGCAATCCTATTTTGGGTCTTATAATGTCATTGGTTGCTTGCAAGATAATTTGGTTCTGCATTGCGGCATACTATGTCTTTTGAGCTAAGCCTGATATTCATACATTTTTCATTTTTGAGACCTATCCAAACTGTCATGGCTTAGCACATGGGTTTCTTGCTATGCTCATTTGCAAGATAACTGTAATAGATGAGTGGTGCATATGCTATTATATGAATTTTTTTCATGATCGTTTTTTCACAATGAAGGGAACCACATTTAAGGGTAAGATATGTATTTCAGCTAGACCAACATATGTTTGTCTGGCATTAAACTGGGAAATAACATATTGATAAGCAAGTAACATGCTGACATTGTCTATTAATGTTTTTAAATTTTGAATGCTGAAATCAATTAAAAAGATGTGATTTTAGTATAATTGTTATTATTTGGCATGGAAGCTGACTGAGCCTCTGTCAGCAAATTTTAGCAATGGTTTTTGGACTAGAGTCTTGCTTGAGCTAAGTTCAAATCCTCTTAATTTTAACTAGCCAAGTTTGAAACTTGTTAAACTTATAGACACAGGCTAGTGAGAGTGCTGACATATGATAACTTGGGGATTGGATGAAACAGAAGCTTAAGTAGTGAAAAGTTGAGGGCTGATTGATTATTTGGAGACCTTGAGTGCTGAAACTGTTTATTTGAGTAACTCTTCAGATCATCTGTTGCTTGATAACTGAAATTTGTAAAATCTGTGTCATAGAAAACTATTACTCCTTTTCAAGTTATCTGTTGCATATTACCATCTGTCAACATAGATATACCCTTATCATTTAAAGGACCACTTGCCTGTTCCTCCATCCCACTAGCAAAACTATAGGCTATTGGTGGGATTCGGAGCACTTGAGTGTTTAAATGCAAAAGCCCAGTTTACAACCTCATAGGCTTCTCCATCTGAACTCCAAATCAAATTGATTCTCTACATCGTCTTTTTGAATCAATATCAGACCTGATAAAGATTTATTTTGAGAGAAGTAGCGGAAATGCTAGGTGGCTGAGTGGAAATTAACAATGGTGTAACCTTCACTTTTGACAAATGTGACTGTCTATTTTACTTTAACACTGGATGTTGGTTTGGTTGTAACTGCTGGTGGAATTGATTGCTAGAACCATAGCCATAACTTGGCCCACAAAATAAATTCCTTTTGCTAGACGTTGAAGCTCAGTAATTTGTAATATGATGTGGGGGCATGGTGGTCTGTCCAAGAAAAGCCTATGAATCTCATTAGTTTACCATGTTCTGCTGAACATTTAGGGTCTCATTCTGATTGCACTAAGAAAACTTTGGTAATCTGATTTTCATGTGATGAAAATTATCTTTATTAGCAAACCTACTCAGAAGAAAAGAAGGATCCAAATTAAATTTTTTCAACCATTAAATGTGTTATCAAGCACACAGCCTTTAGTTCTGAGGTCATTGAATTACTAGTGGGATTGTTAGTCATTTACCATTTCACCCTTGATGAGGAATTAGTATCATTGTTTAGTTTAATTTCTATATGTATATGTATTTATGCATCTGCTGTATATGAGTGCATTTATGTTGCTATCGACCTTGTATTGGCAGTGTGCAGCAAATTTTAGTTCAGAGAGTATTCCAAATGGCATTGGGTTTGGAGGACGTGTTAATCACTTTGGCCTATTCCTTTCAGCCAGTTTTGATCAAGGGCACACCTTCACTTCCACTACATTTGGCAGCCCATGCCTTTCCAAGACCAACCAAATAAATCCAGAAGTCATAGAATGCTGGGGAATTATTAAGGGAGCACGACGAGAGGGGCAGGATGCTATCAAGGGTACAGTATTAGAAAGATTTAAGGAGGATCGACATATGCTCAACATGGTTGGACTTGCAAATTCAAGTGAGTAATGTATGAACATTGTATAGTTACCAATGTACTGCTTGCAGCCATAGACAGTCAGTCGACAATTAGAAAAATCATCTCAGACACAGCATTGTATGCCTCTCATTGCTGTACAAATATCCGTAAATGATCAATACCTCATCATACTATTCTGCTGCTGCTATTTGTGGTCACAGTTTGAGGACCGCTACGTTTTCATTGATACAAAATACTAATATTATGCTGGACTCTGATATAGACAGAAGCTGAGTGTAAGCTTGTATCATTTGCTGGTATACTGTTTCTTTTCTCGGGTGTTGAGAGTAATTGGTGCAAGTTTATGAAACTTTCCTTGCTATTTCAAAAATTCTGCAGTTGTTAGTTGAAGCTGCTAAAACAGCAAGTTTGACATGCCCACGACTTACATGCCCAAAGAGCAAGAGCAAGAACAAGCAATTTTAAATGTTAATTGTTTTAATTCTCGCTGGCAAAGTTACATCTTTCGGCAACAATAAAACTCTTTTTAGTAATGGCCTTCATACTAACTTTTGGAAGTGTCAATTCAATAGAGAAGTACTAGTTAGGTATCTGTACCAGGAATACCCGAAATTGAACTCATCTTCATTCACTACCAAACCTCCAAACCGTTTGAGCTCCAAAATTCAAATAAATCCATTACCATTTCGAGCATTCTTTTGTTTGGTTTTAATAGAGAATCTATATAAAGAGATGCTTCACCAAAATTTGGGATATAAAGTGCTATAATCTATAATTAACTGTACGCCTCCTTGTCATTGCCAGTACCAGGCTGAGGATGAAAGGCTCTTCTTTGTCAGCTCCTGTTGCCAAGAGGTAAGCTAACAATAATATTTTCTCTTGTAGTAGAGAAACTTGGCAAGGTGGGTGCACCCACAACATAAATGTGACTCGGACAATTTTCCCCATTTAATCACATTTGATACCACTGTTACATATTCATGTTATGAATGAATAATGGACACACTAATAATGTGTCTTCTCATATATCACCATATAGTAGGAGTGGTTGAATATCTTCCTTGACCTCTTAAGATCAAAAACTCAAATCCCACCATTGTGACAAGGTGGGTATGTGAATCTTCTTTTAGTTGGAGTTACCATCTCTCAATTGTGGGAATAGTCATCCAAATTACGGTATCAATAATTTATCTTGACAAGTTCCGATAATGTTATGAGCCGTAAAGTATTAGTGTTTGAAAAACGAAAAAACAAAAAAATGATGTGCCTTTCTCCCAAAGGAATGACGACTTTGTGGGACAAAAAAATGACGTGCCTTTCTCCTAATACAATGATGACTTTGTGTTCCCATCGTCCTGTGATTAAAAATTTAAACTTCATCCAATTATATGCAGGTTAAAAGGCAAGGTAGCATTGATTACTGGCGGAACTACCAGCATTGGCGAGAGCAGTGCAAGGCTATTTTTCGGCATGGAGCTAGGGTGATCATTGTGGACATCCAGGAAGACCTCGCTCACTCCGTTTGTGAGGATATTGGTTGCAAAAAGGTCATTTCCTACATTCGTTGCAACGTTACTAATGAATCAGATGTCAAGAACGCAGTTGATTCTGCCATTTCAAAGCATAGTAATCTTAACATCGTATTTAGTAATGCAGGCACTATCGGCAACAGGCAACCAAAAATGTCAGCTTTTGATTTTGAATACTTCAAGAAGGTTTTTAGTGAAAACGTCTATGGTGCATTCTTGATGGGAAAACGTGCAGCAAGGGTAGTGATCCCACAAAAGAAAGGAAGCATTATCTACACAAAAGAAAGGAAGGCCATTTGTTCGGCACGGAGCCAGGGTGATCATTGCGGAAGTCCAGGAAGATCTCGCTCACTCCGTTTGTGAGGATATTGGTTGCAAAGAGGCCATTTCCTACATTCATTGCGACGTTACAAATGAATCCGATGTCAAGAACGCAGTTGATGCTGCCATTTCAAAGCATGGTAAGCTTGACATCGTTGATTCAAGAACGCAGTTGATGCTGCCATTTCAAAGCATGGCAAGCTTGTCATTGTGTTTAGTAACGCAGGCATTATCGGCAACAGGCAACCAAAAATATCAGCTTTTGATTTTGAAAACTTCAAGAAGAATTTTAGTGTAAACGTTTACGGTGCATTCTTGATGGGAAAACATGCAGCAAGGGTAATCATCCCACAAAAGAAAGGAAGCATTATCTACAGATCAAGCATTTCGTTGGTAACATGTGCTGATGTTGGGCACGAATATTCAACATCCAAGCATGCCGTGGTAGGACTCACCAAGAACTTGTCTGCTGAGCTAGGACAGTAGAGTTAACTGCATTTCCCCAGGTGCAGTCCCAACCGTTAAACTAAGGAATGCAATGGGTGGGGTTGATAAGAAGCTTGTGCAAGAGCAGATTTCTGCAATGGCTAACTTGAAAGAAGTAATACTAGATGAGGAAAGATATAGCAGAGGCAGCACTATATGTGGGGAGCGATGAGGCCAAGTATGTGAGTGGATTAAACCTCCTTGTTGATGGAGCTTACAACACCAACAATCATGTTTACAGAACTCAGAAAAATTGAATTCTTAAGTCTATATTTAGGTAGACCCTAATCAAATTGTTTTCAAGAAAGTAGATTTCATACACTTCTATCAGTTGTTTTATTCTATTTGGAATAAGTATGGGAAATAACAGTATTCATGATTGTAGGAGATAAAAACATTGTATAAGAATGCGAAGCTTACAGCATTCTTGATTTTCCCACAAATAACAAGATCCTTATAAGCTTAAATATAACTTAAATAATGTAAGGATTGTAATTCTCCTTTCAATATTACGGAAAAAAGAACTTAGATTCACTATGCATACTCCGTCTAGATCATGCCACATGGCATATAAATAGTTGAGAGTTGCTATTGCAGGATTAACCAAAAACATGTACAGATAGTTGAAACAGCAATCAACATCGTCTCCCTATCTAGTCTAACAATCTTCAATAACACTGGTTTAATATGTATCAAAGGCAACATCCAGGTCCAATTTCTGATAAGCCCAAAAATTCAAAGTAAATTGCAAATATCCAAGATCAATTCTTGGTTAATCCATGGCATAGACAAATACTTAGAGAGAATCACTAAAGACATTCATGCCAAATATTAATTAGATAACAAAATTCGAAATGTGGCTTTGGACAGCATGATAAGTTAAAAACAACCAATCAAGTTCCACATGTGCATGATTTCACACGAACATAACACAATCATGCCATAAGGAAGACAAACCCGTCTAAATCCTAGCAGCAATCATCAATAAGGAACAGCAAAAACAATATCGAAACAAATAACTAGCACTCAGTTCAAAGATAGTTCCAAACAAGAAGATAAGAGAGTAAGCACTACATCTACAATACAAATACTACTTCCTATCGCTAACTGCTATGATAATGATTAAAAAAAAAAAAAACCTTGATTGAAATTATAATTTCCACATTTAAAAAAAGCTAATAATATCCAAGAAAAATAACATTAAATAGTTGCAGAATGAAGGACAATACCCACTTAGCGTAACATCAAAATTGTTCAAACAAACACTAAAATTTCCAACATTAACCAAAACATTGAATACTGGCAAAGCACATGGAGAGCAGAAAATCCAACAATCACCAATCAAATGGCTCTCCCTAATACCTCCTCCTAGCTCCAGCACCCCGAGCGAAGTCGACAGCAGAGACAGCTGCAACAGGCTCGACCTTGACAAGACCAGGCATCTCAGTCATGCCAAGAGCTTCAAGCATGTCCAAAGTCTCCTTATCAACCTCAATATGGTCAGTCTTGATGGCACTCTCATCGGGGACGAAGTCCATGCGTCGCTCCCTCTCCTCCTCTTGAAGCTTCAGCGAGATGCCACGAACCGGACCCTTCTGGATCCGTTTCATCAAGTGGGTCGAGAACCCGGCGATTTTGTTGCGGAGTCTCTTTGAGGGGATAATTGCCACCTCCTCCAGGATCTTCTTGTTGGTGTGGAAGTCAAGAGTCATGCGCGAGTAGTAGCGTTCGATCACTTGGCGTGATGATTTCTTAACTGTCTTTGTACGAACGCGACCCATCTTTGGCGGCCAACAACGAGAGGCTCTGCCGCTGCGTGCAAGAGATTTTTACTTGGAGGAGGCAGCACGGTTAGGGTTAGAAGGAGTTAGGGTTTTGTGGTATTTATATACGACCTCGCTCAGAAACACTACTTACTTTGTCAAGTATCATTTAGTCCCTATAATTTTTTACATATCACTTTGGGGCCAATGATCTTTTAATATTTGTTGATTTTTATGTTCTTTAAAAAAAATAATAAATAAATTATGAAATTGTATTTTATTTAGGTTTTTTTATTAGTAATAGACAATGGAAAGTCCTGGATTTGGTGACTTTTTCATCAAATTTTCAATTAGCAAACAAAATTGTACCACTAAAATATAGAAGGTGAACATATGGTCTTAAATACTATCATGTGTTTGATGCATCATTAATTGGATTCAATATGATTTTGATAAATTAGATTAAAATCAGTTTTTTTTTTCTTAATTTTGTAAAATTATTAAGTTATTTTAATAAAATAAAGCATCAAAATTTTTTAAAGAAATTATTATAATTAGTTTTAATAAAAATATTTACAATTACTTTCTAAAAAATAAAGTACTTACATTTTTATATAAAATAGAATAATAATATTTTTAATAACTTTTAATTCTTTAAATTTAGTTCTATTAAAAAGTAAAGATAATAAAATAACTATTAAACCATAACCCATGCATGCCCTTATATGGCTATACCTAGGATGATAAAAATATCAAACGCACCCTAAACCGACGAGACCAAAATTCGTTTGGGGCTGGTTTTGGGTATTAAAATTGGGTTTGGTTCAATAATGTTTGACCTTATTTTATATCCTGTCATATGTGGGTTAAATACTTTTGACCCAGTGTTTGACCTAGTATTTTTATTATTATTATTATTATTATTAGTGAGACTTTATTCTTCGGACCTCAAATTTGTTGAGATGCGTGGTTACCACTAAACTATGTCTACAACAACTACCACCCACATTGTTTTGTTTTATGATTTTTTATAAATTTATCTTTTAATAAATTTACTTAAAGTTCTCATAAGTAAAGCTTAAGCATACAACTATTGCAACACAATACTTCACTTTAAAAATTATATTAACTTTTTGAGTATTGAAATAAAAAATACGTATAACAGTATAAGATTGACTCAATGGTAGCCCCTTACACTTATATCCTAAGGCCTTATTTATTTTATAGGATTGGATTAGGTTTGTATTATTTTTTGTCCAAACTCATGTTTGGTTTAGCCAAATAACCATTCACTAATTTATCTATTCACTAAATTATTCCACTAAGCTAGGAGAAATCTATCCCACTCAACACCACGAGTTAAAATTATAAAAAAAAAAAAAAAAAGCTCACCTCTCCTTTCCTAGTTGCAACTCTCTCTCTCCTCTAACCTTTTCTTCATCCTCTCATTCGTCAGTCATCTCTTGTTTCAATTGCTTCTTCTGTTCTGTGAGCTCTCAATTGTTACTTCTTCTTCATTGTTGCTTTGTTTTGTCTACTAATTGATTGAATGATTGTGGTGTAAATCTCTACAAATTATTGCTTTGTTTTGCCTACAAATTACTTTGTCTACACACATAGTCAATCTTGAAGAAGAAGAAGAAGAAATGGTGAAGAGTCGGTCTACACATACATGAAAAAAGGGAGAACAAGAATGGAGTTGAGTCAGCGAAGAGTTTTCTAGAAATGGAAAGAATAAAAATAAACTTTTGTAGTAATGGTAACATTTCTAGAGTAAAAATTTCCTACATAATGGTAAAAGTTTATTCTAACCCCTCATGACAAATATAAAAATAATTTTTATGGTAAAATTTTATTCTAATGCCTCATATCACGTATAAAAATAATTTGTTTTAGGGATAATCTCAATTTCTCCCCTGTAGTTTGAGGAAATAGCCAAAATCCTCCTTATATTCATTAATTTTTTTAAGTAAAAGGAAGATTTTGACTATTTTCTCAAACTACAGGGGGAAAATTGGGATTATCCCTTTGTTTTATCCAATCATGTTATGCTAAACATAAGATAGTATTATTTTTAATTCCATCATAATTGCACCAAACACATCATATTATTAATTAATCCAATCCAATCCAATTCCTTAAAAATAATTCAATCCAATCTTGTGCATCAAATGGAGTAAAAATCCCATATTTAATATAATATTTAAAAAAAAAACTGTTGTAATAGATTATCAAAATAAGAGTAATATCAATTAAGACAATTAATTCGTAGCTTTATTTCATTGTTTTAATAATATTGAGTATTAAATGAATAAAAAACTCAAAAAAATTAAATTACTAAAATGATTAAGAATGAATCTGTAAATAGCAAAAGAAAGAAACAATTAACGTGCGGTGTACATACAAAGGGGCGGCAATATTGTCAGTCGATTTTTTTTTTTTGAACAAGCCCAAATTGTAATCAAATAGGGCCCATACTAGACTTTCAGTGCAGCCCAAACAAATAAGTTTCGAACACAATATATATATATATAGACACATACCAATATTTTGAGGAAATCTTCCTCTGTTCATCTTTAAATCAAGGATTTCATCTATTCGATAGGGAATTGGTGCCATTGACTATCAGAGTTTTGGTTTAGCGATGCATGTGAGCTTGAGAAGCTTTAAAGGGAAGACGACCCTAAATATTATAAAGCGCAAGTATTTGAGGGAGGTCGTTCTTAGAGAGGAGAGTTAGACTTAATTAGTCTCGTTTGATTGAAAATGTATTCTTTAATTTCTAAGCGGTTCGTAGATTCATAGGGTATGTGTTTTGTATGTCGAACATAATGAATTTGGGTGGTATTTTGCTTATCGCTAGGAAAGTATGAAGAATTGAAATTTTATTTATTATTAAGTAAAATAATAAGGAAACTCTATCGAAATTTTGAAAAAATACGTGTGCGTTCGAGATTAAGAGTTGTAATGTATTTATAATTATTGTGTATATGCTTATAGTCCTAATGATCATGAAAATGACAAATTGTGTAGCCGCTCGACTTTTGATAACAGCTCTATGTAACTCAAGGCTGCACTTAGGATAGGAGACCTCTGCTTTCGCAAATATTGTGTACACTATGCCTTTATAGTCCTCGTGGAAAGGACAAAATGCGTGTCTATTCGATTCGTTTGATAAGTGATAACAGCTCTATATATAAGACTTAATTTATGTAGGGGCCTTCTGCTTTCACGGTCTAAGTCCTACTAGTTCCCTCCTTAGTCTGTTCAAGACGGATATTCATGCCCCTATCGCAATTTAATTTGGAAGTTGTTGCAAGCATGACACGGGTGACAATTGTGCCTTAGATGGTCCACACTGAAAAAGTGATCTTTGTAGAGTTGTTCACCAAGTTGACCATGTAGAGTAGTGATGCATCCATCTTCCTGTCTTCTGGAGCGAGGCATTTTTTTCATTTTCTACTGCGTTTTAACCACATTTATGTCATCGGCCTTTGCTTGTGTGATGGCCTAAGGCAAGAACTTAGAAGTATTTCTTCTAATTGATTTCACAATATAGAACGTTTACCGCTTTTGGGGCCCCAACTTTGTTTTTTAACCAATGTGGGATGGTGGACAACCACCGCACATTACAACAAAAACCTGATCAATTCAACCATTAACGCTGCTGGATCACTCCCTCATGACACATGTGCTTATATATTTTTTCTTCTATTTTAATGGGCTTTTAAGTCCTATAAAGTACATATTTTATAAATTTGATGTAGATAGTTTTTTTCGGTTATTGTGAAAGTAGATATAAATAATTTGGTAACTAGTAATTGATCTTAATAATTTTGTTGGATCTCCATTAAAAAAACTAAAAAAAAAAAAAAAAAAAAATTTATTTTGGTTTTTAATTTTTTAGAAATTGATAAATTTTTAAATATCTTTAAGATAATATACCAAATATCCCTAAATTTATAAAAAATTAATCATTTTAATCCTTACCGTTAGTCAACCGTTGGTCAAATTGATGATAAGAACGTTAAAATGGTAATCTTGCATTAAAATTTCGAAAAAAAAAAATTTTGATCCTTAATTTTTTAGAAATTGATAATTTTTTAAATATTTTTAATATAATTTATCAAACATCTTTATATTTTTTAAAAATTCATCATTTTAGTCATGTTGACAAATTTTTTAACAGTTAACGTTAACAGAAAACGCAAAAAGCCAAACTATCTCTACTTTGTTGGAAGTACTTTTTACCTCTGATACATTAAAATGTAAGATATTTGGAAGGACCATTATACCCTTCCATATAAAAATAAATTAGAATTGAAAAGATCAAAATACTCTTATAATTTTTTATTAATTTTTTTGAATGCTGCATGTTGAGTAAATGAATTACTTGTTGCATCCGATTTGATAGGTTTTGATGGGTAAAGAAAATACACTTTTACCCTTAACATATAAAACCAAACTAATAACAATTTAATATTAATTTTTTTTTATGATAATAGCGGTAACAAGAAAATGAGTTTAAAAATGGGTGTTGTTGCTTGTTGGTGACTGTAATTTTGCTACCAAAATATTTCAATTTTCTTCTCCAATTTGTTTGTCTATTTTTTGATCTTCCAATTTTTGTGCTCCAATTTTTTATCTCCAATATTCTTCTCAAATATCATCAACCCACAGTGATACAAAAAATTCAAATATGACTTCAATTTTTTACCTTTAATATTCTTCTCAAATATCTCAATTTTTCTAGACCACACACGTGTTACCTTGAGAAATTTTATTGCAAAATTACCATTTTAACCTTCTCACCGTCAATTTGACCAACCGTTGACTAATGGTCAGGATTAAAATGATGATTTTTTTTATAAATTTAGGGATGTTTGGTATATTATCTTAAAGATATTTAAAAAATTATCAATTTCTAAAAAATTAGGGACCAAAATGAAATTTTTCAAAAATTTTAATGTAAGATTACCATTTTAACTTTCTTACCGTCAATTTGACCAACAGTTGACTAATAGTAGATACTAAAATGATGAATTTTTTATAAATTTAGGGATGTTTGGTATATTGTTTTAAAGATATTTAAAAAATTGTCAATTTTTAAAAAATTAAGGACCAAAATGAATTTTTTCCAAAAAAAAACAAAAAAACCTTCAAACTAATCAAAATGGCACCAAAAAATATGAAAGAATAAAGATAGGGTGTTTATATATATATATATATATATATATAAATGTTCATAAGCTTTTTTTTTTAATTATTATTTGAAAGCATACACTTTATTATAACTAACTTGTACAGCTTAAAAACATTTATTAACACAACATATTGAGTATACTTTGACAAAAATTATAAGGTAAGACCATTTTCATACTTGTCACGCGGACCTAAACAATTAATTTTGAGATCTAACAACTGAATCTACAATTTGACTTAAAGACAATTTATTTCACAATAATCTTAACAACAGATATTCACAACCCGCACGATTGATTCAACTTTTTTTTTTTATCAACTGAAGAAGAGATTTTATTTTGATAATAGGATGACCGAGTATCACTTACATAGTCATACACATACCACCGGGATTCGATTATAACTGCTTTTATATATATTAACTACACACACCACCGGGATTCGATGATAACTGCTTTTATACATATTAACTACTTAATTTATTTCATATAATTATATATAGATGTATATATATTAACTACTAAATTTCATATAATTATATATAGATATATATATGTATATATATTAACTACTTAATTTAGTTCATATAATTAATTTGGAAAAGGAGTTGATTAGTGGGAGCTGAATTGGAGTTTTCAGGTATGCAGTTGTCTGAATGTTTCTCGAAAAGCCACATTAGTGGTGCTAAAGCCCCCATCCACGACAAGGTTAAGCCCACTAACGTACTTGGATTCATCGCTTCCCAAGTACAATGCTGCTTCCGACACATCATTTGTTTCCAAATCCACTTGCTTCAGATTTGCCGATTCAGAAATTAAAGCTTGCAGAGTTTTGCTATCGACATCTCCCATCGCTTTCCTCATCATAGGAGTCGCCACGGCGAAAGGAGAAATGCAATTCACTCTGATCCCATGCAGCCCCATTTCTATACACAAGTTCTTGGTCATTCCCACCACAGCGGTCTTCGAAGCTGCATATG
Source organism: Litchi chinensis (assembly GCA_019925255.1). Taxonomy (NCBI): domain Eukaryota; kingdom Viridiplantae; phylum Streptophyta; class Magnoliopsida; order Sapindales; family Sapindaceae; genus Litchi; species Litchi chinensis. Next base: position 10,670,488 of record CM034475.1, on the reverse strand, counting down.
TGTGTGTAACGTCCCCAAAAGTCACGGAAGCTACACTAGATGTGAAAATGATGCTGCCCCTTTTGGCAGGAATCATCACTCTTGACGCGTGTTTGGCCGTCAAGAATGCACCATAGACGTTAACGTCGAAAACCCTTTTGAAGTTCTCATAACTGACTGATGAAATACTTGTACCCAAGTTGCCAGAGATGCCTGCATTGCTAAAGAAGATGTCAAGCTTACCATGCTTTGAAATCGCGGTGTCAACCGCATTTTGGACCTCTGTTTCCTTGGTAACATCGCAGTGGATGTAATCAGAACCAATACTGTTGGCAAGAGAATAACCAAGGTCATCCTGGACATCGGCAATAGCCACCTTTGCTCCGTGTCGGACAAAGAGCCTTGCAGTGCTCTCACCAATGCCACTGGCTCCTCCAGTTATTATGGCTACCTTGCCTTCTAACCTGCATAATTAATCTCACAATTTTCACGTTAACATTATATTTTTTGTTGTATTTAACAAAGGAAAAACAAATGGCTAAAAGAGAAAGGTATTTTTTTATGTTGAATTACCTCTTGGCAAAGGATGCAAGCTTTGAAGAGGTTTGCATTTTTTTTTTCAATCAGTGAAGTTCGTGTATATGAGAAACTTTGAAGTGAAATTAGTAGGTGTATATTTTATAGGCCGAGACTCACAGCAATGGCAGAAAATGACAAAGAAAACAGTGGATAAATAATATGTAATATTACGTAATTTTATCAAAAACAATATATGACATTAATTTACATTCGAGTCATTTATTAAAATTTATTGTTTTGTTTGTTAGGCATCTCCCTTTAATTTTGGTAAGGAGGTTTTGAATCTAATTTTATATAAAATATAAAGGTAAATTACACTATAACTGTATAACATGTCATGATAGTAAATGTGAAATTGTGCTAAAATCTAAATGCATAGACCTAAACATTCATTCAACTATCATGCGTACAAATTTTAAAATGCAGTAGGAACAGAATTCATTTTCCACTGGTACACATGGCAAGGTCGAAGCAGGATGCATAGCTGCTGCATCCTGCTGCGTTTTCGCTATAATGAAAGTACTATCTAGGCCCACTTCATTTATTTATAGTTTGAATTTTCCATGCCTACTTCAGTTCTAAAATGCAAAAATCAGGCCTGGCCATAAGAAGGACGTTATCATTTATGTTATAGTTAGCTAGTACAGTCATGAATTTGTCCTTCCCACTGAGACGTTAATATACCTAGACTGGTGCCCTAACTCCTAAGCAATCTAAGTTGCAGCTCTGGTGTATGGTCTGGTTGCCCAAGTGAGTTCACCGCATGGCGCAATTTTTTTTTTTAATTTTTTGGGGGTGGGTGGGTGGATGGGGCGGGAGATGCTCAGGTGAGGAGAAATGGTTCACCGAATTGGTGAACTGAGTAATTAAAATCGTGTTTGGTATAAAAATTGTATGTGATTAGTTAATTATATAAAAAATCATATACATAATAATAATTATTATTATTTTCACCTCAGTATTCATTGCATGTGGATCATTAATTAAAGACGTTTTTAAATTTACATTTCAGAATCACTAATTATACTCATATATTTTTAGTAGATTTGACCATTATGGTATGATCTATTGAAAATAAGTTATTCTAATTTATGGTGCTCTTTATTGGTGAATTATATATATATACTCTACGGTCGCGCGTTATAACTTTCAAATTTTTAGAATCATTAATGATTTTTTTTTTTTTTTGAAATCACTAATCAAATTAGTTGAATTAAATTTCTCTTTCCTATTCAATTCAACTGTAATTGATAAATTTGATTAATGATCGTAATAATTTAAAAGTTAGGACACACTGCTTTTATATATATATATATATCTACACACACATAAGCCGGCAAATTTCATAAACACAGATTTTTTTTTTTTTTTTTTTTGGATTACTGGCACTAGGTCAGAGTATTATTGAGACTAGTTAAGATAAGATTCTGAAGCACGATCCAAATTTCTATTCCTAGAAACGAAAGAGGACAACTCATATATTGTGAGAAAACTATCCATATATCAAATGGAAGGTGCACTTTAATCAATACCTAGGAGTCAAGGCTTGATAGGGGATGATGTTATACCACACTGAGCCACACCCGTGCTTTGCAACATAAAGGAAATTTTGAATCCTCTTTTTTGGCCTAGACATTTGGTTGTTGTAATTGAATTTCTTGTCCGACGGAAGTTGATTGATCTTCCCTCGTTTGGGCCATGTAGTTGGATTCATTCAATGCTAAGAAAATGATATTATAAAAAGGTTTAAGAGTGACCATATTTACACCCCTAAAAGAACTGTATGTGCACCCGTTTTTGTACATTATTTTCGGATTTTTAAAAATATTATATCATGTAAGAACACTCCACGTATTATTAATATATCATCTTTTTTCAATTTTGATTAAATATTATAAAAATAACAATATATAATTAAAATAAAAACATGTAAGAAATATGGTGGAGGTTAACTACTTCCAGATCTGGGAAAACAGAACTCCCTACCTTAATTTTAATTTTATTTTAATGTAATTTTCATTATTTTTTAAAAAAATATAGAAACTATTTAATGTTTTTAATTTTAAATAAGTAATGTCTCTGCTGCTTTTGTCTCCAATCTTGAATTGACTTCGTTCCATCACCGGTGATGTTACCTCTGTTTTCCACAACTAGTGTTGCTTACTGTCTCTGCTAATCTCTTGATAAATTGATAAAATAAAATATCTAAAGTAATTATTAAATATAATTAACTTAATTCTTTATAATGCTACTTAAGGATAATATTGGAATTTCAAAAGGCATAATAATTTGGGATGTACGTACAATTTTGGAGGGGTGCAAATACCGCCACTCAAAGGTTAATCACGCTTACAATAATTCCGTGATCAGTTTAAGATCAAGATACAATTCTCCTTGTTTTAAAAAATAAAGGACACATGCACAATAATACAGGCTTAAGGGTCTGTTTATAAAATTAGCATAGTTTGAGTTCCGTTTTATAATGTTTAGGGATTAAACATCAAAGGTTGGGACCAAGCACTATATTTTATTGCTTCTCAAAGTCCACATGGATTATATATGAAATTCTCGAGTTATTATTATTATTATTATTTTATGATTGAGATAAGTTTAGGGATCAATCGGGAATCACACGAGGTTGGACTATGTGATGCGGTTCAAGAAGCAACTCTTATACAGAAATGAGTAACTCACACATAGATGGACATGAGGACCCATACAAGATGGGGGGAACAATCCATATATTTTTATATGGTAGGAGACTTTCAATTTTTGGAGTATAACTTATGCCTTTAAGACACAAGAGTCAATGGTCTGACTAACGTCGACAGTGACCTTCTCTTTGAAATTCTGGATTTATAGATTGTAAACTCAAAGCAAATTCACAAAACAAATGACCTCTTTTGACTCTTAATTGGATCACAGTATGATGTATTAGAATGGTTTTTGACGACACCATTCTTTAAACAGCAATACATTTTTTTTACTCTTCTTTAGAAGTTTTCACTTTTTTGAAAAAAAAAAAAAAAAACAAAACAAAAACACTTTAATTTACAAATATTTGTATCTATTGCAATACAATATTATGAAATAAATTTCCCTCAAAAAAATTATGAAATAAATTAATTATCTAAGGATGTGTTTATTGATAGATTGAAAAATGAGAATGTGAAATAAGAATGATTGATAGTGTTTACATATTTTAAAATCATTCCATAATGAGAATGAAATTATGGGTTTCATATGAATTTGAGCATTATAGAATGAAAATCTCATTCCTCCCACCTCTCATGAAGTTCCATTTTCATTCCCTTTTTCAAATTAAAAATACTTTTATAACCCTTATTAAAAAAACTTTTTAAAAAGATTAGTAGCAATTTATAAATCGAAAGTTAATGTATAATTTGAAATCACATTATAATTTATTTTTCATTGTTTTTGAACAAAAATTCCATCATATTATATTTTTCTCAAATAGGAATATGAAGGTCATTTTTGTTTTTCATATATATATATATATATATGAAAAACAAAAATGAACACCATATTCGTATGGGAATTATTATTTTCCCCCTGTAGCTTTAAATTACATCATTTTACCCCCTGAGGTTTTTGTATTGTCCATTTTCCCCTTTGCTGTTAGTATTGAGTTAGCAATGTTAGTGTCCGACACAAATAGAAAAGAAAAAACCTAAATTGCCCTTTGTTGCAATTGATAAAAATTTAAAAGTCAACTTTTTATTATCAGACTTCTACTTCAATTACCATATTGCCCTTATGACTTGGTAGTCAACTTTTTTTTTTGACGGAATACTAACATCAAGGGGGGAATGTTGAATGCAAAAACCTCAAGGAGTAAAATGTTGTATTTTGAAACCTCACAGGAAAAATAATAATTTTCTTATTCTTATTTGAGAAAGAGCATAATATTATGAAATTGTTATTTAAAAACAATGAAAAAATAAATTATAATGTGATTTCATATTTTATGGATAATTTGAAATTCATTTACATTAAAAAAATAAAAAGTAAAATATAGATACACAATATACTTACAATAATATTGTTAAAAAAGTTTTTTTTTTTTATGAAGTATAAAATATTGTTTATCAAATGCATTTTTGTAACTTGAAATTAATTCATTCCGATTTCAGAGTAAAGTAAATAGCTTAATGAGAATATTGTTGATTTCGATTCTAATTACTGAAATTGAAGTAAACAGTTTATTCTAATTCTGATTTATCATTATGATTCAAATTCATTTTGATTATTATTTTTTATTTCTATAATTGAAGTAAACGTATCATCATCATAAAAGTAGTTATTGATTAAAGTTGATTGACTCAAGAAGAAATTAATGTTAATTGCCTAGAACGGGAGAACATCATCATTGTTGTTATAATTTGGAATTGTTTGGAAAAAATTACATTTCATTATTAATTCTATAGAAATTATTTATGAATTATGATAATAACAAAGAAATTTAAAAAATTACATTTTACTTTTATATCTCAACTAGGGCATACAAATTTAAATATGAAATATTATTAAATTGAATTAATTTTTTCTTATCAGGTTGAGTAATAGTATAAGTAAATACGTATTACTAATAATTTAATTAATTTATTACATATTATTTAAAGTTTAATTATCATATCGTCCTATATAAATTTGGATAAAAATTGAAATCATTAGTTTTTTTTTTTTTTTGAAAAAATGAAATCATTAGTTTTACTTAAAAAAAAAAAAACACACTGTGCATTATGGGTTTTTTTGGAGGGTAATTCGGGGCCTCATGTTACAGTATAGGGTACACGGCCATCATATTTATTTTTGATAAGACTCTTCAGAAAAAAGGAATAACTTTCAGACGGCGAATCTGCGGAAATCTAGTGCATTAAAATCGTCACCGAGTGATGCCAATTTAATAGTATAGGAATCAATTGATAAAATGAATGCTTCACTAATTATACCTCACATGGACAAGATATTTAAATAATTTAGCATTATGCTTACTAATAATGGGACTTTGAACTTAATTTAGTTGAATAAATTGAAAAATAATAATTTAGAACAAACTAAAAATTAGTTACCCAATTCAGAAATATATATAGGTGGAATAAACTTTATAATTTTATTACGATTTAACTACTCGTCACTAGTCTTGGGTAGTCAGCTATGACAACTTTAGGGATATTTTTGTCTTTTGATATATATTTTTTATTGTTTCATTTAAATTAATTTTAAAAACAAAAAATGAATTATAAAAAATAAATTTGAAAAATGAATTTTTCTTTCAAGTAAAATCTTCATTACTCATCATGTTGATGAATAGTAAATATCAACTTTAAAAAATCCAAACAATTAAAAAAAAAAATTGAAGGGTGGAGATCCTATCTACCAATCTCCATCCCCATGGAGATTGAATCTCCATTGCCGATTTTGGGTTTCAATTGTTGAGATTCCTCTATGTAGATGTTGGGTTTTAATCATCAACCAACATAAACAAAGATTTAGTTTCAATCGCTTCACAATTGTTCATTATCAACCAACACAAACAGAAAGATCGATTGTTTCAATCATTTATGGGTTTCAATAATTGGAAACCCATAGATGAAACACAGATTTATGGCTTTCAAAATCTTGTGGGTTTCATCACAGTTCATCATCAACCTAGACTTCCTCTAGATTTGATCTGGTTTTAAAACCTAGAACTAAATCTACGTTTCTAATTCTGAATTTTGAAATTAGATGGTCAAACGAACCCAAGTGACTTGTTGGGGTTTATTTGACAATAAACGAACAAAGAAGAAGACGAACGAATCTAGGTTGACTTGGGTTCATTCGTTCAATGATGAAGGTGATGAATGAATCTAACTCAGACCTGGATTTGTTCTTCATCTTCATATGGTAAAAGATGATAAAGATCCCATGTTTAAGTACTTGATATTAAAGATCTAATATAAAGGTTGGATCTCAATGTTTCTTTTTTTTTTTTCAATTTTTCAAAATTTCATTTTTGTTTAAATATTTGATCTTCATCGACCATCAAGAGTGATGGGCAGTGAAGATCCATCAATCATTATTTTCGAAGTTTTTTTATTATTAATTTTTTATTATATTTTTTAATTGAAGGGTTTTGTAGTTTTTATACTACTTTATCACTGTTTACCATTAAATTTAAAGGTTTGTAACTAATGGTAGGTAACCAAATTTTAATAAATTATAAAATTTACTCTATCTACACATATTTTTAAACCGGTCAAGTAACTAATTAGTAATTTGTTCAACAATTTATGAAAGGATCCTTGTTGTAAATGAAAATCAAAACAGACCAGTAGCATATATCTATGTGTAGGCCTACGTTAATGTATAGGATCAACAATACTATGTGAGCATTTCAATTTTGTTAAATCTTAATCCAATGATTTAAATAAATAAGAAGTTTTAAAAATAAAAATAAAACAAACCATCAACACTTTTTGAAAAAGGAAGGCTGTTGTTTTAATGAATTTTATAGAATAAATCTGGCTCATATAAATCTGTTAATGATAATATCAATACACTAATAAAATGCTTAATTATTAATTAAATCAGCAGAATGGCACTTAAAGCTCCTTAAGCAAGGATTTGATGTGAATAGACAAAAAAAAGAAAAGAAAAAAATTGATGATCATGTAGTCGAGCTGAAAAGGGTCGGACCATTGTACAGTAAGACCACCTGATGCCTCCGTCAGTTTTGACTTTAAGTAGCCGTGCACCACGCTCGCAATTAATTGACACAGCAGCGCAACGATACTGGTTGGCTGTTGAATTAAAGAGAGACACCTTTCTCTCCTGCTATGGTGGGGTAAAGGCCTCTCCAGCCGCGTATCTCTGCGCCAAACTCAATAAAGGGCCCAATTCTCCCCCGTTACCGGGGTTGGGGTCACATGACTTGCGGCCTTTTTGATGATATTTCCTTTGGGATGATGTAACAGCATCTGAAATAAATTGACGGGAGATGGTACTCGCATATTAATTGTTTATAGGGATAATCTCAATTTCTCCTCTGTAGTTTGATGAAATAGTCAATTTTTCCTCTGTAGTTAAAAATTCACTTGAAAAAAATACATATCAGGGAAAAAATTAACTATTTCGTCAAACTACAGGGGAAAAATTAGGATTATCCCTTGTTTATATGCTAATTGAGAAGACATTGTATAAGAAACTATTTACTATCTAGACGTATAAAGTATCACACAAGAAAGAGATGGATCTATTGCTAGCATCATATTTTCATCAATAGCACTTGAAATTTCAACGAAGAATTTATCACAATGTTAATGAGATTGACCAAAATAAAAAAAGAAAAAAAAAAGAAAAATCATAGTCATAAACCGTAATATATTAGTCATCGAGCAGAAGATCAAAAACATAAAAACCATCAATAATGTATGGCCATGATTTATGGTGGCTCTGTCCACCTAAAATAGTGATTCTTATTGCCATTTACTTTTTACATCCGTCTTGTGTTGACGTTCTGAAACGGTCAACCCAGAGATTCTGGGGCCCAGACGGCGAACGAGATAATTAAGGAACTGTTGGGGTGTTAGGTATGTGATAGATGAGGTTTTTAAGTGAAGTTTTAAGGTTGGTGGAGCTTAGTTAAGGCGAGGGAATGTTGGTCGTGGCGGTTGAGTAAATGCAATCAGATAAACAATGAAGATAGGGGGGAGAAGGATGCAACACACGAGGATTTTTACGTGGTTCGGCGATTGCGCCTACATCCACGGCCACTCTCAGGTCAAGATTTGGCAGAGTGACAGTTCTCTAGTATTTTCAGCTTGTTGTACAGTAAAGCCCCCCCCCCCCCCCCTCCCCCCCCTCCCCTCTATTTATATATGGAGGGGAGGGATACAAAAAAAGCAATAAAATATACAAAAATAAGGTACAGTTGATGGTTATTTCAACTAATCCTGACACAGTCATGTTGTCTTCATTGTGAAGCCATCATTCCTTCTTGCATGCATACGTCTGCATTTAATGCTTCTGGAGAAGTCCCCTCTTCATTAAATGCAAAGTTGGCTCATTGAGTGTGTCTTGGTAATGGTGTAGACAGTCTCTGGCGGAAAATCATGGGAGTAGGTGACTTTGCTGACTTGTTATACACGATATCTCCTGAGTAAGCCCTCTGGTCAGCCAGGTGATGCACACCGGAGGAGAGAGGGGAGGGGGGGGGGGGGGGGCGATGTGACCAGGAGGAGAGGTTAGGCGGTCTGGGCGTTCCCGCGAGCTCACGACCTGGGCGAGCTCACGAGCTGAAGGCGCGGGCAGGAGGTACCCGCGGGAGGTCTAGAAACTGTTGCTGACTTGCGACCTGAACGGCCTCACGAGCTGGGCTTGCAACTGTTGGCTCCAATCTTGGGCCTCCTGGACCCCTGCTTCTGTTCAAGATAATAAGGTCTGTACTGACCCATTTAGACCGAGCGAGAAAATGGGTATAACATCTTGCAAATTAAAAATTGTATTATTAACTCCTTGCATTCTTAAATATGTCGTGTCTGTCCTTAGAAATTAAAATTTCACTTTTCTATTAAAAAATAATTATCCCTTTAATTAAATAGTTCTCTCTCACCAAACATATATGATAATTTTTTTTTTATCAATTAAATATTGAATGAAATTAAATAAAGTATCTTTATTTTCTTTTTGAATATTGATTTTTTATGAGTCAGAGACTATTGAAACTTACTGAGATGAATAACTAATATCCTATAGATCAGATGATTGACAAGACTTGTCCGAATGAATCTATGATGGAGTGGATGACAAGAATCATTGATAGTATTACTTGGATAATTGCTCCTACAATCGGAAGATAATAACTTTTACTAAGAAGACAACACTCAGTACACTTTGTGTTTTAATTGAACAAGAGTAAGATTGGAACCCTTGACCTTTTAGGGTGGAACGGGTACTCAACTATTCCTATCAATGAGTGGCATGTAACTGTTCATATCTTTTTCTTCTTCTCTCTTAATTGCAAGTAAAATTTGTTCATTAACAATCCAGTTTATAGAAGATGTTTGATCTATGTAAAGAATATCCAGATCATTGATTCCAAATCCATCTAATTGTTAATTCAAAATAATTTTCCTTAGATCTAAAAGCCTCTAGATTTCTTTATAGTTGGATTTCCTTGACATCTCGAGTTAACAACAAGACTCAAGCTTAGGTTTTTTTTTTTTTTTTTTTTTTTTTTTTAAAGATAATTATGCCCTAAATTTCATGGTTGTATTATATATTTATCTGGTTGAATTTACTCTAGTTGCAAATAAACAATGGAAGGAAATTTCTTTTTTATAAAAATTTAATTGTAGATGGTGAGAAAGAATTTGATCATCATTTACAATATGAAAAATAGTTGCTAATGGAATATGTATGAATACAAAAACAATTAGATTACTCTTTTCAATCAATAAATTGTTCCTAATTATTATGAAGGAGAGTAAGGTATGTTCTTGGCTAACCTATCCTTGTAATTATGTCAATGAGGGGGAAATATTTGTAATGGGAAAAATCAACCCAATACAAGCTCAATAGACGTATTGTAATCAAGGTCCAAAGTAACAATCCAAGTGTTGGGCCAATATCCAATCCAGTCCACTTGAAGCCTAGAAGCCCACGATCGCATTGTAACGCCCAGTCAACCCGACCAACTTAATGTGAAGACTGACCTATTAAATATGAGGATATATTGATTAAGTGTAGGGATGAGGATTAAGAGAACAGATCTCTTGATCCCAACAACTATTAGAACTCGACAATGGTTTTCTCTCCACTTGTAAAAGAGGAGCAACCAAAGAGAGAAGGAGGACGAACATCTTAACCACCTACACTACTCAACAAACGCTCGTCTAATTTATTGCACAACATTCCACTTTAATCTAAACCATATAATCATCTTTCATCACTTGTCATATGCTAAGATCTTAGCGATTCACTATAATAAAATAGGTCAACCATATTAGGCAAATCAGGCAAACCATCCGACGTGGATATTGTCGGTATGGATATTGGGTATCCATACGGTATCCATACTGAGTGATATCAATATCCATATCGGGCAAGGATATAGGAAATTAGTTGACCCATGAGTATGACTATCCATATCGAAAGGGTGCCTATTATGGATAATTGTACCCATTTCGGGCTCTGACTCAGTATGGATACTTTCATCTATATTGAGCTTGTGCTTGGAATGAAAAACTATTTATATCGGGAGGTTTGATATAGTTACTTTTATACATACCGGGCTTGTGCTCGATATAAAAAAATATTTTAATTTAAAAAATTAAATTAAAAAATATATAATTTAATATTACAATAAAAATAACACCATACATCAAGAAAACATTAATCAAATTAAATCTAATCATTTTAGGAAAAATGAAATCAGAAACTTGAAAACTGACACCTCAGGAAATAAGGAGGCAATAACATCAATGAAATTGAACTCCAAAACCTCATAGAGTTGAACAGTTCTGAATAGTTTTATCTTTCTCTTTCTTGTCGTATTATTACTTTATATTAATTTTTGAGAATGCCAGCATACATACAAAACAAGTGACCAGGAGTTGAAAGACGCAAACAAAAAAACAATATACACAATGACTAAATCTCTCTCAAGTTTTGAGGTACATGGAACATAGGCATTAAAAATAAGGAAGTAATATGTATACTTTACCAGGAAAAAGGTTGAATTAATAGGCAACCTTAGAATAATATTTGTTATTTTGATGGATCAGATGACAAGGCAACGTGAACACAAAAATATAATAAATCATTTGGTCAAGGTATCTTTAGTGTCCCAACAAGAAAATTTTCGGCCTTTCACTCCTCGATCCAGGCAACAGTTACAAGTCAAGTCATATAAAAAGTGAAAGATTATCAGCAAGAAGAGTTGAGGCATGTACCACTGCTTCACATGTGCAGTGGAATTCCGGCAATCTGTCAAGGATTAAACCATTGTAAATCAATAAACATCAGAACGCACAGTACCAAGTAAAAACCCATCAGGATTCAGTTAATTATGAAGCAGGTAAATGTGAAGTACACTGCAAAAACCTTTGAGTTCATTAGAACTTTTTAAAGTTGACTCAAAGTAGTCTGCACAGTAGTATTCTTTTACAGATTGGCTTGTATATAACTTTCCTTCAGGTACACATTAACCATTTCTGAGATTTTTCAATAACTAAAAAGCTTTTTCCTTCTATTGTTATAATGGACAGCACGTTAGATGTATTTTTAATAAGAGCATTATTTCTTTTTACATTGAGATTGCAAAATTGTAGCCAAAAAGAAGAACCCTTCCATACTAACCTGTATGGACCTCATCTCCACCCAAGTAAGATAGCTCAAATGGAAAGATTTTTCTCATATCTGCAATACAAAAATTTTGTGTAACATTAATGGAAGATCAAGGAATATATATGCAACACGCACTGTAGATAAAGTAATATATCCAGCCAAAACCAAAAAGGAACAATGACATTCTGTAAACAAGAGATACAATGACCGTATCCAGAGTACCTAGAAATAATCATCCAACTAGAAGGTACGGGGCTCAATATCATATCAGTAAAGAGTTACATGTTATATTATATTTTACCCCAAAGAAATCTATAACAACACAAATCAAATTTCAAACCAGCAAAGTGACATTCACAAATGGTTTTAACCCATATCGTGTTTCTTATTGACCAAGGTGAAAAGCCTATAAATTCATCTAAAGATTACAGCTTCAGTAAATTGGGAACTAAAAATTAAATGATCTTATATTAACGTGCACTAATAGAAATGAATTGATCATTATCACCTGGTTTGGTGGGGGGGGGGGGGGGGGGGGGGGGGGGGGGGGGGGGTGGGGGGGGGGGGGGGGGGGGGGGGGGGGTTGTTGGGGGGGGGTGGGGGTTGTGGTTTGGTGGGGGGTTGGTGTGGTTGGCGTTTGGGGGGTGTTGTATCGTTTATGGTTTGTGGGGTGGAGGGTTGCGGGGGAGGGTTATGGATTTCAAGAGATATTAACCTGCTAGAATAATGCCAGCAATCACATCAAAAGTAAAATTTTTTGCAACATCAAGTGGCTCTCTACAGCTTGGAGAAGGCCAAAGATCAGGATATCCAGCTAGCCTCCACATAACGAACAAGTCAATTAAGTTGCAAAGTCTAAAACATTGTGCTCTAGAGTAGTAGACTTCAGGGTAATACTAATACCAAATGAGGGAAAAAAAAAAAAGGAGAACTGAAAATCTATGCTTGTACTTGGCCATGTTGCAACTGGGATAAAATCTTCACAACAGAATGATATTGATCTATGATATTATACCCTATCAAACGAGGTTAATGATTTGTTCTAAAAAATTGAGTACTCATTATAATCCCCTTTTATTCACAGAAAATCAGGGTTGGTATTTGAGGCTAAAATAATTAGGAACCATAAAGCTTTATCCTTATCATTTTTATCATTATAAGGATAACACAAAATCATAAAATCCATACTTTCTTGACGAATAAAACAGCAAAAGAGGAATAGATCAGCAAAGATGATAGTGCCAAATGGCGAAAGAGCAGTAGATAGGCGAATACAATGGTGCCAGGTGGTGACAATCCTTGGCGGCAATTGCAAAAGAAGAAAAGAAGTGAAAAAATGAGAAAAAAAAAAAGTGGCGATAGGACGACCGTTGCACGGTGATCGCAGGCATCAATCTGATATCAATGTAATCCATCCATTCCGTTTGTCTTTTTGCAGGTTGTTGGATTCTAAAAAACCAATCGTAGAGTCAAACCCTCACGCCAGCAATTCTAGAAATTAACTCATTACAATATTTATACAATGTGTTGGAAAAAAAAATTGTATAAATTTTTCAATCATTTATTACATATCTCATCGCTTCCTTGCTGGATAGCGTGGCAAGAAATTCGTTTGAGAGGTAGAATTTGGTGGGTAGTACCATTAGGTATGACCGAGCCAAGAATTAAAAACAAATTTAATTCCTTTAGTTGGTGAATTTCCACGATTATGAGTATAAATGGACCTCTTTTTTCAAGTAATTCTTACATTGTATTTGTGCCTAAAACGTGTATATGATGCTAACAAAGACAGGAATATTAAACTAAAATGTTTTTCTACCGGACCAATTCAAAGACGATAAAGTTCATACTTCACCTAACCTAATTGTTGGTTTTCTTGGTGGAAATAATGAATAGACTACTCAACCGTCGATGTCCATTTCACTTTAGTACTACAAGTCCACCAGTTTGCAAAATAATTGCACTTCAGTTTTAGCCAGTTTCCTATAAATTCCATCCGTGAGTGCGAAGTTAAAAGCCAAACCACAATCAAAGGCCTTTTTAGTTTAATTCTCCACCTCTTCCTTCCAACATAATTCTGATATATTCCATCAACGATGGACACTGGTTCCTCGTCAGCACCACCCAAAAGGTAATAACTAGGCCCAATTCGTCACGTGTTTGTGCATTTATTTTTTCAATATTATTTAGGATGTAGTGACATATACTTATAATATTATAAAATTAAATTACACTAGAATATTTTTGTTCTCTCTTTTGCTTTATAATTATTTACAGAGAATTAATTACGTAACTAAACAAACTTGTAATGTATATAGTGATATTTTTGTTGCTCTGTTTACCTTATAATTATTGGTTGAGAATTAATTACCTAATTAAACCAACCTGCAAATGTGTCTTTAACTGTTTGTCCCTCCATCTTAACAATTTGGCATTGTGAATCGTCATCGTTCATTTTCAATTGTAGGTTAGAAGGCAAGGTGGCAATCATTACTGGTGGTGCAAGCGGGATTGGAGCAGCCGCAGTACGACTTTTTCATGAAAATGGTGCCAAGGTTGTCATAGCCGACGTCCAAGACAAGCTCGGCCAAGCTCTTGCTGATAAGCTAGGATCGGAAGGTGTTTACTATATTCACTGCGACGTGTCGAATGAAGACGAAATTATCTCGCTTGTGGACTCTACGGTCAATAAATATGGAAAGCTCGACATTATGTACAACAATGCAGGCATCATGGACCGTAGCTTTGGGAGCATTTTGGACACTCCAAAGTCAGACTTAGAACGCTTACTGAAGATCAACACCATCGGTGGTTTCTTAGGAGCCAAGCATGCTTCAAAGGTGATGGTGGCACAACAAAAAGGTTGCATATTGTTTACAGCCAGTGCTTGCACAGAAATTGGAGGGCTTGGCTCTCCTGCGTATGCAGTTTCCAAATATGGGATATTAGGATTGGTTAAGAACTTGGCAGCCGAGCTCGGACAATATGGTATAAGAGTGAATTGCGTGTCACCTTATGCTGTGGCCACCAGAATGTCAGGGCAAGAAGGAATTGATCCGGCAATAATAGAAGCGAGATTGAGCGAGCTGGGTAATCTGAGAGGGCAGGTTCTCAAAGCTGAGGGCATTGCAAACGCTGCGCTCTACTTGGCTAGTGATGAAGCTAGTTATGTTAGTGGCCAAAACCTTGTGGTTGATGGAGGGTTCAGCGCTGTGAATCCTACCATTATGAAGGCTTTTAATTTGATCAAGTGATTTCTAGGAATTTCAAATGACTTTCTTGTTCGTTATTAGTTTGCAATAGGACTTTGGGTGTTGACCTGTGAGCTGTGAAAGAGTTGTAATATGTACGTTTTCATATTTAAGGAATAAATCAAATAATAATTATCATGTTAAGGGGTAAGGTTGCCTGCATGATCTAAGTCCGCTCTAATCCCAGAAACTATAATATGATTCGATGCTATCCTAAAATGAAATTTAATCCGATCCAATTTAACATATAAATCCAATTGCATCTAATCTAATGGGTCCCATTGTATAAAAATACTTTTAATGTAGAAAAAATAAAACATCTACAAAATTAACAAAAACAAATTATGAGTTATGACAATAGAAATAACAAAAAAACTAATTAATAATATAAAACAACCAAATGAAGCAAGATCATCATTCAATGTAGTCGAATGGTATAAAACTTTTATTCAGT
This sequence comes from Litchi chinensis, assembly GCA_019925255.1. Taxonomy (NCBI): domain Eukaryota; kingdom Viridiplantae; phylum Streptophyta; class Magnoliopsida; order Sapindales; family Sapindaceae; genus Litchi; species Litchi chinensis. Next base: position 10,654,873 of record CM034475.1, on the reverse strand, counting down.
GTATCAATCATCTAACTTCAGTGACTACAGTGCATATGGTATTTAAAAAAAATAAATAAATAAATAAAACAACCAAATACTAGAGGGTAAAGTTAGAAAAATTTAAGATTTTGATTTAAAAAAATGACTTCAATATATATCCTCCCCAATACTATTTTGCACCCTATAGTACTAATAAATAATCTAAGAAGTGAAATATGACTTTAATTTCATAAAAGCTATCACAACAGAAATAAGAAAAAAAGCAATTATTAATATAAAACAACCAAATAGTAAAGGGCAAAATTAGAATAATTTAACATTTTGAATTAAAAAGATATAAATGAAAAATTGATGACAACCCTTGTATTAAGTAAAAGTGGATGGTTCGATGTTGAAGTATGATGTGTAAGTTAAAACTTTGAGTTATTCTAACCTAATTCAATAGTAGATATAGACACTAATTTTTAACATAAAACAACCCAATTAATACTATTTTCACCCTATGGTACTAATCACATAGTCTAAGAAGTGAAGTATGATATATATATATATATATATTACTATTTGTGCTTATTGATTTATGTTTCAAAGACTTGATTATTGGCTATATTTTTGTTCAAACTTCTTGGCTATCTCTATACTCTCTAATCGAATTGGATGGCTTTGTTTTGTTTCTATGTTGGTAACTGTTTGTGCTTATTGATTTAAGTTTCAAAGACTTGATCGTTGACTGTATTTTTATTCAGATTTGTTGGCTATCTCTATGCTCTCTAATCGAATTGGATGACTTTGTTTTGTTTCTATGTTTGGACTACGACTAATACCTTATATATATGTATGTATGTATAAGTATATAAGTTTTAACTAGTGGTCCAAACATAGAAACAAAACAAAGCCATCCAATTCGATTAGAGGGTGTAGAGATAGACAACAAGTTTGAATAAAAATATAGCCAATAATCAAGTCTTTGAAACATAAATCAATTTAAGCAAAAATAGTTGCCAAGTGCCAAACAAATGACTGGCAATTTCTAAGAACCGTCTCTTTGTATTAGCTTATGATCATCTATTGATAGGTCTAAGACAGCATCACAGCACCAATAATTCTATTAAAAAAAGAAAGAAAGATAAGTGAACAAATTAAAAAGAAAAATATTTGTAACAAAATAACCAAAAATAATGCTACCTGATTCGAGAAAATGCAACTTTAATTTGTTTTAGTTGGCACTAAAAAATTTTGAAATTGAAAAGAAAAGAATGAGTGAGTGACTAAAGAAATAAAACCTTAACATATGACTTGTACATATTATATGGACAAAAAATTAGAATTAAAAATATTAATCCATATATGATATACTAAATGTCAAAAGACCTAACTTTCGAATCTAAATATATCTCTAAATCAAATTCAGTCCAATGAATTAAATTGTATTCAATGAATCAAATTGGATGGATTGGATCATCTCTTCTTTTGTCACAAGTAGTGGTAATTAAAAATTAGAGGAAATTGTCAAATTTGAAAAGAGTCAGATCGCATGTCTCAATTAGAAAAGGTGACCTAGGATGGAAATTAGGAGCCAATACCCTCCTCTATTATTAATTTTCAACTTACGCATTGGCCATTTACCATATGAATCTATAAAGTGCACATTGTAGTAATGATCCTGACATTTAGTATAATTACATAAAAATATTAATTTAACAGTAATTATACATAAGTCTCCTTGATCGCACAGACCAATTGTTGATTTAATGCTGTACTTTACAATGTAGAGCAAATGATCTTTTTGCATGTATAAAAAAATAAAAAAAATAAAAATAAAAGAGAGAGAGAGAGAGAGTGCGGGAGAGAGAGATAGTTGAAGTTTACATGTCCAATCATAAAATGTTGCATCACCAAAATTTTTAAAATATTTAAAGAAAAAAAATTATCTTGAAGAGGAAAAAATTAAAATATTTTCCGTCGAGATTGAAATCTAAAATATAAAAAATTGATTTTTTTTTTATACATGGAAAAAAATTGAGTTGTTTTTATTTTTTCCTCTTTCAAGATAATAAAATATAAAAATAAAAAGTATGAAAGGCTAAAATACTCCAAAAGCTATTAAAATTGAAGACAGCATGGGATCATTTGTTAGTAAAATGAAAATTTGTTCCATTTATCTAAAGGCATACCGCATAGAGCTAATTTGCTCAATCCTAAAATTTATTCTTCTTTTTTTATTTTTATTTTTTATTTTTATAGATTGCAAATGACTCAGCTTCTTTGCATGATATTTGTGCATGCACACCATCTTTAAATGTGTAGATATAATCTGATTTAATAATTACAAGTAGAAAAAAGCAAATTCTTGCAGATTAGATTCTTATCATTAATGATTTGAACTTGCAGACAAACATGTTTTATAGAAACAGAGAAAAGCTATGAAATAAATAAATTATAGATGATCAAGAATGATCAGGGTATTGAAACATGTTCAATGAAGGATTAACAATGGTAAAACCCCCATCTATCAAAAGATTATGTCCGCTCACATACTTGGCGTCGTCACTTGCTAAATAAAGAGCTGCATTTGCTATGTCTTCTGCCTTGAGTGTCACACCCTTGAGATTAGCAATTGAATTCATTTGGTTCTCAATCTGTTCATCTTCCTCAATCCCCACAAAATCATTAGCCAAACGTGTTGCGACTCCATAGGGCGACACGCAATTCACTCTGATCCCGAACTGCCCCAGCTCGACGGCTGTGTTCTTGGTTAGCCCGACAACAGCATGTTTTGAACTACAATATGCATGTGTGCCAGAAGCACCCACACATGAGCACACGCTAGCTGTCGAAATTATGCTTCCACTACGGGCCGGAATCATGACTCGGGCCGCATGTTTAATGCCCAAGAAAACGCCCGTCACGTTCACACCAAGAACGCGCTCAAAATCGGCCTTTTCGTTGTCGATAATGCGGGCTTTGTTGCTATCGATTATGCCGGCGTTGTTGAACATTATGTCTAGCTTGCCGTGAGTCGCGACTGTCTGGTCTACGACGTTTTTGATGTGAGCCTCGTTGGTGACATCGCAATGGATGTAAGATGAGCTTGATGGGCCTATGGACTGGACAACTGATTGGCCCAATTTGTCTTTAATATCGGCTATGACTACTTTTGCTCCTTGTTGTGCAAACACTTTTGCTGTGGACTCACCAATACCACTTGCTCCACCAGTGATAATTGCCACCTTTCCCTCTAACCTGCAAAACGTAGAGATTCAGGCCAAAATATTATCTGTCATGATACTCATGTAGGCAAAAATATTGTTTTGTGAGATTTTGCTTTACTCTCCTTGATTCTTAACTATAGCAGTCATGTGACTAATGTTTAATTCCAAGTTCTATCTAACACGCACTAATCTTAGTACAAAGTTAATCAATTAAGTTGCGTTTTTTTTTTTACTTATTTGACTAAAGATTTGTATCTTAATAATATGTTTGGTTGTTTTCATTGAAATTAGTATAATTGTTGTCTTGTTTATTTATTTTATTAATTTTATTTAAACGTTTTAAAAAAAAAATCACTTTTTTTTAAACAAAAAATCACATTTACTTCTTTCAACTATTGACCCTATTTACATTTTAAAATATTGACTACACCCAAAAAGAATAATTTTAATAAAATATAAAATAGATTTATGTAGCTATTGATGATATATTTCAAAGCTTAATAGTGTGACCAATAATTTCAACTAAAATAACATTTTGCATAATAGTATGACCAATAATTTCAACCAAAATAACATTTTACATAATTTTTTTAACAAAATAGTCTGTATATAATGCCATTAAAAATGTCGACATGACATGAGAAGTAAAACCAATAAAGATTTTTCAGAATGAAGGGTTAGGATAAAATTAGAAATAAATAATTGAATCAAGTGATTTTGTATGATAGAAAAGTGAAAATTTATCTTTTTTTTTTTTAAGAAATAGTGAAAATTTTTACTTTTCTATTAATTTTGGCAGTTTTTCATATCTTTTCATTTAATGAAAAAAAAAAAACACTAAATCAAGTTCATTCCAACCCATGGAAAGATAGTGAAAATAATAAACTAGACCAAAATAAGTACATATAATACACACGAACTCGTGTGTCTTAGTATGTTCAAGTAAAGAGGAAAAATATTCCATGAATTCCTTACAGAGATCACCTGATCCACTTGTATAGTACCCAAAATGTACATAACTTCTACAAAGAAACTCTGAAATAGAGGAAATAAATAAGTTAATATAGAAAACATTTGCTGTACTTGCCTTCTTGCGATTGCAGAAACAACAGATATGGTTGCCATTGACAGAAGCGAGAAAGGCAAGAGTCGATCGTATGTCTCAACTAGAAATTGTGAACAAGGAGGAACTTATAAACCAGTAGTCCGATACCCTCCTTAATTTTATTTACATCTCACATGCTTTACCATATGAATATATAAAGGAAATATGGTTGAAAAAACATGATACTGTTTAGTCTTGTCTGGCTGCTGTCACATTATACAGTACGGTTGAATGTTGAAGAGATTAATTTATAAATAATATGCACAATTCAATTCATGAAAGTCATTTGGTCGGTGGCACACTTGATAGGCCCCAGCAGTCCCATGCCTCTCATTGAGTGTCACATGGCTTGGACATGTACCCTTCAAATCCAAATATATAATAATAATAATAATAATAATAACAATAACAGTTTTTTCATTATTATATATGAATTGATATTTCATTTTTGTATAGATTTTCTTCTATCTCTATATGAATATTCCTTTTAATTGAGAGCAGTTCTCCAAATCGCATGATCAGTGTTTTATCTTAATTAATTTCGATAATTTTTTAGATCCGTCTCAATCGCAATTCCCATGCTAAAATGAAAAAAAAAAAAAAAAAAAAAAAAAAAAAAAAAATTCTTTTTTTTTTCTTTTTTTTATTTATAAAATGTGATACAAGGGAGAAATGAGAATCTTTTTTTTTTTGTTTGGGGGGGGGGGGGGGGGGGGGGGGCGGGAAGGGGGGGGGGTGTGTTTGAGGTGAGAAGGGAGAATGAGAAATCTTACGCAAGAAGACCAAGTGTCAAAATCATTTTGATGAGGATGAATTTTACTTTGATACCTATATTTTAATAAAATATTATTTTTAACTATAAACATATTTTTAGTTCTTATCATCCCTAAAGTTTGAGAAATTCATAAAACTAATCCATCTCACAAAAAAACTAATGGTAAAATGTGATGAAAATTGTATAAAGACAAAAATATACTGAATAGTTTCATTTTTATTTAATTAAATTAAAAAAATAATAAATAAATAAATAAATCTCCGTCTAAAATGGATGATAAAGATAAAAAGTAATAAAAACAACAAAAAATAAATAATAGATAAAAGCAAATATTTTAAATTAAGGTCCACAATAAAATTAACTAAATATTTTCTTTAAAAAAAAAAATTTGGTCAAACTAAATCGAAGAACCCAAGATAGGTTCTTCAATCTCGTTCAACCACACTTAGTTTACAAGGTTTCCACTTGAAATCTCCTCACCACCACAATCTCCATCACCACCATTTGCTATTCTTGTATTAATGATCTCCTTCATGGCAACTCCGGTCTTTTTCTCCTTTTTTGCATCCTCCCATTTGTTTGTGGTAATGATTGACATCGATTTTATATATGATTTTTGTTTTTTTTTTTTGGTGAATTGATGATTATTGCATATGTATGTGTAGATTTTGTTTATTGAATTGATTTTGGCTGTTTGTAATGTATTTCATTATGTTGACATTTGAGATTTGGTTGATATATAAAGAGAGAGAGTAACTAAAAGCCAAAGAAAGGGGAAGAGAGAAATGGATTCGATGGACGGTTTTGAGAGAAGAAAAGCGGCTCATGAAAGGAGAAACACTAATTTATGACCAGATTGATGGTCGATCTAGCCATGAAGTTCTATTGAACTTCGATGGACCTCCATCATAGTTTGTGGATCTCCACCCTTGATTTTTTTTTTTAAGAGTCCTTTGATTGCTTTTTCGTATGTTCTATTTTTTTCTTTTCTTTTTTGACATTCCTTTTTCTTTTTTTTTTTTTTTTTTTTTTTTGAATCAATTCACTTTTTTATTTTATTTTTAATATCAAATATCCACCATCCTTCACAATTTGGATGGATGGTGAGATGTAAAGTTTTGTTCTTTTTCCTTATAAGTTTTTTTTGTTTAATCTTCATCATACACTTGTCAACTAGGTAGTTAACGGAATAAAACAATCAAAATACCCCTCAAATTGTTAAGTTTAACTTATAATCAACTCATAAAAGTATTAATTTGATAAATTTCTTGAATTTTAGGGATGACAAAAAATGATATTTTGTTAAAACATAAATATCAAAATAAAATATCCTATTTTAATAATAACACGTAAGGCACACTCTTACTCAAATGTGCAATTTTATATGGTCTGAACATGGATTGCACATTCTAGACGACTAAGTCAATGCCATGTGAAGTAATAATGTAATCAGAACTTTCAATATACACTGATGTCAAATGATCTGACTAAGAGATCTTATCCAAGTAAAAACTTGGCGAAATCTTCTGAAGTAGACATATGTGCCTGAGATTAGGCAGTAAGATGGAATAGAGTGCCGATATTCTCATAGCCTTTTTTTTTTCTCCACAATTTTTAATTATTCTATGAAATATCAATTTAAAAAATAATGAATGATCAAAATAATTATACTTTTTTCTTTCTCATGCATTATATGTATTCTAACTTCTCTTATAAAAAAATTAAGATAAAAAATAAGGTTAGAAGATGATCTCAACTGAAAAATATACAATAATGGATAATGTAAAATGATCTCACCTAGATAAACGAATGTAATCAACATTTGAATATAATTATATAAATAATCAACATTTGAATAAGGGTTATGCTACAATATAGGATTTGGTATGTATATAAGTATTTAAATTTATTAGATTTTAACCCAGTGGTTTAAATAAGGAAACAAGTTTAAACATAAAAATTAAAAATAAATAATATCCTTCTTATAACTATTTTGTTACTTACAGATTCTTTGTGCTAGTCAAATGCTTTGAATAAATATGTGAAGGAAGGCTACCTCTTCCAAGTGGCTTTGGACCAATATAATCAAGTAATCCAACACGTCTTTGTTGATAAACATTTTCAAATTGACAAGTCAACTTTTGAAGTTCGATTTCCGACAGCCACCGTAAACATCAATACGTCACAGCAGCCGGCTCCCCGGATCCGTGAATAAATTCTCTTGCTTTTATCCACAGTCCAATTTTTCTTCGTTTCTGACTATGAACCTGATTTTTTTTTTTTTTTTTTTTTTAAATGTGACTTCGGACTTGGAATTTGATACACACACTAATATGTTTTAGAAGTATATATTTTAACAATTTTTTTTTTTCGTTTCCAAGTTTGGATTGAAATTTGATATGCATACAAGGATGTTTTCAAAAGTATAATTTTTTTTTTTTCTACAATTTTATTGAAATAGGGATGTCAAAAAACCCAAACACGTGGGAACTTTTCCCGTCCATCCTAAATCGGTTGGAGTTAAATCAAAACTTACGGGGTTTCGTGTTGATTTTAAGACCTATTTCAGAAACCGAGCAAGTATGGCTTTGTTGTCCACGCTCCAACCTTGCTCGTTTGCCCAAACTTATATATTATTTATTCATATATTAATATTCAATAAATAAATTATTAGTATATAATTTATTTTAAGATAATTTTTAAACTTTAAATTCAATATAATTTTTAATTACTAACTATGTATAAATATATTATAATTAATACAAAGTAATATATAAATTATAAAATTTATTAAATATGTCTCGGCCAAGTACTCATTATTTTCAAGAGAGCTTTTCATATTAAGACGAGTTGAAAAGAAAAATATCATTTCTAGACACTATTTTGTATAAAATTCTTTTTGACCTTTCAAACAAACTTATTACATGCTATAACCAAGTTACCCATTTTGCCCTTAAGTAAAACATTCCCTTCAACCAATGATAAAATGACGAAATGCCTTTACTCAACCATTGATAAAATTACGAAAATGCCATTCTTCTTCTTCTTCTCCTCCATTCTTCTTGTCCGCTGCTTGCATAAGTTATTTCATCACATTTTTCCATTCTCTTAAATTTTCTCATCTTGTTTTGTGCACCCATTGAAGGCTCTTTCACTCCAAAAGGCACACATTGAGGCTTCTTTCTCTCCAACAAGCCTCAAACTCAAATTTTTCTCTTCAAGCTTAAAGATATGTGCTTGTTAATTATTCATTTTTAAATTTCTTGTTCACATTGTTTTGGTGAATGCTTTATGAGTGATTTTTGGCTGTGATTTGATGTAATATAAGATCCAATTTTGCAAGAAAAGAACGAAATCACAAAGTGACTGAGATTCTACGACGACTGGTTTAAATGCGGGCTTAAGACTCGGAACCGGGTTTTGTGGGGCATTAAAACCCGCAACCGTGTTTTGCCTGGCTTAATATCGTAACCGGGTTTTTTGGGCCATTAAAACCAGGAACTGAGTTTGAATTTCCCATAAAAACCAGTGAAAGGTTGGGCAACCTTTTTTTTTTTTTTGGTTGAAGTTTGGTATTAATTTAGGTCATATGAGGTTAGATTTGATTGTATTTATTGGATTTGGTTGGTTTGTGATTGAAGATGGAGTTTTTTCTTTGTTTAGGAAAAAATCCACGTTTTGTTATCTAAAAAACACGTAACCGGATTTTTTTAGTCAGTAAAACCCGGTTTCATGTTTTATTGAGCATTAAAACCCGGTTTTATTAAAACTCGATTTTATTTAATTTAAGATTATTTATTTAAATTTGAAAGGTTTATGATTATTAAGTGATTTTTTTTTTTTTTTGTGCATTGCAATTGGATATTGAATATTATGAGAGTATGAATAAGAATAAATTATTGTGCTTCAATTTTACAGGAATGGGTGAGGTGACGATAATAATAAAATGCAACGGAGAGTGGAATAGAATAACTATGTTGGAGGTGAGACGTTCATGATAGGAGCCCCCAAAGATGTCAATTTATCTCGGTTGATGGACTTTATTTACACAGTGACTAGTATTGATAGAAGAATATGAGATATCTGTTTGTATTATTTACTCCGAGCTAGAGGAATGCCTGCAGTTAAGATACCTATCACGACCGATCTTAGTGTCCGTGGTGTAATTTCGGACAAAAAATTTGATTACAGAGAGATTTATGTTGATAAAAATATGAGAGATTCTGAAGTTATAAGGCCTACCGTCCCTCCATATACAACCACTTCAATACTAGAGCCAGGACATGTGGGGATAGATGCGGATAGACTTGTAAGTCCAGCTATGCATGACAGTAAAAATTGTTTAGCTTCCTGTGGTGGTAGTAATCAAGTTTCAGCTTCTGTCGTCGCATTTACATCTACAGCAAGTCCAACGTATGACATTGATTATGGTAGTTATGATCGTTATGATGAAGATCAGGACATAGATTTTGATGATGATGATGGAATATCAAAAAGTGGAGATGATGATGAGGAAATTAGAGATGATGACATTGAAACAGGAGCTATTGATGACAATGGAGAGAACACGGAGTATCCAGAAATAAGATTTTGGGGTTCACAATTTGACACTAACCCCTCACAGCCATATTGGATTGTTTCGAGTGTAGATTAGTACGAAATTGAGGGTACTTCAACAGCCATGTCGACTTTCATCCAACGTGATACATTGTATAAAGATGTATTTTTCAATAATAAATATGAACTGAATGTGGCTGTTGGAAGATGTGTTCTTAATTCTAGGTATCAATATAAGATTAGACATTCCTGCACGGTTCGATATGAGGCTGGTTGTAAACATTTGACCTATAGCTTTGAGGTTCATGCAAGATGAAGAAATGGTGGTACGATATGGTATGTGTACAAGTATGTGTCGCAACACACATGTTGTCAAGACGCCTTCGAGTCATATAGGCGGACTGTGAAGACTATTGTCATAACAACATTATATCAGAAAAATGTAGGGCTTGATAGTATTACACCTCAGCTTTTGATTGCAGAAATATTGGAGCAGTATGGCGTGCAGATTATGTACAACAAAGCTTGGAGGTATTTGCAATATGCAAAGAAACTAGCATATGGGAAGACAGATGAGTCATTCCAACAGATTCCTTCATATTTGCACATGTTAAAAGAAACAAACCCCGATATAGTCACTGCAATTATGACTGATAAAAACAATCATTTTTTATATTCGTTTTTTGCACTTAGAGCCTCCATTCAAGGTTTTCAATCTTACATCAGACCGGTTATTGCTGTTGATGCCACCTATTTGAAAGGTGAATATAAAAGGGTGATTTTTGTTGCTGCATGCAAAGATGGAGAAGAGATGATTTATCTCATCACTTTCGGATTTGGTGATGGAGAGTCGGACAATTCATGGACATGGTTCTTAAGTAGATTGCGAGAGAGCATTGGTGGGACACATACTTTACCATCGGATTTGATTATCATATCCGACCATCATAAAAGCATTGTCAATGCGGTGAACACCGTTTTCCCTGAAATCCCACACGCGTTCTGTTTCTTCTACTTGAAGCAAAGCTGTAGAAAGCAACCAGATGTGATGAAAATGTTTTACCTTACAACATATTATTATACAAGGGACGATTGTGATAAATATTTGGAATAAATTCGAATGGTATGTCCGAATATGCATGAAAAATTGGTTAATATTGGGGTAACAAAATGGTCACGTACATATTCTCTAAAAAGAAGATATGGCATGATGACCACTAGTATTGCAAAGTCGCTCAACAAATGTATGATGAAAGCACGTCGGTTTCCAATAACAATAGGACATGAATTTTTGAGACATATGTTGCAGAAATGGTACAACGATAGATGTTGTTATGCTGAGAAACTTAGATCTTCGATTACCAAAACTGTGGAGGATCATGTGAACTCAATGGCTAATGAATCGACGAGTGCCACGGTAATTGCCATCCAACAACCGATCCAATTCGGAGTCGAACATGAACTAGGCTATGGGTTCGTTCAGCCATTTGCGCGGACATGCAGTTGTCAGCATTGGAACCTAGATCAATTACCATGTCATCATGCAATTGCTGTTGTAAGGTATAATTATCTTATTTTGCTTATTTTTGTTTTATAATGTCATATAGTAACATTCTACCTTTATCATACATATTAGGTTCAATGGTGTTCACTATTATACACTATGTGATGATTACTATAGCAAAGAATCACTCAAAGGTGCATATGCATATTCGATCAATCCTGTCCCTGGCCTACAAGATTGGCATGTTCCTACAGAAATTAAAAGTATGATTGTACTACCACCTGAAGGAAAAAGACAAGCAGGTAGACCCAAAGAGACACGGATTCTTCAGCTGGGGAAAGTCGTCGTAAGAAAAAATGTGGAAAATGTGGTGAAATGGGACACAACCGTCTTCGTTGCCCTAACCCCCCCATATTTGCCTTTGGAAGGACTTACACAGGGACTGGTGGAGGTGTTGGGACCAGTGCAAAAACGGCTGGAAAAGATGCTGAAAACCCGATTTCAGGTATTGGAGCAGGTGTTGAGAGCAGTACTAAAGCTGTTGGATATGCTCCGATCAATAAAGAAGCTGCAACAGAGGCTTTGATTGCTGGACGTGCCAGAACCTCTCGAAAATGCCGCCTTTGCGGAGCTATTGGACACACACGACGCCGATGTGATCTACGGTTCCTCATTCCGCCATCGGGTGACAATGACAACGGTGGTAATCAACAATGAATAAACTATTTGCAAACTAAATATTAAGACCTGTACATTGTTAATATTTTGTTATGGTTGGTTGTGCTATGAGATGAGGATAATTCAAAAATATGGAGATTGAAATTTTTTGCACCAAATCTGTAAAACTGGATTATATCGAGCTAAAAAACCCGGAATCGGGTTAAAAAAATTTCATAAACAAAATTATCGGGTTATGTATATCATTTAAACATGGATCCGGGTTTTATGGGTACATAAAACCCGGGTTCATTTAAATATTGAAATTAATGATTGATTTAAAAAAAATCGAGTTTTATGGTGCCATTAAACGCGGGAACATGTTTTATTGCACCGTATAACCCGGTTAATGAATTTCACACATAGACGAAAACAACCGGGTTATGTATCTCGTTTAGACATGGAACTGGGTTATATAGATACATAGAACCCGGATTTTCTTTCGGTGATGGGTGTGAATTAAGCATTGCCAACGAGGAGATCGGGTTTTACTTAATGTTTAAAAACAGAACCAGGGTATAGGGCTTTATGTAACCCGGTTTTATTTGAAAAAGCTGGGTTATACGTAATAATACAAAATAGAATCGATTTTTATGCCATCTTGTAACCCGGTTTTTTGTTAACATTTTATTTATTTATTTATTTTTTGCCATCTAAGCTTTCCGAATTACTTGAAAATGTCTTCCATTTAATGAAATTAACGTAATTGGCCATATAACTTATCAAATGCTCCACATGATTACAATGGGAAGTATCATGGCACAAGGTTTATGTGCAAGTAGAATATGCAATCACACACAAGCTTGATGGAACAATTAAAGTTGTCCATAATGTACTACGAAAGTCGTTTCTAATTTAAATTTTCAATATTTTTGAAAGTTTTCAATGAAGCGAACAAAAAAGCATCATAGAATTAAGGAAAATAAAAATAAAAATTATGTAATCAAGTTTTATGACATATTTAAAAACGGAGCCGGGTTTTAGTGTATCATGTAAACCGGTTTATTTTGAAAAAATCGGGTTGTATGACACATTAAAACACGAAACCGGTTTTCATTCATTCGCGTAAACCGGTTTTTAATTATCATTTTAATTTTTTTTTGTAATTTTGTTCTTCTAACCTTTCCAAATGGCTTGAAAATGTCTTCCATTTAATGAAATTAACGTAATTGGTCATATAACTTATCAAATGTTCCACATGATTACAATGGGAAGTATCATGGCACAAGGTTTATGTGCAAGTAGAATATGCAATCACACAGAAGTTTGATGGAATAATTAAAGTTGTCCATAATGTACTACGAAAGTCGTTTCTAATTTAAATTTTCAATATTTTTGAAAGTTTTCAATGAAGCGAATAAAAAAGCATCATGGAATTAAGGAAAATAAAAATAAAAATCAGGTAATCGGGTTTTGTGACATATTTAAAAACAGAGCCGAGTTTTAGTGTATCATGTAAACCAGTTTGTTTTGAAAAAACCGGGTTGTATGACATATTAAAACACGAAACCGATTTTCATTCATTTGCATAAACCGGTTTTTAATTATCATTTTAATTTTTTTTGTAATTTTGTTCTTCTAACCTTTTCGAATGGCTTGAAAATGCGTTCCATTTAATGAAATGAATGTAATTGGCCATATAACTTATCAAATGTTCCACATGATTACAATGGGAAGTATCATGGCACAAGGTTTATGTGGAAGTAGAATATGCAATCACACACAAGCTTGATGAAACAATTAAAGTTGTCCATAATGTACTACGAAAGTCGTTTTTAATTTAAATTTTCAATATTTTTGAAAGTTTTCAATGAAGTGAACAAAAAAGCATCATGGAATTAAGGAAAATTAAAATAAAAATCAAGTAATCGAGTTTTATGACATATTTAAAAATGGAGCCACGTTTTAGTGTATCATATAAACTGGTTTATTTTGAAAACACTGGGTTGTATGACACATTAAAACACGAAACCGGTTTTCATTCATTCGCATAAACCGATTTTTAATTATCATTTTAATTTTTTTTGTAATTTTGTTCTTCTAACCTTTTCGAATGGCTTGAAAATGCCTTCCATTTAATGAAATTAATGTAATTGGCCATATAACTTATCAAATGTTCCACATGATTACAATGGGAAGTATCATGACACAAGGTTTATGTGGAAGTAGAATATGCAATCACACACAAGCTTGATGGAACAATTAAAGTTGTCTATAATATACTACGAAAGGTGTTTCTAATTTAAATTTTCAATATTTTTGAAAGTTTTCAATGAAGCGAACAAAAAAGCATTATGGAATTAAGGAAAATTAATATAAAAATCAGGTAACCGGGTTTTATGACATATTTAAAAAGGGAGTTGAGTTTTAGTATATCATGTAAACCGGTTTATTTTGAAAAAACCGGGTTGTATGACACATTAAAACACGAAACCGATTTTCATTCATTTGCATAAACCGGTTTTTAATTATCATTTTAATTTTTTTTGTAATTTTGTTCTTCTAACCTTGCCGAATGGCTTGAAAATACCTTCCATTTAATGAAATTAACGTAATTGGTCATATAACTTATCAAATGTTCCACATGACTACAATGGGAAGTATCACAGCACAAGGTTTATGTGGAAGTAGAATATGTAATCACACACAAGCTTGATGGAACAATTAAAGTTGTCCATAATGTACTACGAAAGTCGTTTCTAATTTAAATTTTCAATATTTTTGAAAGTTTTCAATGAAGCGAACAAAAAAAAACATCATGGAATTAAGGAAAATTAAAATAAAAATTATGCATACGGGTTTTGTGATATAGTTAAACACGGAGCCAGATTTTAGTGTATCATGTAAACCGGTTAATTTTGAAAAAACCGAGTTGTATGACACATTAAAAAGCGAAGCCGTTTTTTGTTATAGCTTATAAATCGGTTTCTAATTTCATCTTATTTTCAGCATTACAATGAGCCGGGTTTTATCATTCTTTTTAACACGGAGCCGTGTTTTATGAAATCTTATAACACGATTTACTGAGTTTGAAAAATCCACATCTTATAACCCATTATAACGCGAAACCGTGTTTTATTGTCCTATATAACTCGGTTTGTGTACTTTAATTGTAAACCATGGTTTCTGTTTTGTTTTAACATGAGACCGGTTTTTATTGTATTATATAACCTGGTTTTTGGATTTTCAATATGATATTCCCTTTTAGTTTAGAAAACTGATTTTATTTTAATTTCAACAGCATGACAACTGTTTTTCTGCAAATCCCACCCTGTAAAATTTGCATAAAAAACCTGTACATTTCTATGGCAAACAATTTTCTCATATTTTCTTTCCACACTCAACGTCCAACATATTTTCAAATAGGACTACCCCTCAAACCTATAAATGTAACTAAATTCATTGTTTCAAATTGGTTTGCATTTCAATCATATATTACATTACCTTCTTTGTCTAATGTCCACAAACCACAATCATCTGTTTTGTATTCTAGTGTAGAAAACATATATACATTGTACGCCATATCTCTCCTTATTCTACGAGTGTCTTCTAAACTTTAGTGAGACTTCCATTCGTGCTCCTGGGACTTCAAAAGGTCGTGGATAAACATCGCACAATAGACTCCACAACTATTCCTATATTAATAGGAAAAGAAGTTAGATGATTATATAAAATATTTATATAATGAATTTGGGGCTTTAAACAAATGTGACAGTTACCCATCAGCTTGTTGACATGCATTTGCAATATTGACACGATTCACGTCCCATATTTTCTCCACGGATGGTGTAGATTCTTCGCTTTGCTCATAAAAGCCAATCGACCGCAAAATAATCGATATAAAACATGCAAGCGGCTGAAGGATCTGCTTCCACTAGTTGAAGTCTATTGATTTCATGGAATCATACACTACTATCTTCTTTTCTATGAGGCACACCTTACAAAGGACCCAATGCATCTACGACAAAAAATAGGGGACTAGCACCTACAATTTTGGAAACATTATTAGTATAGCATAACTGTGAATGATCAATTAAAAACACATCTATCATTAGAAACTTACATTTTCAGTAGATTTCCAAGGCATTTTTGCTTCTCCCATGCCGGTAGCACAGTTTTTCCAAGAATCTGCCACAATAGCCATAGACGGATCAAACTTAATGTTCTATGTGATGTATGTAGCATCGAAAACACGTACTAAATCTGCCTGAAACAACAAAAAATTAAACATGTTATACTACAAACAGTTAAATAAAGATGCAAACAATCGAATATAAAACAGAACAGTAAACACTTACAAAAAAGTTTATCCCGTGGACTGCGTATCTACAATCATTAATCTCATCCCACCACCCGTAAATCTTCCCTTTCTTCTGCAAGCAACTCAAATAGCCATCAATATGAATCCCTGTCAACCACTCTTTAACATCCTCAATGGTACGAAGCATATCCGAGGTGTATGGTACCGGATAACCATCAATAATACGCCTAAACGAAAAAAAAAAAAGAATTATAAAATATTTTGTTAAATTAGTAATCAGATTACAAAATGTAATAATGTTTTTTATTCATACCGAAGGTTTAAAGAAGAAGCTCTGTACATCGTGTACACATCGGGTATAGTCTCCGCTCCTAGCTCCACCACAGGTTTCGTCACTTTCTTTTACTCTTTTTTTTTTTTTTTTTTTTTGGCTGTAAAGGATCAGTGTATGGCATCTTGTAAGATACCGATGACTTAATCTTTCGTTTGCCCCGTTTATGGATAATCTTTCCTTGAAATTTAAATAAATTCACAATTTTAAATCACACTTTTAAATCAATACGTAAAACTAAGACATCAAATAAATACAACTTTTACCTGAATATCACCAATATCAATATCCCCCTCAAACTCCTGGATGTGGATAGGCGGGTCCTGCTCTTGGTCAGCAATGTGATGATCCTTCCCTACTTTTGAGTCATGGATATGGATGGATGGGTTTTTACACTGATTATCAATGTCATGATCACCCTTGGACTCATGACGTGCTGACCTATGCATGTGTTCGTGGTGGCCCTGTTCCTCGTTCTGTTGGAAACTGTGATGATCACTCCCTATTCTATCATCATGGAAGTGCAAGTCATCATCTTGAACCCGGATAGAGCTTTCAGCAACATTATCATCCACATGCCCACTAATTTTTAGCTGGTCTTCAACCCTTTTCAGTCTTTTATCCATATTACGCAGTAATCTTTCTTGTGTCTGCTACATCCCAATAATATTCTCTAATAGCTTCATTATTTTGCCGACATTCGTCTGAGGCTCTTGCAAATAATTGAATCAATATACATATATATCATATAAATTACATTTAAAATAGTATAAATTAAAATAATAAATTACGTAAACCTAAATTTAAAATATAATTAAATTAATAATCTCATCTTTGTAACTGAGGGCGAGACGATCTAGGAGACAACCGTACATCATGTGCACTTTTTGTCCTCAGCTCCCTCTCTTCATCCTCATCCTACTCCTCTTCTTCCTCACCTACTGCTTGCTCATCATCAACAACATCACCCTTAACACCAGCATCACTTGAAACAACATCATCATCATCATCCTCATCTTCACCCCCTTTGCCGCCGCATTTCCACACTTTCTCTCCAATCAAATGTCGAGGGTTGAAGGACTTCCAATAATCTGTCTCTCTCTCATCGTCGGTGGGCACAAGAATCCTTCTCGCTGCAATACACTACAATACATATATACATAGTTAATATATTGCACCCATAGACAACAAATGAATGGAAACAAATTTAGGTTAAGAAAGGGTAGAGAAACTAACAAGGTGAAACTCACTCCTCCATCTTGCTGAATTCCTTCTGATCATCTTATTACAATGCCAATTCCTAAACCTTGACAAATCAGGATCACCTGCTATTCTGTTCCCTACCTTGTCATCTAAATATGGGAACATTTCAACAAGCCACCACTGTAATACATATTAAACAAAAAACAAACATATCATTAAAATATAATTAAAAAAATAAATTAATAAATATATAGACAAAGAACAATTTTTCTTAATAATAAAGAGCATATACTAAGGGTTATACTTGGAATGCCCAAACAAACCCATATACATTAACCGTTTACCCATTTACAAGTCGTTCCTCAGTAATCACCTGTCGGAGGTGGTTGAGAAGTATGCTATATGACATTGTACCCTAAGGGAACGCATTCCATTCTTTTGTGTCCTCTATCATGACCACAATGCCTTATCCACCCTTTGACGCTCATCTAGGTTGTAAAATAGTTGAAAAACTATGACTAAATTAGCCAACTTGAAGGTGTCCTCGACATTTAAATTCGCTCATGACTTGAGCATGAGGACAATAGCTTTCACTGGAGGTGGAATTCCTTTGAAAAGTCACCATAAAAGACTATTCTTGTCATGTTGTCGTGCCTTAATGGTATTTACGTCGATATGCCTGAATGGCAACTCTGTTACCAATAAGAATTCCCGCTTTCCAAACCTATATGGTTGCCCTTCAATTTCAAACCACATCTCATCGGGCCTAGCACGAGGAATTTCCAACTCTCTAGCAAGAATAGTTGCAATCAAGAGACAAACCAACAATTGATTATAAGCTATCTCTACGTAATACATGAATGGGATCACACCTAAGAACTGCTTAAGAAGTTCTCTTTTTTCAAAAGCTGCTTTTACACCTGCAATTTCTTTGAAACTACAGTGTGTGCTTAATGTCATCTCAGGGGGAATAACTTGTGTACTCCACTTATAATTGATCTACATCTGTACAAAACCAACAAAAATAACTAAAATTAATTAATTTAATTGATAGTTTACTTTAATAAGACTTAATTACTAAATATTTTCATTTATTTATAAAACTAATTTTAATTAACAAATAAAATTAACATATTACAATTACATTAAATCAAATTTAAAATTTATTTGATTAATTTCATCTTATGTTTTTATTTTGACTTTATATTTCACTTATTTGATTTTATTTGAATTTATTATTTTCATCACATTGATTTAATATTCTTATTTTAATTAATTACATTTAAATTTTCTAACTTAATTAAAATTTATAATTTAATTCCCTTATTTTCCAAGCAAATTGTTGACGTTTGGAAACGGTCAACCCAGAGATTCTGGGGCCCAGACTGCGAACAAGGTAATTAAGGAACAATTACGGCGATTGGTATATGATAAATGAATGATAAATGAAGTTTTGAGGTTGGTGAAGCTCAATTAAGGCGAGGGAACGTTGGTTATGGCAGTAGAATAAATGCAACTAATCAATCAATGGAGGTAAGAAGGGGAAGGATGCAACACACAAGGATTTTTACGTGGTTCAGCGACTGCGCCTACATCCACGACCACTATGAAGTAAATCCGGCAAAGTGACAATTCTTTAATATTTCCAGCTTGTCTCTACAGTAAAGGTCTCCCCCTGTTTATATATGGAGGGGAGAGATACAAAGAAAGCAATAAAAAATATCAGAAATAAAGGACAGGTGATGGTTATTTCAACTAATCCTGACACAATCATGCTGTCTTAAATGTGAAACCATCATTCCTTCTTGCATGCACACGTCTGCCTTTAATGCTCCTGGAGAAGTCATCTCTTTATTAAATGCAGAGCCGTCGCATTAAATGTGTCTTGGTAGTTATGTAAACAGTCTCTGGCGGGAAATCATGGGAGTAGGTGATTTTGCTGACTTGCTACACACGATATTTCCTGAGTAAGCACTCTGGTCAGCCAGGTAATGTACACTGGAGGGGCATCGACGTGGCCAAGAGAAGAGGTTAGGCGGTCTAGAGGTTTCTGCGAGCTCGCGACCTGGATGGCTTCGCGAGCCCGACGAACTGACGACGCGGGCAGGAAGCA
The DNA here is from genome assembly GCA_019925255.1 of Litchi chinensis. Taxonomy (NCBI): domain Eukaryota; kingdom Viridiplantae; phylum Streptophyta; class Magnoliopsida; order Sapindales; family Sapindaceae; genus Litchi; species Litchi chinensis. The sequence continues at coordinate 10,635,113 of CM034475.1, read as the reverse complement.
TGTGTGAGAGATCTGGGAGCTGTTGCGAGCTTACGACCTGAACGGCCTCACGAGCTGGATCTGCACTTACTGGTCCCAATCTTGGGCTTTTTGGGCCCTCGCTCCTGTTCGAGTCCATAAGGTCTGTACTGGCCCATTTAGGCAGAGCAAGAAAATGGGCATAACATCGAGCCCCCCAGCTCTCTGTGCGTTCTGCGGACTGAGAGCTGATTCAAACACATGATTGGTGCCCATTCACGAGCTTTCCGGCGTCGTTTCGACTTCTGTACTGTAACGCTGACACGTGGCGTTCATACAGGCATTGGAGCCTCAAACGTGTCTCGGGACCGTACGCATTTAATGCACACGTCTTGTAACTGACATGCATGATGACACACGACTGAGATTGGTGCTGGGCCGTTGGATCTTTGACGGTTATGCTTTTATGTTGGATCGGATGGCTGGGGATGGACGTCCTGGCCTATATAATTCAAAGGTCTCCTCATATTCCCCTTTTTGCTTTTCTGATACGACACCGGTACTCCTCTTTTCACCATTTTTCTTCTCTGCTTCTTCTGCTCCTTTTTCACTATTGGACAACTTCTTCTGGCTCCGTTGTTTCAGGAATCAACTGCCATTTTCAGCAAGCCGTTTACAGCTCGAACAAGGTAACTTTTTCCTTACTTTGCTTTTTCATGTCATTTGGGGATTTGTTTCTGGTTTGTATCGTTAGTTTCTGCTCTTGTATCATATTTGTGAGTCTCTGTGTGTCTGTCTTGCCTTTAGAGATTCGTCGTGCTTGTTGTTTGAGTATTTGTGTTCACTAGGGGCGACCTGGCTGTCAGCCTAAGTGTCCCATATCCTTGTTATGTGTTGTTGCTGCTTAGGATTTTGATGAGAATGTCCCTATACTGCCTAGTAGGGTACCTGTAGATATAGGGTTAGCAGCATAAACATTTAGGGAGACGTAGTACCTGACGGACCCACGTTCTTGGGCCCTCGTCGCCTTTGATGGCCAAGTGTGCGACCTGACGCATAGGACAACAGCTCTAGGAACTCTTTTCTGTAGCTTGCTAGGCTCAGCATGCTGTAAGCGTTCTGATGTCGTTCCTTCTATGATGTAGATGTCAGGTCGCTCACGTACGAGTCGAGGCAAGGGTTCTGTTTCTGGAAGGCAGGTAGGATGTCGGACTAGTGAAGCCAAGGCTACGACCTCATGGGCTGGCGGGTCTACTGGAGAGGTCGCAGGACGGGAGGAGGTCGCTGAGAGGGAGGACCGACATCCTTTCTCTCATACGCCTTCGGAAGTTACCCTCTCAATGTTGGAGGCTTGGGCTCGAGAATTCAATTTCCCCTTAGGGTGCCGAGCCAACGTCCCCAAGGCCAGCGATCGAGTTACCTATCCTCCCTCGCGCTTTGTGGCGATCAGTCATGAGCATCTGGAGCTCGGGTTTAGGTTCCCCATCCCAGACTACCTTAAGAACCTTCTGAACGACCTAAAGCTCGCCCCATTCCAATTAACCCCGAACGCGTACGCTTATCTGACCACTTTAGTAGCGGTGTTTATCAAGCACAGGCTCAAGCCCCCTACACCTCGCATCCTCCGCAGCGTTTTCAGCTTCAAGGGGATCTCCGGAAACGAAGGGCTTTACTACGTCACGCCTCGTCAAGCCTCGCCATATAGGGGATATCTGCCCCAAGACTGTATCAAGTCCAACGTGGGGGAGTATAAGTCTAACTGGGTCCTGGTCACATGCACTTCGCTTGGGGGTCTGCACAATAGAAGCTTCGTGCTGTAACCCGGTATTTAGAAACCTGCGGTTCACAGAAACAGTGATATAGTCACTAGGATAATGATTTTTTTTTTTTTTTTAAAGTTTGCTTTTGTTTTACAGGAGTTGCTACTCCCAGGTACAAACTCAGAGAGGACGAGCTCGCTATTCTGGACGCTTACGCGGCGGCCAAGAGGCCAAACGACGATTATCTTCCTTCTAACAGCGAGCTGGTAGAACGGGGTCTTGCGCCATCTGCCACAGGTCCCCTTTTGGACATAATCCAGCACTTGGGGATACGAGGACAAAGTTGCGAAGTTCGCTCAGTCTTTGCTCCTCCTGAACAGTCTGAGTCAGATCCGTAGCCTTTTCCTCAAAGGTCCTCAAGTCCGAGCACATCTAGTACCACACCTTTTGACAACATGCGAAGGCTCGCGATGTCCGTTCCCCCCCTCAGGTCGGTTCCTCCTGCAAAGGCGCCCGTGGTCGTGGAAGTGGATGACACCTCCTCAGATCGCTCACAGAGGGTGACATCTCAACCCGTTATAGCTGCTTCTCCTTAGGCCAGGTCTGCCGCGACTCCTCAGAAGCGGGTTGCCCCGTCTAGAGGGCAAAGTCCTTCCACAGCGAAGAGGGCTGAGGTCTCGGCTGAAGGGGGTTCACCTGTGCAGCAGAAGACTGAGGCCCTTATCAAGAAAAAGAAAGGGAAAGCCATAGCGGAGCCCCCAGCTCCAAAGAAGAAGGGCGTTATTGAGGTCCACAAGCCCGGGGCAGTTGTTATCGGCAGGGAGTAGGGCATTGAAGCACCTGTACGACCTGCAGGCCCTGTAGGAGAGTTGCAGGGAGACTCCGAGCTGCATCCTGATGCAGCAAATGAGATGGAATATCTCAACAGCTTCGTGGAGCTTGTGCCCGGAGTAATGGGGAAGCGCGATCCGGAGCTATAGAAGCCTGAGCTCTCAGGCCAGAACCTCGTAGCTTTTGCAGCTCGTCATGCGGCGTTGGTAAGGTTTAACCCCTCTATACTTTGGTTTTTCTCGACTCAGATTTTAACAACCCTTTACTCTTTCAGTTGGCTATGGCAACCGTGAAGCTGATGAGGGAGGTAGACGATCAGCTTGGTGAGAAGGAGGCCTTTAGGGTATCCAAGGTACAGTTCGAGGAGGAGAAGAAAGTAATGCAGGAAGAAGTCAACCTCCTCCAGAAGGATAACGCGGAGCTTAAGGCCAAGCTTCAAGATGCTGACACAGCCCTGTCACAAGAAACTGCTCGTAGGGAAGCTGCTACCTCTGAAGTCAGCAAGGCCCACAGCGAGCTGAAGCAGGTGAAGGGTGAGCTAAGTGTTGCACAGAAAAAGGTAAAGGTTGCTGAGAGTAAAATAAAACAGCAACAGCAGGACTTAGCCTTAACCAAAGAGAAGCTTGCTGAGGTCGAGGAGAAGTTGGCCGGGGTAGAGGGGAAGCTGGCTCAGACCGAGGTAGGCTTTGAGACCAAGCTAGCTCAGGAGCGGAACAGGCTTGGCGAAGAGATCGAGAGGGCTTTCTTGTTCAGTATGTGGGAGCGTTACCCGGACTTGGATTACTCTTTCTTTGGGCCAGTTGGTGTTGAAACGATCCAGGAGTTCGTGGAGCATGCTGCAAATGCTCAGGGCGCGCAACAGGTTGAGACAGCTTCTGCTCCTCCAGTTGATCCATCTGTTGTCCAAGTCCCTCCTCCAGAACAAATCCTTGAGGGACCTTCAGCTTCTGGCGATCTTCCAGTGCCCGAGCTCCCAGTAGAAGCCTCTCCTGATCTCCTAGCCCCTGAGCAGATCCCCGCGTCAGAGCCCCCAGCAAAAGCCCTCATTGATCCTCCGGCTCCATCAGATGCACCAGCTGGTGCCTAAAGCACTCTAGCTTCATTTACTTGTTTTGTTCCTTGTTGTTATTATCATTATCATTTTTTGTTGAAATTTGAACAGCGAGCTTATAGCTCGAAACTACAGTATTAAATTCTTTGTAAATTTCAATATTTTGTCCAAGTAAGGAACGTGTAGATGTGCATGGTCCGCTTATGTGATGAACAATTAGCAGGTTTTAATAATAGACACATCATAATAAGTATGCTAAAACTTGCTAAGTAAATCACAATCGTGAAAATCGTGTCAACTTACGAGCTCGCTAACTGCCATCAGTTATGATAATAACAATATGTTAGCTTGCAAGAGTCTGAATTTACAGACGGCTCATTCGAGTAAAGTACCTGATCATGCAAATGACATAGCTGGGCAACCCTTAAGGAGTAGGTACGGACTTACAGTTAGTGGGGTGCTCAGAACTCTCTTAATCTGCAAACTGCACTGGCGTTGAGTGTGTTCGAGAGTGGCATTTTCCCCAACTTTGAGAATCTAGCCCGTGGTAGTACTTGCAGGTCAGGGGCGAGCCCCCATCGTGGGTGACTCTTTCAGCGAGGTCGCCAGGCAGCTTTGCATTTGAGAGGCGTGGCTTTGCTCCCTCCCGCGAGGTCCCGGGCAACCTTATATTTGAGAGGCGTGGTCTTACCCCCTCCCGCGAGGTCACGGGGCAAAGTTTCGCGAGGTCACGGGCAGCTTTATATTTGAGAGGCGTGGCCTTACCCCCTCCCGCGAGGTCGCGGGGTAAAGTTTTATGAGTTCGCGGTTGATTGGCAGGTAAGAGGTCCCTTGAACTCATAAGAAGAGAGCTCGCGGGCCGTAAGATCGGCCTAGGGTAGCCCAAGTGAGGAGTATCTGCTACGATCGCACCCTCATAAGACTCGCGAGTAATTCGTAGGTCGTAGGAAATAGCGGCTGCGAACTGGAAAATGAGCTTTACATTTGCTGGTACGAATTTTCTTATTAAGGATAACATAAGTAAGTTGAGCGTTGATTAATAAGGGATCATCGGCTAAGGGTTATAGTCATTTCTTTGCCATATAATCTGTATGTAATTTTCGGCGAGCACTTTATGCAAATGTTTTGGTCACAAGCGACTCCTTGAATGTTTGCATAGATATCTCCAAAGAAATTCATGTATGATAATAGATGGCAGCTCATTTTCTTGAGAAAAAGAAGTTTTATTAGCTTTGTCCTTTAATCATGTACATTAGCTGGTTCAGCCAATATGTTTTCTGCATCAAATGTGACACATGCAACAGAAAAACAAGTGAAAGCACTTTTACAGACAATCGTCAAAAGAAATCATGTACAAGGTTAAAGCAAGCTGACAGTTATGTATAATAGGGTCGCAAATGCTCAGCATTCCAGGCTCGGGATAACTCTGATCCATCCATGTTGGCCAAGTGATAGGCTCCATTCTCCAGACTCTGCTTGACGAGGTACGGTTCTTTCTAGTTAGGTCCGAGCGATCCATCACTTGCCTTGCGGGCTCCAGGGAGGACTAACTTGAGAACGAGGTCCCCTGCCTTGTAGCTTCGAGCTCGCACTTTCTTGTTATAATACCTGGCAACTCTCTGTTGGTATACTGCTACTCTCATGCAAGCTGTTTCCCTTGCCTCTTCGACCAAGTCTAAACTGGCAGCGAGCAGCTGGTTATTGTCCTCAGGTCAGAAAGAGGCCCTTCGCTGGCTAGTGACTTCAAATTCTGCTGGGATCATGGCCTCTGTTCCATAGACCATGGAGAATGGGGTTTCATCTGTTGAGCTTCGAGCTGTGGTCCTATATGCCCAAAAGACTTTCTGCAACTCGTCCACCCAAGCCCATTTTCTTGCTTCTAACTTGGTCTTCAAAGTCTGCTTGATGATCTTGTTCACAGCCTCAACCTGACCGTTGGCTTGGGGGTGGTCAACAGCTGAGAAACTTTTCACGATTCCGAGCTCGTTGCAAAAGTCTATGAATTGCTCGCTGGTGAATTGAGTCCCATTGTCTGTCACGAGCTGTTGAGGGATTCCGAGCCTACAGATGATGTTGTCCCACACAAACTTCTCTATCTTCGCGGTGGAAATCTCTGCTAACTCTTTAACTTCAGCCCATTTGGTGAAGTAATCCACTGCAACCACAGCATGCTTACAATTTCCTCAAGCTATGGGCAAAGGTCCGATAAGGTCCATTCCCCAGATCGCGAAAGGTCATGGGCTCACCATCTACTGAAGGTAGGCTGGTGGAGCTTGAGGGACTTTGGCAAACCTCTGGCACTTATCACACCTCTTCACTAGGTCAATGGCGTCTTGCTTCATAGTCGACCAGTAGAACCCCTGTCTGAGGGCTTTCTGAGCTAAGGACAAGGCTCCCACGTGGTTCCCACAGTGACCTGCATGTATGTCTCTCAGCACGATCTCACAGTCCTCATCATCTATACATCGCAGCAAAGGGGCTGAGAATCCCTTCATGTATAACTTGTCATAATAAATGCAGTATCGGACTGCTCTAGCTCACAAACGGTGAGCTTCTAACTTGTCCTTCGGCAGCTTCCCTTCCTGCAGGTAGCCTAATAACGAGTTCATCCAAGAGCTAGGCCGAACCTGCATGAACATCGTTAACTCTTTGTCCTCGATGCTTGGGGTTGGCAGAAATTCCACAGGAATAGACTCTAGGAGATCAGCATCCTGGGAGGTCGCTAAACGAGCTAGGGCATTTGCATTAGAGTTCTGAGACCTGAGGATCTGATTCACTTCAAACCCCTTGAAAGCCCTCAGTAACTCCTTAACCCTCTTGAGGTATTCTGACATCTTCTGTCCCTTGGTCTGGTACTCTCCCCTGACATGGCAAACAACAAGTTGGGAGTCACTGAAGACCTTTACCTGCTCAGCTCGTACTTCCTTCGCCAGGCGGAGTCCGGCGAACAACGCCTTATACTCTGCCTCATTGTTGGTCGCTCGGAATCCGAATCTTAAGGCACTTAGGATCTTGTGACCTTCAAGGCTAATTAACATTACTCCTGCTCCTGAGCTGTGCTCGTTAGAGGATCCATCCACATAAAGTTCCCAAGTCTGACCACCTGCTAGCTCTTCCTGCTCTGGTATTGGCCCTGTAAACTCAACAATAAAATCTGCAAGTGCTTGGGCCTTGACTGCTGTCCTAGGCCTGTACTCTATATCGAATTGAGCGAGCTTGATGGCCCACTTGAGGAGCCTTCCTGAAGTATCTGCTTTCTGGAGGACTTTTCTGAGAGGGTATTGCATGAGGACCTCTATCTGATGAGCTTGGAAGTAAGGACGCAACTTTCTCAAGGCGGTTACCAGGTAGTATGCGAGCTTCTCCATTTGTGAATATCGGGTTTCCGCATCAACCAGCCTTTTACTGATGTAGTATACATGCAGCTGCGTCTTCTCTTCTTCTCTCACCAAGGCTGCACTCAGAGCATGTTCAGATACACCCAAGTATAAGAATAACTTCTCCCCATCCTTTGGCTTGGACAGGAGGGGTGTTTGGCCCATATATTCCTTCAGCTTCTAGAATGCCTCTTCGCAATGCTCGGTCCATTCGAAGTTCTTGGCCTTCTTTATTGCTTCGAAGAAAGGCATGCACTTGTCAGTAGCCTTCGAGATGAACCGGCTGAGGGCCGCGACCTAGCCGTTTAGGCTCTGTACATCCTTGATTCTGGAGGGGGATCTCATCTCCACAAGTGCCCTGATTTTCTCCGGATTGGCCTCTATTCCCCTGCTGTTTACCATAAACCCCAAGAACTTGCCAGATGCTACCCTAAAGGCACACTTCAAGGGGGTTTAACTTCATCTGATAATCCCTAAGGACTCTGAACGTCTGATCTAGGTTGCATACATGATCTGCTGCTCTCTGGGACTTCACTAGCATGTCATCCACATACACTTCCATGGTCTTTCCAATTTGCTCTTAGAACATAGCGTTGACCAGTCGCTGGTAGGTCGCTCCTGTGTTCTTCAGTCCGAAGGGCATCACCCTATAACAGTACAGCCGCCTGTCAGTGACAAAAAAGGTGTGTTCCTCGTCCTTCGGGTTCATGGGAATTTGGTTGTATCCTGAATAGGCATCCATGAAACTCAAGAGTTGGTGTCCTGCCGTCGCATCTACCAGCTGATCAATCCTGGGCAACGGAAAACTGTCATTTAGGCAGACTTTGTTTAGGTCGGTGAAGTCAATGCACGTCCTTCACTTCCTGTTCTTCTTCTTCACGAGGACCGGATTTGCGACCCAAACAGGATAACGTGCCTCCCTGATGAACCTGTTAGCCAGCAGCTTCTCAACCTCCTCCCTCAAAGCTGCATAGCGTTCCGGGGTCATCGGTCTCCTCTTCTGGCGGACTGGTCTGTGCTAGGGATCGAAATTCAATCTGTGGGACATGACACCAGGATCTATCCCCACCATGTCTTCGTGATTCCAGACTAAGACATCTAGGTTCATTTTCAGAAATTCTATGAGCTCAGTCTTCACTTCGGGTGGCAGGTCCCTCTCCACTTTCACACATCTTTCCGGATCCGCTTCGCTAACCTATACGTCCTCTAGCTCTTCAATAGGTCTCGTGGCCCTATCTGCGTCCACCTCGCGAGGGTCGAGGTCGGTGCTTATCCCTGCTTCAGAACTTGCCTGAGGTTGACCACCTGAGACCACATTTACCTTTCTTCCTCAAACCCCTATCTTCACTGCGTCTTCATAACATCGTCTGGCCAGCTGCCGTTCTCCTCTGACACTGCCTACCCCGTTGGGAGTGGAGAATTTAACTGTCAGTGTCCTGGTGGAAGTGACCATATCCAGCTCGTTCATCGATGGTCGTCCCAGGACCACGTTGTAAGCCGACGGGCTGTTGATAACCAGGAAATCTATAAGGGTTGTAGCTTGTCGGCCTGGCTCTTCAAGGGTGAGAGGTAGTCTGATCTGGCCCACTGGTATCACTGCATCTCCTGTGAAGCCATAGAGGGGTTCCGACGAAGGCATCAACTACTCGGCTTCCAATCCCATCTGATCATAGCAATCCTTATACATGACATTAACCGAGCTGCCAGTGTCGATCATTATTCTCCGCACTTCGACATTACTGATTTGGGCCCGGATTACAATTGCATCATTATGAGGCCAGCGCACTCATTTCGCGTCCTCTTCTGTGAACACTATGCTATCCAACGACACCTTGGCCCTTTTGGTGGGTCCCTCAGCTCCTCCGTATTCTGCCAGCAGGGTATGGTTGGCCTCCTTGATGTACTTCCGGTGTGACCTGTTCGAGGTACCTGCCACATGAGGCCCACCATGAATAGAAAAGATCGTCCTTACCGCGGGCTCGCGCTCAGGTTCCGGAGCTCGCTGAGGCTGCTGTTGCTCGGGCTGCTGGTCTTGGTCTCGGGGTCGTTTATATTGAGGTCGCCTCCCCGCAGGCTGCACAACATACTCTCCTAGGCGGCCTCGCCTTATCAACTCTTCGATGGCATCTTTTAATTGCCAACAATCTGACGTATTGTGCCCGTTCTCGTTGTGGTAGGCACAGTACTTCTTCGGTCCCGACGCCGGTTGGGATTCCTGTCGGGGGTGGTTTCCCGAAATTCTCCCTGTTTCTTTCCGTGACGAAGATTCTGTCCTGCCTATCTGATAGCATGCTGTAGCTTTCATATCGATCCTGATGCCGAGGTCGCTCCCTCCTTGGCCCAGGTTTAACTTGTTTCGCCATCACATGGGCAGACTGATGTCTCCGCTCTCCTGGCTTGTCCCCATCGTGGCTCTTCCTCTTCTCACGGTGGGAACTGCTAGCTTCGCCCCGCTGGCTACTGGGTTTCTTGGCCCCAAAGGCTTCCTCCCACCTAATCTCCTTGGCAGCCCTCTCATAAAACTCTCCCAGATCCTTCACCGGGGATTTATAGATACTCTCGTATAACTTTCCATCCTTCTTGAGCCCTACAGAAATGGCTGTCAGAATACTCTCATCTGAGGGGGTTTCCACGTTACTCACCTCCTCTCTGAATCGAGTGATGTAGTCCTTCAGGGACTCGTTTTGCCTCTGGAAGATGGTGGCGAGGTGACAGGTGGGCACGAGCTGCTTCCTCAAGGCCTTATATTGGTCTAGGAACTTCTTCTGACATTCACTCCAGCTCCTGATGCTACGGGCTGGAAGGCCTTTGAACCAGGCTCGCGGAGCATCCTCTAGGGTAGTTGGGAACACCAGGCACTTCACCAACAGGTCGTCCGTCTGGAGATCCATCTGCACATTGAAGGCGTCCAGATAGTCGTAGGGGTCCGTCCTACCGTTGTACGGAGGGATATTGGGGAGCTTAAACTTTACTGGCAGGGGTACTGTCTCGATCTCCCGGGTGAATAGTATCTTACGGTCCTATCGCTCTTCCCTGTTCTGGCCTCCAGGTCGTGCCTCCAACTACCGGACCCTCTGCAATAATTATTCTACCATTGGGTCTTGAGTTAGAGATCGTCGACTGGGGTTCCATTCATTTGTGCTCTCTTGCTCCCCCAAGGGACGGTCCCGCAATCTGTTTTCCTCTCTGGGGGCTCCTACACGCCTGGGAGGCCCCCGCGGCTCGGGCTCATGACCTGCACGGGGCTCACGAGCTCGTTCCTGCCTTCGACTTCCTTCCACAAGCACGTCGTTCTCGGAGTTCATCCTTACCCTGTCATCATTGGGGCGAGGTGAGATTTCTCGCTCCTAGTTCCGTCTCCTGGCTCTCCTCGGGTTTAGATTTGAAGAGCGAGCTGATCCTTCCATCAGCGACCTGTCCCTAGCAGCTACTCCCTCTGGAGTTGGGATCTCTTCTGAAGGCTGACGGCGAGCTCTCCTGACAGTGCGGCCTCCACCTGCCTTTGCATAGTATGGGCTTAGACTTCTACTAACGCTCTGACCGTCGTTGTTAACTCCCTTACTGTATCTTCCAGAGCTCGCTGGCGCTGCTGCCATTCCTGAGCGACCTCGTCTCTGAAAGGTGAGGCGCTCTTTTGGCCTTCTCGAGCTTCAGGTTGTTCATCCACCACTCTAACATTCCTCGTGGTCTTGATTCTGGCCATAGTAAACAAACGTGAGCAAATACAGAATAATAAATTGGCGAGAGATTACCAGGTCACTGTTGAGCCCTCCTTCTAGCACCAAAAGATGTTGACATTCGGAAACGGTCAACCCAGAGATTCTGGGCCCCAGACTACGAACAAGGTAATTAAGGAACAATTACGGCAATTGATATATGATAAATGAATGATAAATGAAGTTTCGAGGTTGGTGGGGCTCAATTAAGGCGAGGGAACATTGGTTATGGCAGTAGAATAAATGCAACTAATCAATCAATGGAGGTAAGAAGGGGAAGGATGCAACACACAAGGATTTTTACGTGGTTCGGCGACTGCGCCTACATCCACGGCCACTCTGAAGTAAATCCGGTAGAGTGACAGTTCTCTAATATTTCCAGCTTGTCTCTACAGTAAAGGTCTCCCCTATTTATATATAAAGGGGAGAGATACAAAGAAAGCAATAAAAAATATCAGAAATAAAGGACAGGTGATGGTTATTTCAACTAATCCTGACACAGCCATGTTGTCTTAAATGTGAAACCATCATTCTTTCTTGCATGCACACGTCTGCATTTAATGCTCCTGGAGAAGTCATCTCTTCATTAAATGCAGAGCCGTCGCATTAAATGTGTCTTGGTAGTGGTGTAAACAGTCTCTGGCGGGAAATCATGGAAGTAGGTGATTTTGCTGACTTGCTACACACGATATTTCCTGAGTAAGCTCTCTGGTCAGCCAGGTAATGTAGACTGGAGGGGTGTCGATGTGGCCAAGAGAAGAGGTTAGGCGGTCTGGAGGTTTCTGCGAGCTTGCGACCTAGACAGCCTCGCGAGCCCGACGAGTTGACGACGCGGGCAGAAAGCATGTGTGAGAGATCTGGGAGCTGTTGCAGGCTTGCGACCTGAACGGCCTCACGAGCTGGATCTGCACTTGCAAGTCCCAATCTTGGGCTTTCTGGGCCCTCGCTTCTGTTCGAGTCCATAAGGCCTGTACTGGCCCATTTAGGCAGAGCGAGAAAATGGACATAACACAAATAATAATAATAATAAATTCAAAAAAATTACAACAGAACCGGGTTTTGTGGACCTATAAAACACGATTCTCGGTTTTTCGCATTTTAAAGGGACATTAAACCCGGATTTCTGTGGACCAATAAAACACAGTAATTCCTTACAAACGTGTTTTAAGGACGCATTAAAACCGGTTTTTGGAAAAAATCGTGTTTTATCGGACGCAATAAAACATGGTCATTCCGGAAATCGTGTTTTAGGGTGGCCTTAAACATGGTTTTTACAAAAAGTCCGTCTTTTATGCCCACCAACGCCATCTTATTCTCGTGTACAAACACGATTTTTTTCCAGAAACCGTGTTTTGTGTATCCACAAAACACGGTTTCAGTGGAAAACCAGGTTTATGTGTGCAGCCCTAAAACACGGACGATTCTGAAAACCGTGGTTTAATCAGCCTCAAAACATGCTTTTGGAAAATACGTGTATTGTGAGGGATCATTATACATGAAGTTTCACTGAAACCCTGTTTTATGGTTCCACAAAACACGGTTTTGGGAATAACTCGTGTTTTAAGTATTCACAAAACATGGTTATTCATCTAGCCGTGTTTTAACGAGAAAACTGGTTTTTTTGGCCTCACAAAACACGATTTTTTCGTTCTACAACCATAAGACCCGGTTCCCACACTTCGTCTTCCTCGATAACATACATCACTAAAAACACTTATTCTCATCCCAATCCATCCAAATACAGGCAAAATCGACCATACTAAACTACTCCAACATCCAAAACATAAAAAAAAAAAAAAAGAATTCAAAGAAATAATAGAATGGGTATGAAAGTTGCGTACCTTCGACAATGGAGGTGGCGAACAAGCTCATCGACAGTCTAAGGACGTCGATGAAGGTCGGCAATGGTGCGACAAGGCCAGAGATGACTGGTCGGGGGCGACTGCTCTCGGATCGAAAACCGGGTCGTGAAGGTTTGATGAAAACGATCGAAATTTGAAACGGTGGAGATTTGATTTGGGTGATTGATGGTGTTTTGTGGTGTCAATATATATGAGGGCATTTTAGTAATTTCGCTTCTGAGGCTTTAAGGATATATGGGTCAAATTGCACTTAAGGGTAAAATGGGTAACTTGGGTATTCAATGCAATTAGTTTGTTTGGGAGGTTAGAAATGAAATTTTTAAATTGAAGGGTTATAAACGAATTTTTCACTTTTAGAATGGTCATTTTTGGTATTTTTCACTCAAAAAAAACTACTCATTGTATTTGGAATTTATTTTTATTATTCTTTATAGTTAATTACTTTTATGGATTTTTTTTACATTAATTATTGAACATTCAAATTATATTTGATATGTTGGTGTTGAACTTTTTAAAAACATAACAATTTTATTTATAAAAATATAACTACTAAATAGGTATTAAAAAAAAAAAAATTGTGATACTCTTAAAGGCAATCTAGTGGCTGGCAAAGGTGGGGGCGGGTTTATCTCCCTTCACCTTGACCTCTATCTTTAATTATCGAGTTTGAGACAGGCTTGAGGGTATATAATATTTTTGGGTTTAGCGTTGGGAATTCCCAATCTGATCTCGCATCCGTTTTTATTGACATCCTTTTATGCAAATGATTATTCTTTAATGAAATTGAATTGATGAATTTAGAAAAAAAATTTCTTCTTGAAACCAGAAATTGTCAAAGCTGAAGAAACTATTGATTATTGAACAACTTCATGATTGTTAACAAACTGATCAATATGAAGATGATGACACTTACCTCTAATTATACTAGAGCTATAGGGCAACTCCAATGTTATACCAAAATGGTGTAAAACACAAATTTGGTGTATTTTTGCTCTCTAATGTTGACACCAAAGTTGCATTTCCAATACAATTTTTTGGTGTTAAAGAACAGTGCAACACCAATTACATTGTTCATAACACCAGAAGTTATATTTAATAATAAATTAATTTAATTAAAAATATATATTGAGTTATTATAAAAAATATATATATCATTTGAAATATTTTATTGAGATATTTAAAATGAGTATATTATTGAATATATTTTAATATATTTTTAAAATTTTAATATATATTATTTAAAAAATTATGTATAGAATATTTTTTAAACACGTCATTTATACCAATTTGATGTAAAATATATTTGAGTGTAAAATGATTTGGTGTAAAAAAATTTAATGTTAATACCAAAATGATGTAAAATTTAGTGTTATATATTAGAGATGATTTAAATTTTTAAATGAAGCACCCAATTCTGAGCTAGGGAGGAAGCCATCAAACACCGTTTTTGCTAGGATCGAGCCAACAAGCTTAGATGGTTAAAGCCAAACTATCCCAGCTCGGAAGCCATCGAACACCATTTTCGCCAGTATCGAGTCAACAAGCTTAGATGGCTAAAAGCAAACCACCCTATCAAGCCTTCGCTTCCACGTTCCAAGAAGTCCATGTCTCCATCAAAGAATTAGGATCTGCTTTGGCCGCTGTTACCTCCCCTAGATGATACCTAATTATGATCCCCACATGATGAAAAGTCAAATTTGCTTTATGGCCACACATATGGGCTTTTTCAAACTCTTATGTATAGATAGTTGGGCAATTGAAGTTAGAGCAATGATATTTTCAACCCACTAAAGTTTTATGTACACCCTTATTTATATACATTCCATTAAGGATTGTTTAAAAAAATTATAAAATATAAGGGTTAATATACAGAAGCACCCTGATATTTGTCGAAACTCCAGTCATAATATCAGTCTATATATTATTGCACATTAGTACCCTTGATTGGATTTGACTAACACCAACTTAAAAACAAATTTAACTTTTCAATAGTAAGATGTTTTTTTCCGATATTAAAATTACTTGGCACAATCAAAAGCTCCTACATCAATTATATTAATATTTAAAAATAATTTAAATAATATCATTATTTAAATTTAAAATTTAAAAAGGAAAATCGAAGCCACTTTTGGTGGTTTCGTTTTGGTGAAGCTTTTATTAATCTCTTCGTTGGATCGTCACTTACGGTCTTCTCACAATGGCAAAAGAGGTCGTCGATTGCCTCCATTACTATGTGGAGACCACCTGGATCTCTTCCCATGTGAAGGAGATCACATGGATGTCTTCTAGCGAGGAGAAGATTCATCAATCTCCTCTAGATACAGAGGGGATCAAGTACAATCTTTTTTACGTCTAGGAAGAGAACTGTAACACCTTCCACCCGATTCCTATTCGGATGGAAACCCGAGTCGAAGGATGTTACCTTAATCGGTGTATTCGTTATTAATTTACATATATGCACTACAATTTTTTTTTTCTCAAAAATCCGACAGAGTTTCCTCTGTTTTTCTCAAAAACCCAAAGTTTTAAAAATCTGTAGTTTTCAAAGAAACACTTTTAAAATACATTCATTTTCTCAACTTCCATTTCGGACTCTCCGTCCAACTCTAAAATCACTTCGCCACATAAACATTTATAACCACAATACTTAATAAAAATCATATTCATCAAAATTAAAAACAAATCAAATGATAAATAAGAATTTTCTTTACAAAATTACTTTACAAACCAAAAACTTTTTTCTACCATTGATATACATTCTCATATATAAAATCTTATAGATCCATAGACATGTACATGCATTTCCATATACTTAAACACCACTTAGCAATATTAAAAGTAAACTATCAAGGATGGAGGGATGTGACTTGCAGAAAACGCGACAGTTGTCTTCTCGTCTATCCTTATCTACAGTGTCCAAATTTTCAACCTACGCGTGAAAAGTCCAACGCGCTAAGTATTTTTACTTAGTGGGTGTACACTAAATTTAAATTTCATCAATCTCAAAGATACAAGATTTTAAAATAAGATTTCATAGTTGTCAAATATTCATAATAAATCATAAAGAAATCAATACACTAGTAAATGCATATATATGAAATGCTTAAAAGTCATTTTCCAAATACGATTCTACAAAATCAGATTTCACCATTTTCACATATTCATTAGGAAACGAAATAAAAATTAAATTACATTTCATTAAAAAAAAATTATCGTGTTGTCAAATAAAATTCCTCAAATCTCAAACTTTTATTATTTCATCAAAATTATGTTATTGTAACACAAAATTTCACAATTTTCAAGCTTTTATCAAAATTCATAAATAACTCCTTTTATTAATAATTGCATATATAAAACATATGAAATTTGTTTTCAAACATATTAAGAATCAAACTTTTATTAAAATTCACAATTACGTCAATTTATCAAGAATTGCACATATAAAACAAACATTTTAAATTCCTCATTTCACAAAAATATATCATAGTGTAACACAACCTGTTTTTACGTTTTTCTCAAAATACTAAAATAATACGTAAAGAATTTACTTTATTAATAAAAAAACACACACATATATAAAAGACGTTCTCAAACATATCAACATGATTTCTTTCAATTTCTATAACAAATCTCAACGAAAGCACATACTAACAATTACGTACATAAAACCCATAACAATCGTTTTTCAACATAGTTACACGATTTTCACGTAATATATATATATATATATATATATATTTTTTCAGATATAAATGGTAAATCATTATTTTATAATTTTCGAATTTTTACAGATAAATTTACAAAGAATTTAAATTTTTATTCACTGCATGCATAAACATATTTATTTTCATTTTCAAGAATGTCAGTACTATTTTTCTTTAATAGTATTCAGCGCCCTTTATAAACACTGACACAATACCATGGATTGAAAATCGGGTTTCACGTTTCCCCTAACATCGGACACTCGGTGACTACCCGTCGGAGCACGTTTCATATAATACACAAATTATGGGACCGGACACTCGGTGCCTCGCAAGGTCCATGAATTTCGTATCAATATATATAAGCAAATCGGTGCAGTACTGCTAATATCACCCTATTAGCATGCCAACTATCAATCCCCACCTACCAATGTTCAGGTTTACTCGGGCCCTTATAATTTCATTTATTATCAAAAATTTCATATTTTCACAACTTTCATTTCTTAAAAAAAATTCTCATTCGGAAAAACTCTAAACACTTTTTTAATCAAAAAATATATATATTTCTTATTTATTCGAAGCATCATTATAAGCATCACAACACATCATTTTTCTTTTAAAGTTTCTCATCAAAATCGTTGTGCCCTTCTTCCGATATACATTCGGTCAAGGCATTAACGTGTTCGTTTCTTTCTGTTTCTTTTTCGTTTTCATTCGAAAGTAATTAAAAATTACAATTCAATACCATTTGATAATAAATTGTCAAAATAATTTCACAAATCCTTTAAATTCCACATTCGGTAAATATTTTTTCTTTCACAAAATTTTTCATTATTCGATGCCACAAAATTCATCATAATATCACTTAACATAAAATGTCACAAAATCATTCATACTAAAATTCACACATAGTCACGAAATCAATTTAATTAAAAATTGAACAAAAACACACTTTTTCACAAACTGTTCAAAATTTAAATATCAAATACTACAAAAATCATTCATAACATATTTCGCACATTTTCATAGAATTTATTTAATTAAAACGTAATAAAATCATATACTAAATTAAACAAAACCTCTACTAATAAAAATGAGTAAAAATGAGTTTTTAAAGTAAGTGTACACCAACCTTTTTGGGTCCTTTCTATAGTTTATCCAATCACGTAACTTCTTTACTTATTTCTAGATCTAAAACGAGTTCTCCTTTAATTTTTTTATCATCCTAGATCCATCCTAAAATCATACAAAACTTAATTCGTAACTCATGAAAAAAATAAATTAATTTTTTGAAATCTAAATTCTATTAAAAATAAACTTACATATCTTAATAACTTGGACACGCAAAATATTTTCTTTTCTTTCTCCTTCCCTCTTTTCTTATTTTTCTTCCTCCTTTTTCTTTTCGCCTTCATCATGCACGATTTTTAATTTTTTCTTCTGATGCTGCTTGCCGTATAGCTTCTTTGTTTTATTGATTCTGAAGACGCAAATATATATATATATATATATATATATAGACAACTTCTCCACCGCCTCATGCATTTACTTCTTCTCTGATTTTATTCGATATCATTATTTTAATATTATTATTTGTTTCTTTCTCAACCGGCGCACATATATATATATATATATATATTTTTTCACTCGGCAGCCTTTGCTTCTTTTCTTTATTAATTTATTATTTATTTATTTATTTATTTTCTTCTTTCGATCAACAGCCTCACCTTTATATATATATATTTTTTTTCTTTTATTATGATGGGGCCCACTATCTTTAATTTATATATATTTTTCTCATTTGGCCCACCACTAACTTTTATATATATTTTTTTATAATAAAAAATCTCAACCGATTTTTGATTTTATTATTATTATTTTTTTTTTCAACACATACAAACTTTCATTAATCCCTATAACCTTTTTCCTTTTAATCCCATTGTCTTAATTTCTTTTAAAAATATCCTCCAATAGGATATTTATCCACAAACTTCTATACTTCTTAAACTAAAATCAGACCAAATTAATAACAATAAATTGAATTTCAATTAATCTCTTAGATTGGGGCGCTACAAAATGTCTTTGTACATATCATTTACAATTAAATATAATCATGTCATTTTCAACATCCCATCCTTGATTTTTTTTTTTTCAATTCAATCACTTAAAAGTCACAATTTAAATCTCAAAATTTACCACACAATCTTTTAAATTCATACTCGATTTATAATTCTCTTACGCCACATGTCTATCCTTTCTTGTTTATTTTGATTTGACTTTTCCAGGACGTCCGGATTCAGCTTTTCTTGGACTTTTTCGAAATCCTTTCAAAATTCATCGGGGCCTATATTCGAATTGCATACATACTTTTGGTAATCTCGATGACTCTTAAAAGTCATTCATGCCACTTTTTGACTTTCCATAAATTCATTAAATCGTCTCCAACGATTTCTGAATTGATTTCATTTCAATCCGAATCTTCTTCAAAAGCGTCATTTGAGTTTCTAAAACACTTCATGAGCATATTAACACTCATTTTGACACTTCTCTAAATTTTCGAATTTTTCCGTAAATCTTCCCGGAATTTCGATCGGATCCGAAAACCGCTCCGTTTTGCCTCAAATGAACTCATTTTTGATCAATTTCAATTTCCTCAAACTCCATTACTTATTTCAGAGCTTTCTGACTTTAGGGTCCGCTTTTTGAAAATTCACTATTCACACGGATACTATTCCGTTCGAAATCCCTATTCATCCCAAAAATACTATTCATCCTGATATATTTTCATTTCTCTTAAATAGAGAAAATCCGGGATGTTACAAGAGCCGTCTCTGCACAATAGCACATGATCCCTTCCTCATAAAGAAATCCATATGATCTTCCTTGTGGATCTCCTTTGCCACTAAGGGGGAAACCATTGGTGAGATTCGGCAAGGAGACATGATGAATCTTCATTGGACCAAAGCCACATCGTTTATTTTCTTTTTCTTTAAAAAAATCGTTAAATATTTTAATTTAAACATCAATATTATTTAATTATTAATTATTTAAATTATTCTTAAATATAAATATAATGATGTAGCAACTTCTTATTAGGCCAAATAATTTTAACATACAAAAAGACCATCTTAATATTTGTAGCAATTTAAGATTATGTTTAGTGGAGCTTATTTGAGAAGAATTTTGACCGGTAGAAAAAAGTTCTACACAGAATTTTTGGAGAAAATTGATTGATTACTTTTTTGTTAATTAAAAAAGAAAACAGATCATGTCAATCACAAAAAAGGTTTTATATATAAGAATTATATCTCGTCCCATGGATGGTTTTGGAGTGCTAAAATATAAAAAAGAAGAAAACCACGAATTTATTAGCCAAACCTGTGAATAAAATGTCATTATATACTTTTCACCATGTTAAAAGTAACATAAAAAACAAATTACAATTTAATTATCTAATTGAAACGTAATTATAGGTGGAGCGATACTTTTAGTTTTATTACAATTAACCCCCTTCCATTAGGGAGTCTCAATTAAATTTAACAGTCAACAATATAAATATGATCAAAAGACCAAAATGCCCTCATAATAAAAAATAAAGAAATAATTTCTTTAAAAAAAAAAAATGTTCTTTATCTGGGAAAAAACATCGTCCATCCATTAACAAAATCACCAGTAGAAATTTGACAAACAAAAAAATCATCAACCCAATGTGCAATCATCAATCTTCAACTCGCAAAAATCCTTAATCATCTACATTGCAAACTCATTCATCTGTTGCAATCACCAGTTTAAAAAATCATCAACAATCACCAGTTAAAAATTTTTCAACAATCGTCAGTTCAACCTCATCAACAAACAATCATCAACATTTTCAAAAAAGGGAAAAAAAAAAATCAACATTCAACCCAAAATATATCAAGGACCCAGATTCAACCGGGTTCTAAAATGAGCCCAGACGAACCTAAATGCATTTGAGTTCGTTCTAGAACTTAGGTTCATCTGGGCTTCGAAACGAACTTAGGTTCATCTGGGTTTCGAAACGAACCCAGATGAAATCCATCTGGGTTTGATCTAAAACTCAGATTCATTTGGGAATCTAGATGGGTTCGTTCAATGAACGCACATCTAGGTTCTGTTGAACAAACCTAGATTTCATCTAGGTTTGAACGAACCCAGATGAATCTGGATTCGAGGGAGAAGAAAAGAAGAAGAAGAAGAAGAAAATGAGAAGAGAAGAAGAAGAAAGATGAAGAACGAGGAAAAGACGGTGACTGTGGTTGGTGGGAATAAGAAAAATGAGAGAGAGATTTTATTAAAACAATTAATTTTAAAAGAAAATAAAAAATAATATAAATAATGTTTAAAAACAATTTTACCCCTCAATCTGTTAACTCTAACCAAGATGGACTAACAACATATGAGTTTATTGTAATAAAAGTAAAATGTTAGCTCTACTTGTAATTACGTTTCAACTGGGTAATTAAATTGTAATTTGTTCTAACAAAAATATGTAAATTCTAGATTTAAGAATTTCCCATGAAAACATTCTAAACATGCCCAAGCTTAGCGTCAGATTAGAAATAAAGCTCGGTGAGCAGTTGCAGATAAACCAAGAAGGATTCAACGAGTACAACTCAGAGCACAGTGCTCATAGTTTCCATTATTCGAACTTGCAACCAAACATGTTTGACATAAACAGAAAAACCCTGAAATAAATAAATACGATCAAGAATTATCAGGGTATTGAAACAAGGTGAACGAGGGATTAACAATGGTGAAACCCCCATCTATGAAAAGATTATGTCCGCTCACATATCTGCCCTCATCACTAGCCAAATAAAGAGCTGCATTTGCAATGTCTTCTGTCTTGAGAGTCACACCCTTCAAATTAGCATGTAAATTGCTTACTCCAATCTCAACCTCTTCATTGTTAACACCCAAAAAACCTGTAGACAAAGGAGTCGCAAGCAAGTAGGGCGACAAGCAGTTCACTCTAATACCGAACTGCCCCAGCTCAACGGCTGCGTTTTTTGTTAGACCCACAACTGCATGCTTCGAACAACAGTATGCATGAGTGGCTGCCGCGCCCACTCGTGAACTTACACTAGCTGTTGAAATGATGCTGCCACTACGGGCAGGAACCATGACCCTGGCTGCGTGTTTGATGCCCAAGAAAACGCCCGTCAAGTTGACGCTAAGGACGCGCTCGAAATCGGCTTTTTCGTTGTCCATTATGCGTGGCTTGTATTCGTCGGAGATGCCGGCGTTGTTGAACATTATGTCTAGCTGGCCGTGAGTTGCGACGGCGTGGTCGACGGCATTTTTTATTTGGGTCTCATCGGTGACGTCGCAATGGACGTAGGAGGAGTGTGACGGGCCTATGGACTCCACCACTGATTGGCCCAGTTCGTCTTGGATGTCGGCTATGACGACTTTGGCTCCATGTTGAGCGAAGACTCTAGCGGTGCATTCCCCAATGCCACTTGCGCCTCCTGTAATTAAGGCCACTTTTCCTCCTAGCCTACAAAAAAAATTAGATTTGCCAGATAAAAGTACGCAAATTTTGTGAATCTGTATTTACATCGGCCTTGCCCCGCTTCTTTCACATGACATTGGCAGGGTTAGACTACCCTTTATCTGTTAGAAGTGGATAATTATCTTCTAAAATTCATGTCTATGGATAATTTGTGTTTTTTAGTGTGAGTCTTTCTCCTGATTATTAAAGAGGGAATAAAGAGAAAATAAAATGTTAATTCCGAACCGTTTTATGAAATTCATATTTAGGTGTAGTTGTAAATGTACTAATAATATAAAAAAAAAAATTGAAATAAAAGTTTTTACTTTATATATATATAATAGATCAAAAATAGCCTAGAACAGGACCAACAATGAAGAGAATAGCCTAGGTTTAGTAATGATCTAGATTTGCCTAACTAACATGGTGATCTATATTTGCCTAAAAGTGGAATCCTTATGACAGAAATCTTGACTTCAAAGCAGCTCAATCTTGTATACATATAGCTGACAATCTTGCTTAAACAGATTGAAAATTGCAAATAAAAATATATCTCACTGGGAATATGAATTTCATTTATTTATTAGTATTCTTATTACATTCATTCCTCTTGGATGGAAATCCAAACCGTCTTCTAATGAGTATATAAGTGTAATTTGATATCTAAGAATACTTTATATAAATTTATGACCAATTTTATCATTCAATAAATTAGTTAGTATGAATAAAATTATGTAAATGAATATAAACATAATAAAAAGAAGGAAAAAAGAAGAAGAATAAAGCTATCATGGCTTGTTCAATTGATAAAAACTGACATGGATGACTTGAATATACATGATCTAGTTTTATCGTAGATTAAATTCAGACCATGTATCAGGAATCTAAGGGCCACCCGCAGTCTCTCTATGATGCCAGCAAAGATGGACAATAACTTATTTTTACGTAAGAAAATTGGAAAACCAACATAGAAAAGAAATACACAAAACATTAATTTGGCTAGCTGTACAGCCTGTACTTACCTTCTTCGAATTGCAGAGGCAATCGATGTGGTTGCCATCTAGGACTGTGGACTGTGGATCACAATTACTTTGCGCAATATCTGGACTCTACAGGTTAACAGAGAAACCAATACCCTTGCTTTTTTTTTTTTTTTGAATGAACCAATACCCTTGCTTTTATTATATATTATCTCGTGTTTTGTTTTTGTGGTCAAAATATATTAACTTCGTTTGATGTGCTTCACCAAATAAATAAAGTATTGATCAGATGTGAGTGGTCAGTGGGCAGTTTAATGATACACGCGATACAGCCATCAATTATTAGCCATGCATACTGGCAAAATATAATAATGCGCCTTAGCGAGATTTGCACAAATGTCCCAAGATTTATCACATTTCCAAAACAGAACTAATTTTTTATCTAGCTGAAAAGCCCATGCTATCAATTTAGTTTTGTTAAATGTGTTATACGTTTTTTGTAGGGATAATACTAAGGATCCCCTGTTATTTGATTGAATCGTTAAGGACCCCTCAATAATTTGGTATAATTCCATTTTGCCCTTTCTATTAACTTGGTTGTCGAAAGTGTGTTCTAATAGTTATAGTGCGTAAAAAGATGATATTACTCCTTATGTTGATGTAAAAAATTATTAAAAAAATTTACAAAATAATTAATGGATAAAATGCAAAAATATTGATAATTTATTTTAATCTCTACCGTCCATTATAAATAGAGACTAAATTCCAAAATAATTTTTTAAAAAATATGTAAAATGAGGAAAAAAAATCCAATCACTTGAAACATTAAAAAACTAATTTTCAGAAAATCTAAATTTTTAGTATTGGAAACTCAAATTTTTCTGGGTTTACTTCAAACTAATCTTCAATAGAAACATCAAGCACAGAAATATAGAAATATAGAAATATAGAAAGACAAACACTTAGTCACTATAAGCATCAAACATCATCACCAAGACATCAACACAAAAACACAAACATCAAACATCATCATCAACACATAATCACCACAATCACTACCACATAAATTTTCATCAACACATAAATCAAACTAAGTTAAAAAAACAAACATAAACATATAAACATCATCATCTAGGTTTGAATCAAACAGAAATAATGATGGTTCATTGTCTAGGTTAGAATCGAACTCAGATGAACCATCATCATGGGTTTGAATTGAACTCAAAAGGAGTAGCAGCAAGCAAAGAGTGGAGGAGGGAGGAAATTAGCAACATCATCACACGATTCATTATTATCAACCATCCAAAAAAAATTGAAAAAAAAAAAGATATAAATGGTAAACATTGGGTCTCCATCACATCTCCACGCGATGGAAACTGTTAGATCTCTTTTGCCGAAGACCTATGGTTTTCAACTTTCCACCTAAGGAGATGAACCAATTGTTGCCACGTTGGAGCTAGTGCCACCGCCACTCTTGTCGCCTACGATGGATGAAGAAAAAGATGAAAGAAGAAAAAGAAGAAGATGATGATGATGGAAGAAGAAGAAGAAGAAGAATAAGAAGAAGATAATGATGATAATGATGAGAAGATGGAAGAAAAAGAAGATGATGAGAAGAAAATGGAAGGTGAAGTCAATAAACGGCAGAGTTAAACCATTTTTTATAAATTTTTTATTTTAATATTTTTTTCATTTCCATGACTTTATTTTTTTAAATATGTTTTATATTTTTTAGTGCCATTCAATTATTTTTCATTTTATTTTTATTTTTTTTTGTTTTCATCTCCACCATCCATCGGTGGAGATGCCTTTTTTCTTAAAAAAAAAAAAGCCTATTTTATTTTAATTAATTAATTATTATATATTTTAGCTTGTTTTGATGGTTTTACCCTTTCTCATTAACGGTTAAATATTGACTTATAATATCCAAACTACCGACAAAGGTTTTTTTTTACTATTTTTATAAACAAGAAGGGATCTTTTTACTATTGTTATAGACTACAATAGAGTCCTTAGCAATTTTCCTAAGTCGTGGGATTTTTTGACCATTTTATCAAACTATAGGGAAAAATTAGAATTATCTTTTTTTTTTTTATTATCTTTCATTGAAAATTATATATTAAATTATTGAAATATCTCTGTTTTGATAAATTTAATTTGAAGCTAAATGATAATTAGAGGTGACAATTCCATTAATAAACGAATGAATTTGTGAATTTTCACTTACAATGAATAAATATAAGTTTTATTGAATGTGTTTAGGTGCGAGTGTGAATGTAAAATTCCACACTCGAAACCAGGCTTGGGCATGGGTATGGGTACAGAGAAAAATCCATAATTACATTCGTGAACCAGCAAAATTATATATGTATATATTTATTCTTTGTCCAATATTGTTTGAAAGGTGAGGGGCGGCTTTTGTATTTTATCCCTTACTTGAATAATAATAGCTTTATATTATACTATTAATCTTTTGACCTTTTGTTGGTCCTCTTGCGTCCTCTTGCAAATGTCACTCTGATCATATCCTTTATTGCCTAGTTGTTTTTTAAGTATTGTATTGGCATGATGCTGGACCGTCACTGCCAGAAGAGAGTGAATCATGGTTGCAGACGGCTGTTGGTGTCATTGGCAGCCTGCCCATGAAAGTTTGGTTTATTTGAATCAGATAATCATAGTTCGATCTATATAAATGAGATTTTCGAGTTAAAAATAAATTTCCAACGTAATATGAGTTTTTTCTTTCATTTTTTAGAGTTCTAGTTTTAAATCACGCTTCAAAGACTCTAATAAAAAATATTTGATGAACCACGTGATATGTAATATATTCGTAATATATGTAATTTAAAAAAAAAAATTAACGGTTGGTGGCCCTACACTCAATATATTAATACAACGGCACAATTTTCAATTTATTTGGCCGGCTATTTCTGTTCAAATATAGATGCTTTTGTGAACCCGTCAAAGTTTTATATAAGAATTCCAACAAGACAAATGCTTATGAGGTGGGAATCAGTTGTATTAGGTAAGGATATACTCTTCTTAGAGCCAATACGGACAAACCATTTACTTAGTTTGATTCTTTTCTAATTTCGGGCATCTCTAGTCTTTAGATTTTTTTATAATCATTGTATAGAGTTCAAATTTAACATTGAGTTCTTATCTTTCATTTTAGTTTTTAATTTTTTAATGCCTTAAAATGATATTGAAAAACATTTTAATCAACAATATATTTTTTTTTTCTATCTATATAAACAGCTACATTTTAACATCTAAATATCGTTATTTAGCTCACATTAAATTTTTGTATAAATATTAAATATGGAATGTTAAGATAATCAGTTGCTTCTCTTCTTTTTTCCTTTTTTTTTTTTTTTTTTTTTTAATCTTAAATATTACATGTGGTATAATAATTTAAATTTGAAATATTATCAGACCGAATGAACATTCTTTATTACAAACTATAATGAATAATGATTTTTCTATTTTAAGAACACTATATTGTATTTTTTACATAAATTTAAGATTTTGTATCTAACTATTCATTTCTTTCTTTAATCCAATTATAACAAGTAGATGAATGATGATTGTTCAAGTCAAAATCTTAATATAAACAAGTTAAGAAAGATCAAAATATTGTAAACTTTTTAATACTTATAACGTTTAGGTAACTTTTAGAAGTAATACAATATGTTGGTGAAAAAAGGTGTCAAAGGGCTCAGGTCGGGCCGGCCCAGTTAAAAATTTTACAATCCATTGTACTTCGGGCTTGAATTTTAGGCTGGGGCTAAATAATGTAAGTACAGTTCTTAGCAACACTATATTATGTCAATGAGCGACAATGTTTACACTTTACACCCCTAAAATTACATTCCAACATGATTTATTTCTAAAAATCTAATAATATTCTTAAAGAAAATTACTAAAAATGGTAAATAATTTGTAACTACACCCATAAATATTAATCACTTTCTCATGTATATGATAAAATTTTGTTATTTCCTCAAATCCTTAACTTCTCTTTTAAATATTAATTTCAAATATTAAATAATTTTTAAGGAAATAAATTAATTACAAAATATTAAAAATGATTTTGAAATACTAATTTTAAATATCAAATAATTTTTAAGAAAATAAATTAATTCATAATATTGTGAATGAATCAAAATTATATTGAAATTACAGTATTTAGTTTAAAAAGAAAAAATAAAAAGGAAAACATATTTGAAAGAAAAATAAGAACATATATCAATAAATTTGCTTTATTCCAAATACTCCATAAGAAATCACCAATCAATTGAATTTTTTTTTATTTATAATATGTTATATGTATTTTTCGGATTCATTAAATGGGCTGGTAAAAACCCAACTTAGGCCCAATAGGAGGCCCAAAAAAATCAACCCAATCAAGGCCCATATTTCAACTCTAAACCCAACGAGCTTCACAGTCCGGCCCAGCAATCTCCTCAACTCGCAGTAACGAGCTCATTTCACAGTCAGATTGTAGCTCGTTCCACCATTCACCATAAGCATAGCTCACTTCTTAGCGAGCTCCAGCTCGAGGTCGCCATAAACGGTAATTTGTCCAAAGTGCAATTAATGCAGTATCTTCCAGAACAGGCAGTTACCTAATCTGATCGTGATTCTCTCTCAGAAACGGAAGTTAATTCAAATTCAAACTCAGTCAACATTATCTCGGATTTTAAGGAGCAGTTTTTTGATTTTATTCAAACAGATTAGGAAGTGTAATTAATTCATGATTCTCTTCCTATTTTGTTGCTTCCTAAATTGTAACGATACTTCTTCTATAAATAGAGGTTAAAAATCATTGTAAACGACATTGAATATCATACTGTCACTCTGCAGAATTTAAGAGAGGCAGTCGTGGACGTAGGCACACTTGCTGAACCACGTTAAAAATCCTATGCATTCCTGTCTGGTTCTTTATTGTTTTCTATCGATTTCTATGTTTTCTCACATTGATTGCAAGTATTGGGCATTGATTACTTGTCTACTGAATTTCAACGTCGACATAATACAATACATTTGTTGGACCAAGATAAAAAATTACACTTTGATCAAATAACAAGAAACTTGTTTGAATGCTATCATATAACTTTAAAAATTAAACCCAATCAAAAATTAAATTGAGAGAAAACTCTCTATATATTTTCAAATTCTAATTTCTCCAAATTAACTATTTTTTTCAAATATCATTTTTTTTTAAAAAAAATAGAATACAAATTAATTGTAAAGTGTGAAGAATAATTTAAAATCTTCTTAAGAAATTAATTATAAAATGACAAGTTTTAAATTATTTATTATTAGAAGAAAATCATAATTTACTCATCTTGTCTATTGGGGAAAAATATCAAAATTTTAGCTAAATTAATTAGAAAATAAAATAACTAATATGGGTTATATTAATACATACAAAAATATAATACAAAAAAAATAAAAGAAGGGCAATATTGATATTAATTAGGCTTTATTTACAAATGAAAAACTTTTCACAGTTTTGATAAGGTGTGCTTATGAAAGAGTGCACACACAATTTATGAGAGGTGGAAATATTTTCAGTCAATCTCAATTAATTGTCTAGCCTAGCCTAAAAGGCCAAAGTATAAAAAAATTGGACTAGATAGAATTGGGCTCAATTGGATTTGAGTCGTTTATAAAAACTTCAAGGTAATTGAATGAAGTAAAATTTAACATGGGATCATTTAAAAAGAAATGGTTTATTACACCATCAAGCCACAATGGTTTTTATGAATTACATTATTTATAAATTCAATATTTTTTAAGGTTTGACTACTTTACCACATCATCTAATAATAACAATTTTTGAAGTCACTTTAATAACCACCTTTATGACAAATCAAAAGTTTGTTATTGATGGGTAATATTACTGGTTGGATAAAGTAGTTAAACTTTATTTTTTAATGTAATTTTGGGCTGTGAATGAATTCTACCCTTTATGGAAATGGTCTAAGCGGGGCTAGACCTGAACTAGACTCAAACTGGACTAACTAGCTCAACTCTGTTGACGCCTCTATCGGTAGAATATCTTACAACCCAAAAGACTAATTTATTAGGTTGTGATATCTATTGATTTGTATATGTGTATTTCTCTTGTATATTATGTTTTCAACATGAATTCATCATATCTTCATTGGCTTCACATGTGGAGTCCTTAATACTCCTCACATATCTAAGTTGGTATTTTTTTTTTATTAGCCACCATTTTCTTTTTCACTTCTTAGTTTTCAGTTAGCACAACTTAACTTTAGCTTTATAATATCATTTTGTTTCTTTTCTTTTTTCAATTTTCAACAAAACTGAGAGTTTTCATTTAGCACAACTCAGCTTTAGTCTCATAATATCATTTTGTTTTGTTTTTTTTTTTTTTTGTTTCATTTTTTAGTTTTCAGCACAACTTAACTTTAGAGGCATAATATGTATAAATATATACATAACGCATTCTAAAATGCATCCGGTGTATGTATACACTAAATTGAGCATGTTCTAAGGTGCACTCGATGTGTGCACACATTTTTCTATATATGTAAAGTATTTCTACCATTAATATTTCATAACTTTACAAAATTAAAATAAATCAATCAAATTCAACATCTATTCACTTATTTGCTTTCAGTTCAATGATAAAAAGAAAACCAAAGAAAAAAAAAGTTCATAGTAGATTACACTTCCAGTGAATTAAAAGCATATAGATTAATTAATATTGACATTACAAATGTAAATTTTAAGTTAGCATAACCTAATTCATATTGCAATTTCAATAAATTTTTGTGAATATAATAATAGAAGAATGTCCACCTATTAGCCCATTCTTCTTGTGTGAATTCTTCTCTTTACATAAATTTAGTTTATAAACTTTTAGAAATTACTTGTCTTTGAAGGAATTGGTAGAGTCGGAGTATAGGAGCAAGAACAAAGGTAAAATGCATGCTTACGGCCACGATGTTCATGTAGCAATGCTGCTTGGAGCAGCTAGATTACTTAAAAGCAAGGAAGATAAAACAAAGGTAGAATCATAATCACACTCTTGGAGCAAAGATGAGGAAAGAAATTACAAATTATATTTGCTTTGTGTGTTGATAGAAATACATATTAATTTCACATGAAAGGGGACAGTGAAGCTGGTCTTCCAACCAGGAGAAGAGGGTGGTCAAGCTGGAGCATACCATATGATAAAAAAGGGTGCTCTTGATGAATTCCAAGGTATTTTTGGATTGCTTGTCTACTCAGAAATGCCCACTGGTACAATTGGCTCGAGATCTGGTCCGTTGCTTGCTAGCTCTGGAAGTTTGTAGCCATAATTGAAGGAAAAGGTGGACATTCTGCGAGGCCTCGAGCAACCAGAGATCCGGTTCTTCAGTATCTTTTGCTATCCTAGCACTCCAGCAGATAGTTTCGCGAGAGATGGATCCTTTTGAGGCCAGAGTATGACTTTCATTCTCAACATACGCAATAACAGTTTATTATGATTTGGTTGTAATCGGTCTCATCACACAATAGTATCATTTAATTATCAGATAGTCTTGGTTAGCTTCAGTGGTCAAACAGAAAATGTGATCCCAGAGACTCTGAGATTTGGAGGCACTTTTCGAAGCATGAGAACGGAAGGTCTATCCTACCTTCAACAAAGAATTAAAGAGGTATGTGTTATTTGAGGTTGTGTCTAGAAGGAAAGATCAAACTTCATTTTCAAAGTCTTACCTTTCTAGATTATGTTCAAGTTTCATTGCTTCATGTATAATTAACTGTTGACCAATTGAGATACAAATAATCAAACATGAAAAGAAAGAATAATACGGATAATTATAGTGGTTAGATAGTGTGTCTACGTGCACCATTGAAAAATTTCACTAAACTTTTAATAGAATTATAGTAGTTATTTATATTAAACCTTAATTCCGTTTCGTATCTGGACCTATCTGCTTGTCCTTTTCGCTCTATCAATTAACCTCACATATTATATATATATATATATATATATATAAATGTATGTAAAAGTTATATAATCAATATTATCTACTCGAAAAGCACTTAAAAAAAAAAAAAAAAAGAAGAGTTCCGGGATGTTGCACAAAACAATTAAAACGTTCTTCAAAGGGATGTTAGCCACTGAGACATGTTTTAAATAGACACAGTTAAATATTTACCAAATTGATTTGTGAATTTGAAATTCATGAAGCAGCGTAAAGACATAATATTTCATCTTAGTAGCTGCGAAGTAAGCTTCCATTGAATTACTTTAAAGTTGGCCAAAACAGTAGGCTAGCTAAACATGATTTTAATTCAGAACAGCTTGAAGTCATATTTCATTTGATATGACAGTCTTTTTTGTTAAATACAGGTCATAGAAATTCAAGCAACAGTTCATCGGTGTAGTGCTACAGTGGATTTCATGGAAGATAAACTAAGGACTTATCCGGCAACCGTGAACGACGAAAAATTATATGAACATACGAAGATGGTTGGCAACTCCTTGCTTGGGGAACTGAATGTACACTCGGAAAAAACCAGGCCTCAAAACCAATTACTATCAGGCAATATGACACACAAAACAATCCAAGACAACATCAAGAACTAATCGAAATAAAGCAATCAATCAAGAACAAACAAGAAAGCAAATAAGAGATGATACACAGGTTTATAGTGGTTCGGCTAATTTTACTTATATCCACTTTGAGCTGCAGCAATCGTATTCAACAAAACAATGTTTCTTGTTTCAGTACAACAGATTTTAAAACACTCTTTGCCAAGAAGATGTTTTTCCCAAAACAGAACTCAAGTCTCACTACAATTGCTCTCCTTTTTTCACCGAGTTTTTCCACAATGAAAAACGTCACAAGTAATATGAATCTCTGTCAAACTCAAAGAATGAATTAACACATGAGATTATATACTGCTTAATAGATAAATTACTCTCCTAATAGAATTGAATAACTCTACTAGTAGTCCAGTTCTGTTGCTTCACTTCTTCTTAGCAGTGCCACGTCATTGTTGATTTTAATTCTTTCTTTAAAATCAAAACCACTAATCACAATTCTCCACCTTGGTTTTGACTCTCCAGGAATGATAATCATTCTGCAGCCTCTTATGCCCCTAAGGGCCTCATGCTTCTTTTACTTGGATCAAGTTCAAGCAATGCTTGAACTTGCTTGTTGTGACAGGTTTAGTTAACATATCTACAGGATTGTTATCTGTGTGCACTTTCTCCACTACTATTTCACCTTTTGACAATATATCCCTTACAAAATGCAGCTTAACATTAATGTGCTTGGTGCACTCATGAAACATCTGATTTTTGGTCAAATGTATCGCACTCTGATTGTCACAGTGCACCACCAAAGCTTCCTGCTTGATTCCCAACTCTCTTAACATGCCTTTGATCCGTAAAGCTTCCTTAACTGCTTTTGTTACAGCTATGTACTCTGCTTCAGCTGGAGACAATGCCATTATAGGCTAAAGATTAGCTTTCCAGCTTATTGCACTTCCAAACAACATAAACGCATAACCCGTTAGTGACTTCTTACTATCCAAACAATCAGCAAAATCTGAATCCACATACCCCACAGCTCCCTCCAAACTTAAATCATCACCTCCAAAGAGTAATCCCAATCCAATAGAGCCCTTCAAATACCTAAGCAACCATTTAACAGCTTGCCAGTGCTCAATTCCAGGTTTTGACATAAACCTGTTAACCAAACTTGAAGGATATGCTGAATCAGGTCTACTACACACCATAGCATACATAATGCTCCTCACTACATTAGAATAAGGAATATTCTTCATTCTATTCAACTCTTCATCTAAGTTATCTTCCTTAACTGCAACAAGTTTAAAGTGTTGTGTTAGACAACTTACTAGTTTTGCATCAGTTATACCAAATCTACGAAACACATTCTTGATATAACCTTCTTGAGACAAAAACAAAGTACCCTTTTGTCTATTCCTGTATATCTCCATCCCAAGTATTTTCTTGGCAGGACCTATGTCCTTAATCTCAAATCTACGTTTGAGTTGAGTTTTTAGTTTTTCCACCTCAGCTCTACTTTTACTAGGAAGTAACATATCATCAACATACAATAGTAGATATGTCTCTACTATTCTTGAGTTTTTCTTCATATATACACAACTATCAAACTTGCTTCTCTCAAAGTCATTCTTATTATAAAGTCATCAAAACACTTATACCATTACCTAGGGTACTGCTTCAAACCATAAAGAGCTCTCTTTAAAAGACATACCTTATTTCCATGCCTCTTATCTTTACACCCCTCTGGTTGCTTCATGTATATTGTCTCCTTAATAACCCTATGCAAAAAAAGCAGTTTTGACATCCATTTGATCTAATTCCATGTTGAACTTTGCTGTCATTGCAAGCAATATTCGAATCGAGTCGTGTTTTACAACTGGGGAGAAAATTTCATTATAATCTACTCATTTCTTTGTTTAAAACCTCTTGCAACTAGTCTGACATTATATCTAATTAGCTCAACTCTAGAAATCTCTTCTTCCCTCTTATAATAAATAAATTGTTTTATATTATTCAATTTTTAAAGCTAAAATCTATTTGAGTATTCTAATATGTTAAAATAATTCATGGTATGATATAATAATAAATAATAATTTTTAAAATTCATTAAAAAATATCTTACTAAGCATAATATTATTATATAAAAGTACATATTTCTTCATGACCAAAAAAAATCTTTAAAAAATGTTAAAGAAATACATATTTTTAATCAATGGCATTTTTATAATTTGTAAGCAATCTATTTCGATTTTAAGTTAAAATAAACATCTTAAAAGTGATATTATTCATTCTGAATACAATTCTTACAATTGAAATAAATAATTTATTTTGACTTTGATACATCAATCTGATTTCAAATCAATCATTCTGATTTCATTCTAATTAAGTATAAGTAAATGTGTCATCAAACTACTAAATGAATATTAATCTTAAAAAAAAAAAAAAAAGAAACAGTCCCAACTCCGACCATTTTCAGTACTAATATCCAAGTAAAATTGGTCATTTGTTCAAGACAATCTAAGTTGTCATTTCCCCAAAAAAGGATAACATAAGTTACATTCACCGCGCTATACAGAAGTTACCAGCTGCGTTTTTCACTAAAAAAGAAGGAAAGATACAGTCATTTCCCCCATATTCCTCAATAAATAGATAAAGACAAACTTGACACGATGCATCCTCTTCCCGGCCCCTATCTTCTACAAAAACCTGAAGATCAATTGTAGAACATAATTGACATACCTTTCTGTACACATTTTTAAGAAAATCAAAAGGCAAAATCTCGTAATGGCTCGTCTCTCTCTGTTAATTATAATATCAACGCTTTTCACAAGTTATGCAACATGGGGTATGAAGATACAGTCGGGAACGAAGCTGAGTTCGCTGACTCGTGAGTTGCTGGAGTCAGCCAGAGAGCCGGAGTTCATGGATTGGTTGAAGAGGATCAGAAGGAGAATACACGAGTACCCAGAACTGGCTTTTGAGGAGTACAAGACCAGTGAAGTCATAAGATCGGAGCTGGACTCGCTTGGGATAGAGTACAGGTGGCCGGTGGCTAAAACAGGGGTGGTGGCTTCCATTGGATCTGGGTTGCACCCCTGGTTCGGTCTCCGAGCCGACATGGATGCCCTTTCTATTCAGGTTTCATTTTCTCTTTCTTTCACTTTGCAAAACCTTTAGAAAGTTCGATTTCACGTGGATGTGCACGTGACCCACCTGTTAAGAGTTCAGACTGGACTTGAGCTTAGAATCCAACATGTTTTGGAGTGATTAATACCAAATATTTTGATAATATTATGATATTTTAGATACTTCGACCAATATTTTCATGAATTTAGGTCCGATATAATCTATGCAGATATTTTGAAACAGCTATTTGCTTGCCTTGACATAAGCATATAATTCAATCTTGTTAATGTGGAAGGAATTGGTAGAGGCAGAGTATAAGAGCAAGAACAATGGTAAAATGCATGCTTGCGGCCACGATGCCCATGTTACAATGCTGCTTGGAGCAGCCAGATTACTAAAAAGCAGGAGAGATAGATTGAAGGTATTTCCATATATGGCATAAGCTCTTGAAAAAAATTAAAAAATTTAGAAATTGTATCTGCATTATTTATATAAATTTCTCATTTGAAAGGGGACAGTTAAGCTTGTCTTCCAACCTGGAGAAGAGGGTGGTCATGCTGGGGCATACCATATGATAAAAGAGGGTGCTCTTGATGAATTCCAAGGTATTTTTGGTTTGCATGTTGACCCAACAATGCCCACTGGTATTATTGGCTCAAGACCTGGTCCGGTGCTTGCTGGTGCTGGGAGGTTTGTTGTCCTAATTAAAGGAAAAGGTGGACATGCTGCAAAGCCTCAAGCAACTAGAGATCCAGTATTAGCAGCATCTTTTGCTATCTTAGCACTCCAACAAATTGTTTCCCGAGAGACCGATCCTATTGAATCTAGAGTAAGTATTTCTTTCACTTACACAACAGCTCAAATACATTCTAGTTGTGATTAGTTTCATCATGCATTCAATAAGCAAATCTACTGGAAGTTATAACTGTGAGCTTGAATATATATTGAAGTTCTGCAATGGCGCCTGATTGTCTTCCTAAAAATGTTATGTCGATGATCATCAGTTGAGGATTTAATTTAATTACATTTGTAAACGGGACAGGGCAGAACTGTATGCCAAAATTTAAAGAAAAATAAAGGTGCAGATATGGAAAAAAAAAATAGAGATCTTGTTAACTCAAGTCTATTTTCAACCATGTACAGGTAATCTCAGTCAGCTTCATTGAAGCAGGACAAGCAGACAATGTGATCCCGGAGACTGTCAGATTTGGGGGCACTTTTCGGAGCTTGACTACAGAAGGTCTGGTCTACATTCAAAAGAGAATCAAAGAGGTATGTGTTATTTGAGGTTGTGTCTAGAAGGAAAGATCAAACTTCTCAAAAATTCTTCCATATTCTTATTTATAAAATTTTGCAAAATCTCTTAAAGTGTGTTCAAGATTCGCTTCATGTGGTTTGGACTTTTTGAATCAGCTTATTAATATATAATTAAAAGATTATTGGAAAGTATAATTTTTGCTATGGAGCGATGTCTTGAATATACTAGATACATAGTTACCAATTGATTTATTTATGGGAAAATCTCTAAAAACAACATGATGGATGAAAGTATGTCTATTTTGTAATCTATTGTTTTATATTTATTCGAAATACAACTTGATATTAACATAAATATCCAAAATCCTCATTGGAGGCTTACGAAAAGACGACAATGCTCTTGATGGTCACGGAATTCATTATGTTGACATGACTAATCGTTTGACTCCAAGGGTAAAAAAGGAAAAACTATGAAAAATTAATTAAAATATAAAAAATCAAAATATATAATATTAAATATAAGATTATTAAAAATCAGATATTTTTATTTTTGTAAAAAAAAATGAAGCCAAACCATCATCTCCTATCCCTCTCTCTTGCTCTCTCTTGGTCTTGCACAGTCTCACCTCCTACCTCGTTCTCTCTCTCCCTTCTTTTCCTTTAGTCACTTTCTTCTCCGACTGATGATGATGATGGCGACAACATAGTGGGTTTTGGTTGATGATATTCGGTTTGACAGCGTATTGGGTTTGAATTTGTAGGTGGGTCACAATGGAGACCCGTTCCACCATGGAGACTTTCCATGCCATCTACAATTTTTTTTTTATTGGGTTTTTTTTTTGGTTATTGATTTTTGTTGATTGCTTTTTTGTTTTTTTTAATGGTGTTTGCTGATGATTGTGGAAAATTGAGGATGAAAAATCTGGATTGATGTTAAGAGTCATGGCAGATGAGAGGAGGTTGAAAATGATTGATGATGATAGAATTCATGGCTTGAATCCAATCTAGAAGCTCTTTCTTTTTTAATTTTTTTTTAATTTTATGTGTTGATCTTCATCGTCTATATATGAGATAGACGATAGAGATCAATTTTTATTAATATATAATTTTTTATTTTTAAACATTATTTTATGATTATTATATTTTTTAATAAAAATCTTAGGGGTAAAAATATATATATTTTTTAATTTTTATCAAACTTTTCTATTATATCTCAAGGTTCGTGGTAAAATAGTGGGTGGTAAAACTACATTGTTTTATACATCATTTGGATTTATGGGATTTTCCCTTTATTCAAATCATGATATCGCACAACTACTGCAGAATTCATTTTAGTAGCTCATAGATGTACATGTAAACATTTATTGAGCTACTGCAAATATAGCTAACAAAGGTGGACATGATGTTTAAGACAGCTTAAACTTGACATTATTTTTCATTTGATGTAAAGAGTATGATAAACTTTTTTTCTAAACAGGTAACAGAAATTCAGGCAGCAGTTCATCAGTGTAGTGCTACAGTGGATTTCTTGGAGGAGACACTGATGCCTTACCCGGTGACTGTTAATGATGATGAACTATATGAACAAGCAAAGGACGTCGGCACTTACCTACTAGGGGGACCAAATGTGATCCTTATTCCAGTGTTGATGGAGGCAGAGGACTTCAGCTTCTATTCACAGAAGATGGCAGCTGCATTTTTCGCTATTGGGATAAAGAATGAAACCCTCAAGTCAGGGAAGCTGCACACACCATATTTTGTTATTGACGAAGATGCTCTCCCCATTGGAGCAGCCTTCCATGCCGCAGTAGCCATCTCTTACATGGATAAACACATTGAAATTCAGTAACTTGACGGTACATTCACTTGTGTTGATCCATCCAATGATGACACAGTGGTTGATTTGATTCTGTATAACAAATCCAACCAAATTCCATACCTTTTTAATGGATAAACAGCTTATTACACATTTGACTTCCACTGAAATGCCAATTTTATCAAATATAACAATTAAGTTATTGATTGACCTTAAGGATTGATAGGATGTAGTTTTTTTTTTTTGGTTAATTAACAGGATACAATTCAGATCATAGATATTGACACTCAGCGGCCATCTTACTAATTCATCTGCAACTCTATTACAAGATCTTGAGATAAAAGAATGGGACACAACATGTAGTGATCCAACCCTCCCTTTCTTGGGCTGTTTTCAGGCTTGGTCCTTAAGGAATTCACGGGTTGACTCACTACTCAATTGTGTTGTCTACTTTGGGCTGACCTAACTCTGAAGACCTTTACGGATTTGTTTCACGTTTCCTCCCCTCGAACCTAGCCACTTCTTTATAAGTGCCACTAAGTTCTTAGTTTGGT
The DNA here is from genome assembly GCA_019925255.1 of Litchi chinensis. NCBI lineage: Eukaryota > Viridiplantae > Streptophyta > Magnoliopsida > Sapindales > Sapindaceae > Litchi > Litchi chinensis. The sequence goes on along the minus strand of CM034475.1, from coordinate 10,597,043 downwards.
ACCAACCAATTCGATTAGGGTCTTTGAAGTTGGGCTAACCCAAAACGAATAATCCGTTTAAGTATTGGGTTAGCCTGCGAATAATTTGGGGGCCAGGCCTAAGGACAGCCCAAGAAAGAGAGGATTGGGTCACTATACAACATGACAACTATCTAGATGCTTGATGTTAATGAGCACTCATTTAATTGAACAATGATCCAAACTCAAATTATGCATACCTTAAGTAGTATTATAAAAATAAATAAATAAATCAATTTAATATCTAGAATGATACTGTCAATTTCAAATCTAGAGGACATGTCACCGTTACATAGCCTTACCACATTAATGGCATTCGACTCTACACACAAAGGAGTGAACCCTCCAATACATATTTGGCTTGAGCCATTTCTACATCAAAATTCCCATAGACATTTAGAGCAACACCTAGCATAGCTTACCCTCTAACCACGCTTCTAGAGTCTTAGACCCAGCTTTCCACCTAACACATCCAACGCTACATCTGCATTCGACTTAAAGGAGAATAGGAGGGAGGTTCCCAAAATTTTATCTGAAGAGACTACCCCATATGAACAGATCCTCATCAAGAATTTTTATTAAAGAGTAAATTACAATTTAGTTATCCAATTGAAATATAATTACAAGTCGAGCTAACTTTTTACTTTTATTACAATAAACCTACATGTCGTTAGCCTATCTTGGTTGGAGTTAAGAGATTAAAGGGTGAAATTGTCTTTTAACATTATTGATCTTATTTTTTATTTTCTTTTAAAATTATTTTTTGAATCAGATCTCTCTCTCTCTCCTTATTCTTCCCCACCAACCACAGTACCGTCTCTCTCTTGTTCTTCTTTATCTTTCTTCTCCTTATTCTTTTTCCTCTCTTCTATTTCTTCTTATTCTTCTTCTCTTCTTCTTCTTTTCTTCTCCTTTGAATCCAAATTTATCTTGTTCAATTTGAAAACCTGGGTTTGTTCAACAGAACCCATATTTCATTTGGGTTTGGGAACGAACTCAAATGCATCTGGAACTCAAATTCATCCGGGTTTTGAAATGAACCCAGATGAATGGGTTTCATCTAGGTTCGTTACACAACCCAAATGACCCATATTCATCTGGGTTCTAGAACGAACCCAAATGAAACTATTCATCTGGGTTCGTTTCAGAACCCGGATGAACATGGGTCTTATTTTTTTCATTTTTTTTTGTATTTTTTTCAAAAATGGTTTGGTTATTTTTTATGTTTTGTTGTTGATTGTTTTTTTTTTTTCCTTTTTTGAAGATGTTAATGACTGTTTGTTGATGGAGTTGAACTAGTGATTGTTGAAAAAATTTTGATTGGTGATTGTTGATGATTTTTTGAACTGGTGATTGCAACGAGTGGATGAGTTTACAATAGGTATATGATTAATGATTTTTGTGGGTTGAAGATTAACGGTTGCACATTAGGTTGGTGATTTTTTTTTTTCAATTTCTATTGATGTTTTGAAGTTGGGTTGAAGATGGTTACCGATTTTGTTAAGGAATGGTTAATGCTTCTTCCAAAATGCAGAGAACATCCTTTTTTCACTTTTTTTTTAAATAAATTCTTTTATTTAATTTTTTTTATTATAAGGGTATTTTGATCTTTTAATTATATTTATATTGTTGAGTGTCAAATTTAATAGAGTTTCTCAAATAAAAGGGGATTAATTCTAATAAAACTGAAAATATCATTCCGTTTGTAATTATATTACAATTGGGTAAGTAAATTGTAATTTAGTCTTTGTTAAAATTCTCTTGAAAGCGACCAGCCGCCTCTCAAATATCCTCATCTATATTAATGTTGGCCAGCCAAATATCAACCACGCAGCCGCTACGACAGGGACGTTTTCCTTGCCCTTCACTGAGAGAATGAAGCCAAACCTCTCTCCCCAGGAATCAAAGGCGAATCTAAAGTCACTGTCAGGTCTCTTTTTTTTTTTTGGTTCTTTAAAAAAGAGAGTCGTTTATCATTTATCCCATATTCCTTTATTAAATAAATACAAGATTCACGATAGATCCTAGGTTGTAAGAAAACCTGAAGATCATATTAAGGACGTCAAAATGAAAGTTGTTATTGTATTTATGATGGCTCATCTCCGACTGTTAATTATAATATCAACTGTATATTTTACAAGTTATGCAACATCGGCTATGAACAGACGATCGGGAACCGAGCTGAGTTCGCTGACTCGTGAGTTGTTGGAGTCGGCGAGGCAGCCTGAATTCATGGAGTGGTTGAAGAGGATCAGGAGGAGAATACACGAGTATCCAGAACTGGCTTTTGAGGAGTACAAGACCAGTGAAGTCATAAGATCAGAGCTGGATGCGCTGGAGATAGATTACAGGTGGCCAGTGGCTAAAACAGGGTTGGTGGCGTCCGTTGGATCTGGGCTACACCCCTGGTTCGGTCTCAGAGCTGACATGGATGCCCTTCCAATTCAGGTTCCATTCTCTTTTTCTTTCACTTTATAAATAAAAAAGTCGAACCTAGTTTTTATGCTCTTATAAACATGTAATTTAATCATGTTAACGTGGAAGGAATTGGTGGAATCGGAGTATAAGAGCAAGAACAATGGTAAAATGCATGCTTGCGGACACGATGCTCATGTTACCATGCTTCTTGGGGCAGCCAGATTACTTACAACAAGGAGTGATAAATTGAAGGTAGATTAAGATATGTCATCACATATTAAGCTCTTGCAACAAAGATGAGAAATTAAGAAATTATATCTGCGTACCATACTAACTGCTTTATTTATGTGAATTTCTTTTGAAAGGGCACAGTTAAGCTTGTGTTCCAACCTGGAGAAGAGGGCCATGCTGGAGCATACCACATGTTAAAAGAAGGTGCTCTTGATAAGTTTCAGGGTATTTTTGGTTTGCATGTTGACCCAACAATGCCCACTGGTATTATTGGCTCAAGACCTGGTCCGGTGCTTGCTGGTGCTGGGCGGTTTGTTGTCCTAATTAAAGGAAAAGGTGGACATGCTGCAAAGCCTCAAGCAACTAGAGATCCAGTACTAGCAGCATCTTTCGCTGTCTTAGCACTCCAACAAATAATTTCCCGAGAGACTGATCCCATTGAATCTAGAGTAAGTATGTTTCTAAACTTACACAACAGCTCATAAACGATCTACATGTGAGTCGTTTCATCATGCAAACGATGAGTAAATCTACTGATGGTTATGTAACTGTGAGCTTGAATATATATTAAGGTTCTGCGATGGTGTATGTATGATTGTCTTCCTAAAACTTGTGTGTTGATGATCATCATCAGTTGAGGCTTTAATTTAATTATATTTGTACATGGAACACGGTAGCTATGAAGAACTGTATGCCAAAATTTAAAGAAATATAAAGACAGAGAGATGGAAAGTTAAAAACAAATAGAGATCTAATTAACTCAAGTCCATTTCTAGAATAAGAATTCTCTACCATTATTATTATTATTGTTAATCTTTTCACAATTTAGTAACACAAACATTTAAAAAAATGGACGATCAAGATTATTAGATTTTTTTTTTCTTATATATCATTCAAATTTAAATTACTCTTATAAAAATATTAACATCATACATAGTTTTAAAAAATTCAAGACGCACCGAAATGTAAAGGGACAGTGGAGCTCGAGGCGCAAGACACGCTTTTTCAATGTGAGGCACAAAATAAAAAATAAATAAATGTTAGGATTTTTTATTTATTTTTCAAATCAGAGAGTTTAATTAAGTATTTTATCATAGTTTAGGAGTTGTTTATAATTTTTTCTGATTTAATTAGGTATTTTATCATAAATTAGAGAATTGTTTATAATATTTTGAGTTAAATTAGATATTTTATCATAAATGAGGGGTTATTTGCAATTTTTGTATATATATATATATATATATATTTAAGAATTAACATGTTAGAGGTTTTAGGTTTAACCAACACTTTCTTTAATTCCCCACCCCACCCTGTCCCACTTCCTCACTCTCTCTCTTCACTGTAATTTTCTCCTCCCTCTCTCTCTCCTCGTCTTTACTTCCTTTACTCTCTTCATTTTTGTCTTTATTTCTCTTCAGTCCTCACCGTGTTCTTCATTACAATCATAAATCCACCTCCGAAGTGCCGGTTTCAACTATCGGAGTGCCGGTTACCACCGGTTTTTGCCAAGGCGCTCCAGGCACAAACCTCTTTGAAAGGGCTGTGTTTGGTCGTCATTCAGGCGCCGAAGGAGCACCTCGTTGCGCCTCTTGTCTAGGCGCACACCTTTTAAAACTATGACACGATGTCAACATTGATAGAAAATTCTTACTCCCAGTTCCAACCATATACAGGTAATCTCGGTCTGCTTTATTGAAGCAGGACAAGCAGAAAATGTGATCCCGGAGACACTGAGATTTGGAGGCACTTTTCGGAGTATGACTGCAGAAGGGCTATCCTACCTTCAACAGAGAATCAAAGAGGTATGTATTATTTGAGGTTGTATCTATAAGGATAAAGATAAAAAATTCTGCCACAATCTTTTATACATAAAATTTTGCAGAAATTCCGACAGTATGTTCAAGATTCACTTCATGTGGTATGGGCTTTATGAATCAACCACAAGCTATTAATGTATAATTAAAAGATTCTAGGAAAGTATAAATTCTGCTATTGAGACATGTCTTTAATAGACCTGATAACATAGTTTACCAATTATTTTGTGAACTTAAATCATAATTTAACACAAGAACTGCAGAATTCATTTTAGTAGTAGCTCATAGCTGAACAACAATACAAGTAAGCATTTACAGAGTTACTTCAATTATTGCTAACAAAGATAGATATAATCTTCAAGACATTAGACCTTGAAGTCATATTTCATATTTGATATGAAAGAGGATGATAAACTTTTTCTAAACAGGTCATAGAAATTCAGGCAGCAGTTCATCAGTGCAGTGCTACGGTAGATTTCTTGGAGGAGACACTGAGGCCCTACCCGGCAACTGTTAATGATAAACAACTATATCAACACGCAAAGGGGGTTGGTGCTTCCTTACTTGGGGGACCAAATGTGCGCCATACTCCAATGACAATGGGGGCAGAGGACTTCGGCTTCTATTCACAGAAGATGTCAGCTGCATTTTTCTTTATTGGGATAAAGAATGAAACCCTCAAATCAGGGGAGCTGCACTCACCATATTTGGTAATTGATGAAGATGTTCTCCCCATTGGAGCAGCCCTCCACGCTGCAGTAGCCATCTCTTACCTGGATAAACACACTGAAATTCAATAACTTCATGGTATATTCACTTGTGTTGATCCATCCAATGAAGAGACAGTCAGTTAGATTCTGCATGATAAAACCAACCTCATTGGCATGGTTCTGTATAATAAAACCAACCACATTACATACCTTTGGATTAGATATACAGCTGAAATACAAATTTGAATTTCACAAAATGGCCAAAATTGATTGCCATTGTTGTCAAATATATAACAATTAAGTTAATTGATTGATCTTAAGGATTGACAGGATATCAATATCATGAATGTCATTAAAGCAAGCAGCCATCGACAAATTAACAACACTGCAATTTCCATGTTTTTGGCTTTCATCTTCAAGAATCCTTAAAATCAATGAAGCATTAAACACAACACTTTGCACCAACTTGATGTGGTGATTCAAGCTTTTGTAACCAGAATGCCTTCACACATTGGTAAATACCACAAAAATGTGATCTTGAAGAGAATCACGATGTGCACTGGTTGGTATATTTACTCTCCCATGTATGTGGAACGAAATTCAAATTCCATCAAGCCAAATTCTGAAAAAATAATCCAGAAACTAGCAAAACATATCTGTTTCTGGGAAACCAAATGAAGCCAGAAAGAATATACACAGAAACACAGCCTTACGAACTAAATCCAGCTGCGACCGGGTATTTTTCTAACCCCTCTTTCTTTCATTTTGTTTCTCACAAGAGAAACATCAAACCATCGACCTACTGCTGCATAAACGTTAGACAACAACACATAATTACCAGCATTTTGCGGCTCAAACTCTAATATTCGGTTAGCAACCAATTCTGCTAACTCAACGTCACAATGTAGCTTACAGGCCCCAAGTAGGGCACCCCAGGCACCCGCATGAGGCTCCCCAGGCATTGAATTTAGAAGCTCATAAGCTGCTCCTAATTGTCCAGTCCTGCTAAGAAGATCAACCATACATGAATAATGATCAGGAGAAGGAACAATAGAATACACACTTTGCATTGATTCAAAGTAGCGCCAACCCTCCTCCACAAGACCAGCATGACTACAAGCCGCCAAAATGATAGTGAAAGCAACCTCATCAGGAATCAAACCTTCACTTATCATCCTCTCAAAAAAATTAACAGCCATTTTGCCTTGACCATGCATCGAGAATCCTTGTATCATAGACGAATATGAAATGAGGTCTCTATTAGACAGTTCTTCAAACAATTTTTCAGCCCGATCCAAGTTCCCACACTTTGCATTCATGTCTATAAGAGCAGCGATAACATGAGCTTGTCCAACATCAATTCCACTCCTACTCAAAATAGAATCAACTGTCTTAGCTAACTCCAGAGTACCCACTTGAGAACATGCTGACATCAAGCTCACAAGCGTAAACTCATCCGGCTTAACATCCCTCAAATCCATCTCCATAAAAATCTTCACAGCCTCATTAGGCTGACCATTCTGTGCATACCCTGATATCAACGCTGACCACGCAACAATATCTTTCTCCGGAACTTCATCGAACAAAAACCTCGCTGACACCATATCACCAGCTTTCGCATACCCATCAATCAATGTCGTGTAAGAAACCACGTTCTTGTCAGGCATTTGATCAAACAATCTCCTAGCAGCCATCAAATCTCCTATCTTTACCAGCCCACCAATCAACGCATTCCAGGACGGAACATTCCTCTCCGGCATTAGATCAAACAGCCTTTTCCCTCGTACAAAATCTCCAACGTTCAAATAACCAACGACCATTGCCGTCCACGTAACAACGTTCCTCTCAGACATTTGATCGAACAGCTTGCGTGCACACTCAACCTCCTTACATTTCCCATACAAGTCAACCAAACTAGTCCCCACAAACAAATCACCATCGACTCCACGTTTAAGTGCAAATCCATGAATCGATTTCCCTAGGCTCAGATTCAACTCATTCGAACACGCCTTTATTACCAGCGGGAAGGTATATTTATCAGGGAGTCCTTGATCTCTAATCATGCGAACAAAAAAAGACAAAATGTCGACAAAACGAGACTTGTGGGAGTAGCGTTTCAAGAGGGTGTTCCAGAGAAAAGTGCTGGGTCTGGAAATCTGATTGAAGATGGAGGTGGAGTAAGAGAGTGGGGTGGAGAGAGAAATCAAATGGGAAATGAGGGAGTGGTCTTGTTCGAGACCTATTTGGATGATGCGGGCGTGTATTTGATGGAGCTGACTTGGGCTTCTGCAGGTTTTCAGTAGCGTTAGAATCGAAGGCAGAGAGGAGGATTTCGGGAGCTTAGTGGCAGGTAGGTAGCAAGGCATGGGAAGAAGGGAAGAGCCCGTGTTTGCGTGGCTGTTTAATCTGTGGTTGGGCTTATTTGTATTATAACAATCGAATTGGTTTTAATATCTTTGCGATTAATTCAATTATTGTAATTATTAGATAAAATTAATTACCCGATAAAATAGTAAAATTTATAAATAAAATATCAAGTTAAATTTTACGTCATATGAAAAATGTGTTGGAAGTTACATTGTTTTAAAAATATCTAAAAATTCTAATTAGTTCTGTCGACGTTGGAATTCAGTCAACGAGTAATCAATGCCCAATACCTGCAATCAATGTGAGAAAGCACAAATACCAAGGAAAGATAAAGACAGAAACAGATGATCAAACGAGGAACACAAAGATTTTACGTGGTTCGACAATAATTGGCCTACGTCCACGACTGTCTGTCTCTTTAATTCTGCAGAGTGACAGTATATTATTGAATATTGTCCGTCCCTGTTACAATGATCTTAATCCCTATTTATAGGGAAAGAGGTGTTACAATTCTGGTTGTAGCAAATCAGAAAGAGAATCCTGAATTAATTATATTCCCTAAACAATTGGGAAAAATAAGGAAAAGAATTATGAATTAATTATACTTCCTAATATATTTAGATAATATCAGGAAATTACTATAATTATCTCAAGATAATGTTGATCTGATTTTGAATTTGAATTGATCTCCATATCTGATGAGAAAATCATGGTTTGACTGGGCAATTGCCATATTCGGAGAGAGAATCATGGTTGAACTTGGTAACTGCCTGTTCTGGAAGATATTGTACTTATTACGCGTCTGAGCGAGCTGATGTGTCATGGTGGTCTCGAGCTCGAGCTCGCTGAGAGATAAGCTGCGCAAGCGACGAGCTGCGACCTAGCTGTGTTTATAAGTCTGTTGATGCCAGCTGGATGATCCTTTAAGCAAACTGAAGAACTTGCTGGGCTTCAAAGTCAATACTGAGCCTCATCTGATGGGCTTTGACTGGGTTAACCCTTTTGGGCCTTCTTATCAGGTCTTGGATGGGCCTAAATTGGACTTTTACCAGTCCAATTAATGAATCCGAAAAATACATATAACATTAGCCCCCCAGCTCTCAGTTTGCTTCAGCGAGCTGGGAGCTTGAATTTGCTGGTAAAAGTTGACTTCCTTGGCACGCTTACCCTCATAACTGTCTCTGTGCACTTTCAAATTCCACCTTTTCAGTTTTGACACGTGGCGATCATGCAGATGGTAACTGAAGAGACGCATGCACGTCCTTTACACGCGTATTTAATGCGCACGTCTTTCAACTGACGGCTGCATGATTTCCAAAGCCACGTTTCGCGCTGCACCGTCAGATTTATGACGGTTACTCTTTCCCAAGATCTGACGGTTGGGGTTCACGCTCGTTTGTCTATATAAACTGATGGAAACTCTTTTCATTTTCTTCTTTCATCTGCCATTTCCATCGAAGCAAACAAGTGTTCAAACTTTCAAGTAATCAGGACCTACTGCCCTTTCACGAAATCAACGTCCTTACTCGTTGTCTCTTCAATCTCATCAACGATTCAAGGTAAGACAAAACTTTCTGCTTTAGGTTTATTTTGTTTCAATACCATTGTTGTACCTTCATTATTCTGAGTTTTGAGTTTATTAGTCATGGCATTTCTTCTTCTGACTCAATCTGGTTTTTTAACTTGTTCAGATGTCTTCAAGCGGAACTCGCAAGGGAATGATTCCAAGCAATGAAGCTCGTAAGCATGATAAAGCCCGAGCTCATGCTATACAGGGAAGAGAGGCTCGTGATGCACTCGCTCGTCATCCCTCATCGCTGAAGCGTCCTGAGGTGGAAGGACTTGTCAAGCAATTCCATATCCCTTTTGGTTGCCGCATTCTGCTACCTGATTCAAGCAATCATGCGTGTTATCCGCCCAGGGGATTCATCGCTGTCAGCACTCAGCACTTTGAGCAGGGGTTGCGGTTCCCCATCCCACCGTACTTGATCGCATTTCTTAACAAGGTCAAGCTCGCGCCATTTCAGTTAACTCCAAACTCATATGCGCAGCTGACCTCGCTGGCCATGGTCTTTCTTAGAAACGGCCTTCGCCCCCCTACACCAAAAATTATACAGCAGTTCTATTCCTTCAAGGCTCTGAGTACAGCAGAAGGAGAGAAACCGGATGGCATCTACTATCTTACAGCCCGTCAGTCGCAATACAAAGATCTCTTGCCCAAAGGAGAAGCAAAGGGCAAATCCAACGTCGGGCCGTACAAGACGAACTGGTTTTATGTCTCGTGCCCCTCTCTCGCAGATCTCCAAAATTTCAGTTTTGTCCTGAAACCAGGTATTCATAAAGGAAAATATAGCGAGCTGAGGTTATTTTGTATTTTTATTACCATCTTTTAATTATTTGCTGTGCAGTGTTGAAAATGGACGAGTCTCTTCTCAACGACGAGGAGGAACGAGCTCTTGACAAGCTCGCGAACTCAGAGGACGCAGGTACCAGCATCAAATTCGACGATGCTATCCTTAGAGCTTACAGCCTTGCTCCTCCTAAAGAATCTTTTCTTCTGCGAGCTGAGGAAGATATAGGCAAGATGAGTGACAAACCTAGACTTCCTTCTGTTTTTGAGGTTCCAGTTCAGGATGCGTCTGCTTCCCGACCTCCGCAATCAGTCTCTTCATCATCAGAGGATGACACTCGCTTACCTTCTCCAGCTCGGAAGACCTCATCTCGAAGTGCTCCTGCTCGCACTTCATCTAAAGCAAAATCATCTTCAGCTCGCACACCAACGAAGGCGAAATCGTCTTCAACTCGCACCACTTCAAAGGGTGCGTCTAAAAAACCTTCTTCTTCAGTTCCTACTCCAGTTCGGACAGGATCAGACCCAGCCCTGCAGCCCCTACTGCACAGGTTGACCCATCCTCTTCTCCACATCACACATCTACTCCAGGGGTTTCACTGCCATCCCCAGCTCGTGTTCCAGCCCCTGTTCCTTCTTCTACAAAACTCCTAGCCAACAGGAGGAAACTTATACTCATGAAATCTCCTCCTGCAAGTCCCACTGTATCTAAAGCTTCCTCGATTCCTTCAACAAAACGACCTGCCGAAGACTTGGCCACTCCAGCAGCACCCTCAAAACGCTCTAAACCTTCTGCCCAGGACCAGGCTCCTGCGATCGCTGCATCCAACGAAGTACCTGTTGTCACTGAAGCTACTGCCCCTGCGACCGCTGCTCCCAGCGAGGTGCATGATGCTGCTAAAGCCACTGCTCCCTCAACTGCTGCTCCTAGCGAGGTGCCTCCTTCAAACGTTTTTACAAATCTTCAGTCACCTCCGACTTCCAGCTCGCAGCCTGGAAAAGGTGATGCTCCTCCTAAGGTTGCTCCCCAGGCAACCCGAGCTGGCCCCAACGGGCATGCGACTAGGCGTACCGTTGTATCGCGACGCGGTGGCTCTTATGATGATGCACGCGATATCCCGGAGCGCGAGAGAACTCCTTCACCAACCAGATCAGACATCGAGCTGGGTCCTGGAGGAAGATACTTAAATTCCTTCCTTGACAACTGGGCAACAATTATGCTCAATCACGCGAATGTCTTGGAAAATAGGTGTCTTAAGGGCGAGGATCTAGATGAGTTCGCGGCCCGCCATTGCATGCTGGTAAGTTATTTTTCCTCATCTGCTGATTCCCTTACTTGACTAGATTTTAATCTGTTCATAATTTCCAGGGTGTCCTTGCTACAATGAAGCGAAAAAGGGAGACAAAGGCTACCAAGGATGAGATGAGGAAGCTGGAATTCGACCTGGAGGCGGCTACTGACGATTTAGCTCGCTTAGCCTCGGGCAGAATAGAAGGTCAGGAAGCTCAGATCGCTGAGGCAAACGCTGCAAGGCAAGCAGCTGAGGAGGCCTTGAAGAAAATGGAAAATGAGCACGCCATGCTAAAGGATGAACTGCTCAAGGTAAAAGAAGATCTGAGGCAGTCTGAGCAACAGGCTGCACTGGACAAGCAACGGGCTTCAGCTGCAGAAGAGAAGACTGAAGTGCTTCATCGCCAGGTCGATGCTGCTCTGGCGCGAGCTGAAACTGCCGAGAAGCAGGCCGAGGAGGCTAAGAAGTGAGCTGATGACATGGGCGCTGCAGCTAAAAGTGCTGAGGAGGCTGCAACCAAACGAGCCGAGGTGCTAAGGCAGCAAGTGGGGGAGGCTATTCAGCGAGCTGAGGCTGCGGAGCAACGAATTGAAGACATGAAGAAAGAGGCTGAGGTCGTCAATCGTCTCGCTGATAATGCCTTCGAAGAGCTGACGGTCTTCAGAGAGCAAGCAGCTCAAGAACTGGAAGTGCGGGTTGCAGATGCAAAGGACGAGGCCGAGGCAAGAACAGGTCGTGATTTCCTCTACACACTGTGGATGTCCCATCCATGAATGGATTTTTCTATCTTTGGGGACATAGGGCCTGAAACCGTTGAGGAATTTAAAGCAGAAGCTGCCTCGTCTACTGCTGGTCCAGAATCTTTGGCTGATCCAGATCCTCCTGCTCAGAACTAATAGTTCGTTTTCTTCCCTTTTTCATGTATTTTTTTTTTTTTTTAATTTTTTCAACTTGTAACAAGTTCTCATACTTAATGAAAATTTCTTTCATTATCTCTTCTGCGTTGACTGTTCCTCAGGCTAACACATAATATACTTTATGCTCTTCACATTTCTTGCGAGCTGATAATCAATGAACCCAAAATCTGATAATAATTAAAACAATTACTTGTTTTACCAACTTAATAAAATTTTGTAGGTATAAGTAATTGGTTTATCAGAATGTTTGATGAGCTATGCAGGGGCATTTAGCCCTCTGCTTTTTAGGCTCTTTATTTATATAACGGGCTATGCAGGGGTCGTCACCTCGCCTGCTTTTTTGGCTCTTTAGGCGAGCTATGCAAGGACACTTAGTCACTTGCTTTTTAGGCTCTTTCATTTATAGCGAGCTATGCAGGGGTCGTCACCTCGCCTGCTTTTTAGGCTCTTTAGGCGAGCTATGCAATGACACTTAGTCACTTGCTTTTTAGGCTCTTTCATTTATAGCGAGCTATGCAGGGGTCGTCACCTCGCCTGCTTTTTTGGCTCTTTAGGCGAGCTATGCAAGGACACTTAGTCACTTGCTTTTTAGGCTCTTTCATTTATAGCGAGCTATGCAGGGGTCGTCACCTAGCCTGCTTTTTTGGCTCTTTAGGCGAGCTATGCAAGGTCGCAGCCCGTCTCGCCATAGTGAAGTGAATTGAGTCGCAAGTTGGGGAAATGGAGCTTTCATTAACAAGAATAATTTTGATTTACATATTACAAAGAGTTTTACTGATAATAAGGGCGGAGATGTTCGGCATTCCATGCTCGAGGGACCTCAGCTCCATTTTCATTGTTAGCTAAATGATAAGCCTCATTCCCCAAGCTTGCTGTGACAATATATGGTCCTTCCCAGTTCGGGCCTAAGGATCCATCACTTGGCTTGCGGGCTCCAGGCAGAATGAGACGTAATACTAAGTCTCCCACATTGAATCTGCGAATCCGAGCATACTTGTTGTAGTACCTCGCTATTCTTTGCTGATAGACAGCTACCCTTAGCCTGGCCGCTTCCCTGTGCTCTTCAAGCAGGTCCAGGTTTGTGGCAAGTAGTTGATCGTTGTTGTTTGGATTGAAGGTCGCTCTTCTTTGCGAGGTAACTTCAAACTCAGCTGGGATCATAGCCTCAGATCCATATACCATTGAGAATGGGGTCTCGCCAGTGGAGCTGCAAGCTGTGGTTCTGTAAGACCACAATACTTTTTGAAGCTCATCTACCCATGCTCCTTTCTTTGCTTCCAGTTTCATTTTCAGGGTCTGCTTGATGATCTTGTTCACTGCCTCAACTTGGCCATTGGCTTGTGGGTGATCCACTGCTGAAAAGCTCTTAACAATCTTGAGGTCGTTGCAAAACCTGAGAAACTGGTCACTAGCGAACTGGGTCCCATTATCAGTTACGATCTGCTGTGGGACTCCGAATCTGCAAATTATATTGCTCCACACAAACTTCTCAATCTTTGCCGTGGAGATTTCAGCTAACTCCTTTGCTTCCGCCCACTTGGTGAAGTAATCTACCGCGACCACCGCATGTTTGCATCTTCCCCGAGCCATTGGTAGGGGTCCGATCAGGTCCATCCCCCAGATCGCAAAGGGTCACGGGCTCACCATATGTTGGAGGTAAGCTGGCGGAGCTCGCGGAATATGAGCAAACCTCTGACACTTGTCGCATTTCTTCACTAAGTTGATGGCGTCTTGCCTCATAGTGGGCCAGTAGAAGCCTTGACGTAGTGCTTTTTGAGCTAGAGATAACCCCCCAGCATGGTTCCCGCAATGGCCTTCATGTATTTGCCTTAATACTGTTTCACATTCAGGCCCATCAATACACCTTAGCAGTGGAGCTGAGAACCCCTTCTTGTACAGCGCATCGTCATAGATGTAATACCTGGCTGCTCTAGTTCATAGACGTCGGGCTTCCAGCTTGTTGCTGGAAGTTTTCCATCCTGCAAATAGCTGAGTAACGAACTCATCCAGGAATCAGGCTGCACAATTATGGCCATCGTCATATTCTTTTCCTCCGTACTTGGAGCTGGTAAGAATTCGACTGGGATCGCCCCAAGGAAATCTGCATTTCGTGTAGTTGCGAGGCGAGCTAGTGCATCAGCATGCGAATTTTGATCCCGTGGGATCTGCTTTACCTCGTACTTCTGAAATGCACCCAGTAGCTCGTGTACTTTTTGGAGGTAGAGGGCCATCTTTGATCCTCTAGCTTGATATTCTCCCATTACGTGGCCGACGACGAGCTGTGAATCACTGAAGATCTTCAAGCGTTCAGCTCGCATCTCTTTAGCCAAACGTAGTCCTGCAAGCAGTGCTTCATACTCAGCTTCATTGTTTGTTGCTTGAAAGCCAAACCTTAGAGCGCAAAGGATTTTGTGGCCTTCGGGGCTGATAAGTAAAATTCCAGCTCCAGCCCTCTGTTCGCTGGACGATCCATCAACAAAAAGCTCCCAGGCCGGACCTTCAGAAGACTCAGCTTCATCATCCACAGGTCCTGTAAATTCTGCAATGAAATCTGCCAGAGCCTGAGCTTTGATAGCCGTCCTCGGCTTGAATTGGATATCGAACTGCGCGAGCTCCACTGCCCATTTCAACAAACGACCTGAGGTGTCTGCTTTCTGTAAAACTTGCTTCAACGGATACTTGGTGAGGACCTCGATGGTATGAGCTTGAAAATAAGGTCGCAGCTTCCTTGATGCAATCACCAGGCAGTACGCCAGTTTCTCCATCTGCGAATATCTGGTTTCAGCATCCTGTAACCGTTTGCTCACATAATAGACCGGAAGCTGCGTCTTTTCTTTTTCCCTCACCAGTGCGGCACTTAAAGCCTGCTTCGACACTCTCAAGTATAAAATCAGCTTTTCCTCTTCTTTGGGTTTGGAAAGAAGTGGAGCTCGTCCCATATACTCCTTCAACTGCTGGAAAGCTACTTCACACTACTCGGTCCACTCGAAACTCTTTGCTTTCTTCAGAATGTCAAAGAAAGGGACACACTTGTCCGTTGCTTTCGAAATGAACCTACTCAATGCTGCGACCTGACCATTGAGGCTCTGTACGTCCTTCACCCTGGTAGGCGACCTCATGTCAATCAGTGCTTTGATCTTCTCAGGGTTTGCTTCAATTCCCCTACTGTTGACCATGAAGCCCAGGAACTTCCCAGAAGCTACTCCAAATGCACATTTGAGCGGGTTTAACTTCATTTGATAGCTCCTCAGAATTTGGAACATCTCTCTCAGGTCGCTAACATGGTCACCTATCTGCTTGGATTTCACCAGCATATCGTCCACATAGACCTCCATGGTTTTTCCAATTTGTTCTTTGAACATCATGTTCACCAAGCGTTGATAGGTCGCTCCAGCATTCTTCAAACCGAAGGGCATTACCTTGTAGCAATATAGCCCCCGATCAGTCATGAACGAGGTGTGCTCTTCGTCTTCGGGCTTCATTGGGATCTGGTTATATCCCGAATATGCATCCATGAAGCTCAGGAGCTCGTGGCCAGCTGTAGCATCCACGAGCTGATCTATCCTTGGCAGGGGAAAACTGTCTTTGGGACATGCTTTGTTTAGGTCGGTAAAGTCGATGCAAGTTCTCCACTTCCCGTTCTTCTTTTTCACCAGCACGGGGTTGGCGACCCAGGTCGAGTAGTAAGCTTCTCTGATGAACTTGTTAACCAGAAGCTTGTCCACCTCTTCCTTTAGTGCTAAGTATCGTTCCCCTGTCATTGCTCTTCTCTTCTGACGAACTGGCTTGAAATGAGGATCAATGTTCAGCCTGTGAGACATCACCTCTGGATCTATTCCCACCATGTCCTCATGATTCCATGCAAACACATCCAAGTTCGTCTTTAGGAAGTCAGCGAGCTGGATTCTCAGCTCCGGAGTTAATCCTCTTCCCAGCTTCAAGCATCGCTCAGGATCTACCTCGCTGACTGGTACATCTTCTAACTCCTCAATTGGACCAGTAGCTTGGTCTGCATCTACCTCGTGAGGGTCCAGGTCGTGACTGACTCCCTTCTCAGTCATAGCTCGTGGCTCGCCTCCTGAGACCACGTTCACCTTCTTTCCTCTTACACCCATCTTCACAGCATCTTCATAGCAACGACGAGCTAGGTGCTGTTCTCCTCGAACGCATCCGATGCCATTAGGAGTTGGGAACTTCACTGTCAGAGTTCTGGTTGAAGTAACCATGTCCAACTCGTTCATAGCAGGTCTTCCGAGGACCACGTTATATACTGATGGGCAGTCGATTATCAAGAAATCTGTCAAGGTTGTTGCCTGACGACCTGTCTCCCCTAGAGTCAGTGGCAGCTTAATCTGCCCTACTGGTACCACAGCATCTCCAGTGAATCCGAATAAAGGCTCCGGGGATGGCCTCATTTGCTCTGTTCGCAGACCCATCTGGTCAAAACAGCTCCTATACAACACGTTCACCGAGCTTCCGGTATCGATCATGATGTGCCTAACTTCCATATTGCTGATTTTAGCTCGTATAACCAGCGCGTCGTTATGAGGACAGATCACTCCTCTAGCATCTTCTTCTGTAAATACGATCTCGTCCGAGGTCGGCTTTGCTCTTTTGGTAGGTCCCTCCGACCCATTGAGTTGAAATGAATGATTCGCCTCTCGGACATATCTCTCATGCGATCTGTTGGAATCACCTGCGATATGGGAGCCACCATAAATAGTAAAAATGGTTCTTACCGCAGGTTCCTGACCTTGCTCGGAAGCTCGTTGGGGCTGTTGCTGGTGAGTTGGTTGTTGCTGTTGAGGTCGTTGCTGGTGAGGTCGTTGGTCAGTAGGTCTTGCCACATATTCTCCCAAGCGACCTCGCTTGATTAATTTTTCAATGGCGTTCTTCAACGCCCAGCAATCTGAAGTACTGTGCCCAACCTCATTATGATAGGCACAGAACTTATTCTGGTCTCTGTGCTGAATTGGAGCCCTTATAGGATTGGGCCTCCCAAAATCCTCCTTATTCCGCTCGGCAGCGTAAATCCTGTCCGGTGATGTCGTCAGGACGCTGTATCCTTCCTGGTGACCCCAACGCTGAGGTCGCTCATACCTTGGCTCTCTTCTCGCTCTTTTGGCGATCTGATTACTTGAGTCATTGTTCCTTCCTTCTTCATTCCGGCCATTGTTTCTCCTCTTTGGCTGGCTGGAACTGCCCGCTTCATTCTTCTGATTCTGCTTTTTCGGGCCGAAGGTTTCTTCCCACCTGATCTCTTTCGCAGCTCGCTCGTAGAATTCTCCCAGATCCTTCACTGGGGACTTGTAAATACTCTCGTACAACTTTCCATCCTTTCACAACCCAGCTGAGATCGCTGTTAGTATGCTTTCATCTGATGGATGCTCGACATTCGCGACCTCACGTCTAAACCTGGTGATGTATTCTTTTAACGACTCACCCTGACGCTGAAAAATGGTAGCTAGGTGGCAGGATGGAGCGAGCTGCCTTCTCAGTGCCCTGTATTGACCAACGAACTTCTGTTGGCATTGCTCCCAACTTCCTATGCTGCGAGCTGGGAGATTCTTGAACCACGTCCTCGGAATATCCCCCAATGTAGCGGGGAATACTCGGCACTTCACCATCGGACTTCCTGTCTGCAGGTCCATCTGAACGTTGAATGCGTCAAGATGGTCATATGGGTCACTGTCCTCATTGTACTGCTGAATGGTTGGCATCTTGAACCTTGGAGGGAGAGGCTGTGTCTCAATCTCCCTTGTGAATGGGGTCCTATCTCCGTAGAGCCCACGCTGCTCCGGAACTCCAGGTCGCGCTTCCAACTACCGGACCCTTCGGAGGAGCTCCTCTACTTGGGGGTCTCGGAGTTCGTATCTCCTCCTGTGATCATGACTTGGAGCCGGATGTTCAGGGTCATATCTTTCATCTTCCTCGGATTGACCCTCATGACGATGGGATCTTACCTGTTGTCCGTCCACCTCATCGGCATAACAAGCTGCGGCTCGGACTCTGCCTTGACCAACTTCCATCCGTCTGTTTCCATCCTGGCTCGATCTTGCTACCAGGTTATCAGGACGTGCGACCTCCCTTTCGTGTTGAACAGGGTGTCTTCCGGCCCTCGAACGCGCATTAGATGAGCGAGCCGAGTCTGCGGGTCGCGGGACTTCCCTTGCTAGCCTTTCAGGCCTTCGCGCCGGTTCAGGAGGTTGGGGCATTCCCAGTGGTGCCTGAACTTCCACCCTAGTCACGTTCTGAACCTGGGCCTGCACCAACATGTTGACGGCTTCTGTGAGCTGTCTAACCGTATCTTCCAACGCTTCTTGCCTCTGTAACAACGCATTCTGCCCTTCGACCATCGGGGCAATTGGGACCGTTTGACGGTGAGGCAGAGGAGGGATGCCTGGTGCAGCCCCTAGTATCTGTCCTTGGGACGGGCCTGCTGCATGCGTGGTTGCGTCTTGCCCAGGCTGTAAGTTCTGCTGAGATTGATTCATGTGACTTTCCGCCTGGTCATCATCTCCAAGGAACCTGTTTGATCTTGTCTTTGCCATATCGTCAGAAGTTGATGAACTGAGATGAAAAAGATTGCAGTCTGGGCCCTCCTTCTAGCGCCAAAATGTCGACGTTGAAATTCAGTCGATGAGTAATCAATACCCAATACCTGCAATCAATGTGAGAAAGCACAAATCCCAAGGAAAGACAAAGACAGAAACAGATGATCAAACGAGGAACACGAAGATTTTACGTGGTTCGGCAATAATTGGCCTACGTCCACGACTGTCTGTCTCTTTAATTCTGCAGAGTGACAGTATATTATTGAATATTGTCCGTCCCTGTTACAATGATCTTAATCCCTATTTATAGGGAAAGAGGTGTTACAATTCTTGTTGTAGCAAATCAGGAAGAGAATCCTGAATTAATTATATTCCCTAAACAATTGGGAAAAATAAGGAAAAGAATTATGAATTAATTATACTTTCTAATATATTTAGATAATATCAGGAAATTACTATAATTATCTCAAGATAATGTTGATCTGATTTTGAATTTGAATTGATCTCCATATCTGATGAGAAAATCATGGTTTGACTGGGCAATTGCCATATTCGGAGAGGGAATCATGGTTGAACTTGGTAACTGCCTGTTCTGGAAGATATTGTACTTATTACGCGTCTGAGCGAGCTGATGTGTCATGGTGGTCTCGAGCTCGAGCTCGCTGAGAGATAAGCTGCGCAAGCGACGAGCTGCGACCTGGCTGTGTTTATAGGTCTGTTGATGCCAGCTGGATGATCCTTTAAGCAAACTGAAGAACTTGCTGGGCTTCAAAGTCAATACTGAGCCTCATCTGATGGGCTTTGACTGGGTTAACCCTTTTGGGCCTTCTTATCAGGTCTTGGATGGGCCTAAATTGGACTTTTACCAGTCCAATTAATGAATCCGAAAAATACATATAACAAGTTCCAAGTTTGAAAAAATGAATAAGACTTGAATTTAATTAGTTTGAAGATTGCTACATAGGGTAGAGGTTTTTTCTTTCAAATAGGCACATGGTATACAAGTTAAAACCATAGTCTCAATAGTATAGGACTTATAGAGTTGAACCCATGATTTTAATAGCATAAGGCTCATAGGTGTGCGAAACATCTGAAATAACGAAAATCCACATTTACGGTAACATGAGAAAACTTTCGAAACACTCTAAATAAGGGAAGACAATTCCATACACATGTTGGAAAATATGCAAGGTGAAGCTCAAAATCCAAGTCATAAATGTGAATGTGCAATGTACTAACCACTTTTGTTATGTAAATGTGCAATAAATCTGTATTTTTTTACTTATTAACTTAGAATGCTACAAAAATATATATAATGAAGCTTGAAATCGATCGAACCCCAATCACAAATATGAAGATAAATATGCTAACTACTTGACCTATAAGTGTATGTTCTCTAAAATTACATCTTTGACAACTATGGGTATTTTGGTCTTTTTATTCATTTCCAAAGGGTATTTTAACTTTTTACTGAAAAACTGGATGGGATTTTGGATAATTTTCAAACTAGAGAGGTAAAATTACTAATTAGGCAAACTAGGGCGGATTTCTACCATTCGCGAGCCCACCACACCACCAACAACCACACACCCCTCGCCCCCCCAACCAAAACCCCAAAAATATATATATATGGGAATCAGGCTTTCTGCCCAAAACGGGTGGGGGTGGCCCAATTCAGTGCTTCTTATAAAAAATCTGTTCCAGGCAAACAAGTGAGCAGAGTAGCAGCGTTGGAATGAAAGCTAAACAAAATACACACAACAAACGATGGTGTTATGGTCATACCCACCAACGCGGAAGCAACTGGTGATCACAATTGGACTTTTCATGTCCGGCGCTTCGCTATTCGCTGCTGGAGCTTACCTCTCCCTTGTCAACATTGCCCCACAACAAGCTCGCGCCAAAGCTCGTAAGGATTTCCTCAAACGCCGCCTCAGAAAGCTTCTCGACGATTAGCAACAACTTCTTTTCTTCCTCATTTATATCTCTCTGGTAATTCTTTTTAGATATTTTTTTCCTTTTTTGATCGCCAAATAAATTAACAATCGTGGTTTGTTATTATATGCCCTTGTCTTTCTATATTAGAGTTAAATAAGTTGTATTACTAATTTTTAATTGGGTATGTGGGAATGTGCAAGTTTAATTATAAACCGTAAAAGTTAATTTCACCTGGTTTAATTGGGTTTGTTTGTAAAATTTCAATTATCTATAGACGAGAAATCCCTTGTCAATTTCACCTGTTTTAGTTCTAGAATACCCAAAAGAGAGTTCATTTTTCTTCCTTTCAATCACTATTCAGAATGGAGTCAATTTCTGATATAGATAATCTAGCTTGTATGTTTTTCACGGAATTATGATTATTTTGTAGTAACATTTTATCCTTCTTCATTTGTTGTGCTACTGTCTCCCGAGCCATTATGCCTTTCCTAGTAGTAGATGAAGATGGAGAACTGAATTTCTTAAAATTAAAAACCTGTCCGTGTTGCTTTAGTTTCTTTAAATGAAATACTCTGATTCTCTCTGGAATGGAGTTTTGAATCTTCTGATTAAAGTTGTTCAAGTCATTTCCTATCTACTTAATAATTAGTCAATCCAGGTCTTCTGCTACCTCTATTGAAAAGAAATCAAAATGATTTTTTCATCTCTGCCAACTAATATGATTTAGTTTTTGCTTCAGCAGAGGCTGATATTGAGCTGAGAGGTTATTGTGGCCACTGCTTCCTTAAAGCATCTAGCACTGACCTTTTCTTCCCCAAAGTGTTAGAGAAATGGGTCAAATGACTGAAATATTCATGTCAAGCTGTACATTTTTCTATTTAAAGTGGATTTTGATCCAGAATAAACTTTCGATAACTAACGGAAGGTTGTCTTTTATAATTCTACAAATATTAGTATGGTTTTGTGTATTTCCAAAAATACAAGTACTAATTCGGTTTTAAGGCTTACCACTTCATTTCCATTTTGAGTTTTGGCTTCTTCTTTATTTTTCACTTTTTTTTTGTTATATATAAATTAAAAAAAAAAGAAAAGAAAAAAAAAAGCATAGATTGAAGCTACAAGAAACAAATCAATCAAAAATGCAAGTTCTCTTTACATCTATGATAGAAATTTGAGTTGTCTCATGTGTGTTTATCAATATGCGTGGAAACAAATTGTTTTTTTCTAAAACATAGATTGAAGCTACAAGAAGCAAATCAATCAAAAGTGCAATTTCTATTTACATCCGTTATAGGAATTTGAGTTCTAGCATGGTTATCTATCAACATATGTAAGTAGTTTTCTCTTTATATTATGAGAGTAGACATCTGTTAATGTTGTAAACGTAGACTTTCAAGCTGCACTTGAATTGTTTGATCTGTGTAGGTCCCAAGCAAATAAAAGAAATTTCCTGCACTTAAATTGTTTTTAAACTTAGTACATAGGCATAGTCATAGGTTGGTGGAAAGCAAATCTTCAATGAAGTTGAAATTAGAGGTTGAAATTCTGAGTAAGGATTCTCTGTTAATCTTTTGATTGTGCTAATCTTTTTATAAGAGGAATTTAAGTTTGACTGATCTATGAGAGGAAAAAAAATGAAACAATTTTGATCATCTTCTATTTTTTATGTTAATGTGTTACTAGATTATCAAAAGATTAACAAAAAAAAAAAGAATGGCAGAGAATCCTTTCTCAGGATCCTACCTCCCTCTTGTCAAAAAAATTTATACTTTATTGACAGCAATATACAAAAGCCATTACCTACTATAAGTCTCTAACGACTTCATTTCCATGCACTCTAAACCTCCTGAGCAAAACTTTATTAGATATTTTCTTAGGAAAATGGTCTGATGAGAAAATCTTTATAGAAGCGGCCATTGTATACATATATAGGTTCATATACTATCACCTAATAATAATGACCAATCTTTAATTGGAGAATAATAGACAAATTTGTAGGGAGTTCCACATGTGAAACAAGAATGATGGGATGAATCCCACATTGAAAACATAAAAACTAATAGAAGATTTTATATACTACAATGAATGTCACAACCCAATATGCTAGTCCTTTGGGTTATAAGGCTATCTTAAAGCCAATCAGGGCTCTCATGTGAGAGGAGATGTAGAAAAATGGAATGAATCCCATTTTTAAAACATGTGAGAGGTGCGAGAGGGAATATAGAAAAATGGGATGAATCCTATTTTGAAAACATATGAGAGGGAATGTTAGAGAGTCCACATGTGAAGCAAGAAAGATAGGATGAATCCCTCTTGAAAACATAAAAACCAATAAAAGAATATATATACCATTATGGATGCCTCAACCCAATAGGCTAGTTTTTTGGGTTGTAAGACCATCCACAATTATGAAAACTTAACACAAATAATTATAATGTGTCATTTACAAGCCCATTGATAATACTAAGGTAAAGCCTAGCTCTTCACTTATTTATCATATTTCTGCAATATCTTTTTCTTTTCTTTTTTTTTCTTTTGGGTTTCTGTTTAAATTTCTTTTCCTTTGAATATGTGCATTTGACATATCTGATTCGGCACCTCCTTTTGGATGCAGTAGGAAGACATGAAAATGGTATCTTCTCTCACTAAAGCAACAATGTTCTGGGGTTGGTTTTTTGTCTTTATCGGTTGCATTTTCTTTCTGGTTTTCCTTTTTGCTGCTGTCATATCCAAACTTCTTCCACTTTTCAACAATCCCATTTTGTCAGCCATTCAAAACGACAGGTAATTTAGTTATACTTGCACATATATGATATATGTAATATTGTTAGTTTATTAATCATCAGTGAAGTGGGTTTCTAATATTTAGTTGATTAGAGAGCTTTAAAGATGGCTTGAAAGTGGTAGCTGGGTTGGGTGCCTATAATCTCAGGATGGATTAGAGTGCTATTATAGACTGAACACGGCTAGATTGATTGATTAATTATTGTAGATGGAATATCACGTCCCGTGTTTGAGACTAATGCTTGTGAAGATTATAAGGGTATTAAGATATGCAAATCTCTGGGAGCTCCGGTTTGTTAGTTGCTGATTTTCCTTGTTTGTTTGCTCAGTTTTCTGTGTAGTAGTTCTCTTTACTTTGTGCAAGTGCTATTCTGTGTATTTTGATTGAAACTGAGTTATGAAAGTGAATTAAATTTGTTCATTATGCGTTTTTAACATTGAGATTCTCATTTAAAAGACCTCAAATGACCAAGGCAATTAATATATGTGTTGAAATAATCTCTCACCTCAAATGACCAAGGCAATTAATATATGTGTTGAAATAATCTCTCTTTCTCAAGTGGCAATTCTGCTGTCTGCTTTCATTCCAGCAACGAAACAAAGGAATGCCAATTATGTTTGCTTTTTTCAGTAGGTAGCCATTAATTGGAGTGGAATCTCTTGACAGTGGGATGGTTTACAATCACAAAGTCAGAAGTCTCATTCCCAAAGCAACATTTTCCTCATTGGCTAATCTCCTACCGCTTTAGCTGAACTTTGATTGGAAAGAGACTTGCACATAGTATTCAATAATTAATAACAATATTACTGACGTCCAAATCCAAAGTTATATCCTATTAGTCTATTACCACAGTCTGTTTCTTTGCTTTTTGATGTCTGGACCATAGAATTTCAAGACTTCTATTTTGCTGGATATCTGCACTTTACAATAATAGACGTTTTGAAGGCCCTGTCAATTTTATGCCCCTTAAGTTATTTGATTGTGATTTTTTACCTGGGGTTCGTCTTCTGTAACAGGTATTACTGCTTCTTGGTGCCCTTGACACTTCCTATCACAGTAGTCTTTGTATATTTCCATTGGCTGAGCATGAAATTGTTCAAGCATGCTTGATGTATTTGGCAGCAAGCTTACAAGTCATGGGACATCAGCTGATGAAGCAGAGAATGATGGGAGAACCAAGAGCCACTTTACTTTCAATGGGTAACCTTGAGTATATTATCAGCTCAATTTCAAAAATTTTTCTGTAAAAAATGCTACAATAGCTAGGATTGAATCAGGTTGAAAAGTTTTGTACCTTGATATTCCTTTGTACTTTTGAGTTGTGCTGATGATTTGTATCTGTGACTGTCGACTGGTTATTTGGGCAAATCTCAATATAGTTGTGACTATTGGTGGATGTATTTTTTGGACCACCACTGAATGCCAAATGAAATGCATTATAATGCAACATTAGTGATTCTGGTGCGGGTCGGCGGGTCTGCTCGTGGTTTTACGTAGGTCTTTTAATTGGGAGCACTTTTTAGTAATTTGGGAGTAGAAATTTCAAGGTCACTTTGAGAACAAAAGAGAACAAATTCTCTATTTGGAACATAGCCCGTTCAAGCAATTTTTGCTTTATTAAAATATTGTAAAAAATTAATATTTTTCAATATCAACTAAAAATAATATTATTTTGTTTTAAATTTTATTTTAAATAGTTTTATTTTTATAAAATAATTTAAATTATTATTTTATTCAAAATAATATTGTGAATTCTATATTAGATTTTATTTTCTTGAAATTAATTAAAATAATAATAATTTATTAAAAATAATTTAAACAAATTATCTTGACCAATCTTAAATTCTATTAAATATAAAAATATATTTATTAAATACATAAATGCATTAATTTAATTTTATCTTTTACAATATAATTTGTATCAAATTTGAGGATTGAATTACATGCTCACCAGAGAACTTAATTATATGTTAATGGTTCGAGTTTGTCTCATTGATAGTTTATAGCCCTCTAGTTTCGAAAAATTGATCATGTATTTCAATTTTCTTTTTCCTTTTTTAAATGTAGTTATGACAAAACTGTGAAAGTGGGATTTTATATTTGAATCTTTGGTATTAGGGTAGTATTAACTTGCACAGGTTAATGCATAGACATTTTGAATTAAACTCATAATTTATTTGTCTTTATCTTTATCTTTCTTTCACATGTTTTTATGGGTTGATTGGGGATTTATTACACATATTAACACTATCTTTAATATTATTCTATTTAGGTAATGTTTTGTGTAATCATTTATCTCTAAGGTGTTAACAATTAGAAGTAGCATTTAACAAATTGATTGTACAATTTTTCATCCACATCGATAATAGGATTTAAGTCCTGCAATAGCTATTTACCATTGTAATATAGTCCTGCGATAGCTATTTACCGTAGCTCTCATAATATAGGATTAGATACCCAAATTATAATATAATGATCGATATCAGTAAGTCCTGATATATCCCTAATTTGTTCTATGTATTATAAAAGAAAAAAACTTGGAAGTAATGGGAGGGAGTTAGAGACAATAATAAGTTATTAGTGAAATCTGAGTGTCATTATACTACCAATGAGGAACGAGTCAGTAATTATATTTACTTCCTTTCTAGAACGAATTATATAAATAATTGTCAAAAAACCAAAAACAAACGTACAATAACAAGAGGCGGTTTTTCCCTGTAAAAAGTTAGGGTTTCAAAAACTTGGGAATGGCGACGGAATTGACGGAAAATGCAATAGCGTTGATATGCAAAGGGGAGGTGACGACCGACAACGATATGATGCCGATAGTTCAAGTATCGGACTTAAAGTTAGTTGTTTCAAAGCAGCAACCCCAACAACAACAACAGCAACAGAGATTCCGGATGGTACTATCTGATGGGTCCCTGAGTCAACAAGGCATGCTTGCCACCCAGAGGAACGAACTCGTCACTTCTGGACTTCTCCAGATTGGTTCTGTTGTTCGATTGACCAGGTTCACCTGTAATGTCATCCAAAACCGCATGTAAGTTAACTTCACTACTTGGTTTTTTTTTTTTCTTTTTTTTTTTAAATTTATAAAGGCGTTGCCTTTTTCAATTTTGTTTTAATTGACTGGGAGCAGGATTGTTATAGTCATGGATTTGGAGGTTTTAATTGGAAAATGTGACCCCATTGGCAAACCTGTAGTAGCTCAAAGACCCTCCTCTGCAACATTGACTGCCAATCCTCAATCTTTTGCTGCACAACCCACAACCAATCCTCAGTCTCAATCTTTCGCTGCTCCGCCTGTGCAAGTGCAGCACCATTATTCTAGAATGAGTAGCCAAACGCCTGGTTCAGCTACCTGTGTTGCGCCTCTTAATAATGCCTCTAAACCGGAGTCTGCTGTTGCTGGTTCTGGGTCGTTTAATGAACCAAACACAGTTTCCCGCAACCCCAGAACACAAGCTGGCCAGTCCCATGTAGGGAGTTTTGGCGGCCACACACCTTCGATGTATAGTAACAGAGGGTCTGTTGTGGCAAGGAACGAATCCCTTCCCAGGATAGTTCCGATTGCTGCTTTGAATCCTTACCAAGGAAACTGGACGATTAAGGCGAGAGTGACATTCAAGGCGGAACTCAGGCACTATCATAACACTCTACGTGGTGATGGGAAGGTTTTTAATTTTGATCTTCTTGACTGCGATGGTGGAGAAATCAGGGCTACTTGCTTTAATGCAGTGGCTGACCAATTCTATCACCAAATTGAAGCCGGAAAAATTTATTTGATTTCTCGGGGAAGTCTGAAACCTGCTCAAAAGAACTTCAACCATCTGCATAATGATCTCGAGATTTTTCTGGATACCACAACGATGATAAAGCAGTGTTTTGATGATGATAATTCGATTCCAAGGCAACAGTTTTGTTTCCGCCCCATAAGTGATATCGAGGGCATGGAGAACAGCAGTATCGTGGATGTGATTGGTGTGGTGTCATTTATTAGTCCCGCTGCTTCCATAACGAGGAAAAAAGATAATACTGAAACTCAGAGGAGAACTCTTCATTTAAAAGACATGTCTGGCCGAAGTGTTGAATTGACTCTATGGGGCAACTTCTCCAATGTTGACGGACAAAGACTTCAAGATATGTGTGATGCTGGAGTCTTTCCAGTACTTGCTGTAAAATCAGGTAGGGTTAGTGATTTTAATGGGAAGACTGTGGGGACTATTTCCGCAAGTCAGTTGTTTATAGAACCAGATATTCCAGAGGCTCAGAAGCTAAAGGAATGGTATGATAAGGAAGGAAAGAATACCCAGTCGGTCTCGATTTCCAGGGAAGCTTCAAGTGTGGATAGGACCGATATTCGAAAAACCATATCTCAAATAAAAAATGAAGGGCTTGGGACCAAGGAGAAGCCAGATTGGATAACAGTCAGTGCAACGGTTACATATGTGAAATTTGACAATTTCTGCTATACAGCTTGTCCCATCATGTTGGGGGATCGACCTTGCAACAAAAAGGTAACTAATAACGGAGATGGGAAGTGGCATTGTGATAGGTGTGATCAGTCCGTTGATGAATGTGACTATAGGTACATACTGCAGTTCCAGATACAGGATCACACTGGCTTAACGTGGGTAACTGCATTTCAGGAGTGCGGTGAGGAGATCCTGGGTATTTCTGCAAAAGATTTGTACTACTTGAAATATGTTGATCAAAATGATGAGAGATTTGCAGAAATTATTCGTAATGCTACTTTTACCAAATATTTGTTCAAGCTGAAAGTAAAGGAGGAAACATTCAGTGATGAACAACGTGTAAAGTCAACCGTTGTCAAGGCAGAAAAGTATGATCACGTATCTGATACCAGGTTTCTTTTGGATTGCATGAGCAGGCAAAAAGCTGGGGATCCTGGTTCTTCTGCATTGAAGGCAGAGAGTAATCTTCCTAATCCTGGAATGACTGGTTCCGGAGCTGGAAATACTGGAAGTAGACAACCAGCAGCGGCCATTGCAAATTATGTTGGGAGTAATAGCAATGTCAGTAGAGAATCCGGGTTGCTGGCAAATCAAATTGGTCCATACGGAAACCAGTACAGGGGGTCAAGGTTTCCTGCAGCTGGCACCGAGGGTGTGCAGCTGTACTGTACCAGTTGTGGGGCTGCTGGTCATCACTCTATAAATTGTCCTAGTATCATGAGTGGGCCTGGACAGTCCGTGGGAGGGGGGTATACGAATAGAGTATCTCCTGGAGCAAGTGATGCTTCTGGTGAATGCTATAAATGTCATAAGATTGGACACTGGGCAAAAGACTGTCCTGGATTGGATACTGCTCTGGCTTATGGGCCTGGACAGTCCGTGGGAGGGGGGTATACGAATAGAGTATCTCCTGGAGCAAGTGATGCTTCTGGTGAATGCTATAAATGTCATAAGATTGGACACTGGGCAAAAGACTGTCCTGGATTGGATGCTGCTCTGGCTTATGGAAGCAGTGGGATTGGTGGTTTTTCTGGGAGATACGGAGGTGCTCCAAGGCAACAAGTTGGTGGCTCTTGAAAGAAGTCTGGATATGCTGCTTCCTGCCTATTTACGCTAATGCTTTTATTTTTCTATATGGTTAAGTTCAGTGTTGGATGCTGGGGTTTTCTTGTACAGTAGAGTTTTCGGAGCCATGACTGGCATTGCATGCATCTTGCGTTTTGGATCAATGAATTACCACCCATCTTATCATTTCATGTTCCTTAAATATGATTAAAGTTGAAACTTTATGTGCAGGGTATCAAGAAATTTTTGTTTTCTCCTCTAGTTGTAATGGGTATTTTGTATATTGACTACGGTTGAGGTTCATGTAATTGTACTTCTCCCCTTTTATTTATTAATTAAGGGGGAAAAAAAAAAGCCCTTTCTATTTAAGCATTTTCAGGGATATTTGTTTTCCCAAAATTCTTGGAATTTCTACTTTTGAGCTGTAGGTTCTTGAACTTTTTCATTAAAGCTAAGTGCGCTGGTTACTAGTTTTGCTCTCATTGTGTTTCGGGCTAATTGGAAGTGCCTCGACCTTGTAAGCCTACTGAACTTCTGCAGTATTTGTTCCATTAGTTTATTTTTTTTATTTTATTTCATCCTCATTTGGCTTTGAGGGCGATAGATTCTTTTCGGAAATGCCTAACAAA
Source organism: Litchi chinensis (assembly GCA_019925255.1). Classification (NCBI taxonomy): domain Eukaryota; kingdom Viridiplantae; phylum Streptophyta; class Magnoliopsida; order Sapindales; family Sapindaceae; genus Litchi; species Litchi chinensis. Next base: position 10,567,477 of record CM034475.1, on the reverse strand, counting down.
TTTTTACTGTCTTTGAGCCCCAGTTACCTAACTTGTTCCTATGGAATTGCCTTCTTTCAAGCTCTTTGACATTCTCACTTGTATCGTCGCAAACGTTGCATTATTTTGTGCAAGTGAGGTATTTCATTTTGTTGTCAATATGAGATGATTAATAGAGTTTATCATGGTTCCTATATGCATTTAAGCATTTATGTGAAAGATTCTTTTCGGTTGATCATTTGGACCGAAAAAATGTATTTATCCTGCATTATGGAAATTGCCAGTTCCTGTGCGTGAGACACCAATGGGAGAATAGTTGGCCTCATCGGCCGGAATAATCAGTTGCCTCTTTCGAGGACTTCACCATATGCCAAAAGTTATACCTTTTCTCATTTTTTACTTTCTGATTGTGAATAATGCACCTTATTCCATGTTCCTTCCAGTTGTCATATCTTCTAACCATAGTTGTGGCGAAATAGAGAAAGTGGGATTTATTTGGCGCCTCTAATATTGTACCGTTTGGTATTGCTGCGCTCTGTCTTTAATATGATTTGTTATCAACCTTAGTTCTGTGCTTTATACTTTGTAGCTATTCAATCTATCTTTTAATCCTTGTATCTCCATATATTCAGAATTGTATACTGTGTTCCCACAGCTGAAACAATGCAAGTGCGAAGCGTGGCAGGCATCTGTGACGCATATTGCCATAGAAGGTGGTTTCTTTTTTCTATCTGCAAACCAATATTTGCACACAGAAAGACGTTCTGGTTTTTTCCAAATGAGTACCTGGAGATCCTAATAGTGATACATCATCGACTGCAAACCTCTGGTAGCGATATAGTTTCACTGTCTGGTACCATTTTATTAAGGCCTAATTACCATATAGAATTTCTTATTTTAGCTTACTCCAGTATAAATTAATCATTTTAGATCTATCTGCTCAATTGGTTAATATAGAAAGCATCATTTCTTGTGTGTAACGAGCAGGAAAATTTTCAAAACTCACGTAAATGGCTGATGATATTTAGCTATTATGTGATACTTCCAGATCCTGAAGAAATTGCTCGAGCAATTGAGAATTCGTGGAGTTGGGATTAATATGGGAGAGAACTCCTTCAGTTGGCTGCAAACAAACCCAATCAAGTTCTATTCTTAACAGTGAGAACTGAAATATTTTTATAATCTGCAGTGGTATACTATTAGAAGCAACTTCTCATAGGCTTCAATGAGGCAGCTAGTTTAGATTATCACTACTGGTTTTGTAAGAGGTTAGATTGTGATGACTTGGTCTTTGTTTACTAAAATGTATCGGTTTAGAGAATGAAGTATGTTGGGTAGATGAATGTGGGAGTTTTTAGCATGCAGATAATCTGTAATATAATTAGTTTGTACAATCTGTATGCAATCAAGGAACTCTGAAATTATATAAGATGCATTCTGTGAAGTACCCTAGACTATATGCTATCTAAACTGCTGACCATTTTAATGCAGTTTCATAGCGTCATTTACCATGATATCGCATTGTGGATTACCTTTTTTATTGTCATTCGGTGGATCAATTTCACATTTCTAGATCAAGTGGTTATTCTTCAATGTCTTAATTAACTCATTGAAAAGTCCCTTTTTTTTTCCCCCTTAAGTGCATTGAAAGGTCAATTGAAAATCATTTGGAAACATTAATTTTATCGCAAACCATTTCAAAGTTTTCAACCATTTTAAAGTTTGTAACCATTTATAAAACTCCATTTGGAACATCGACAACATGCCAATTGAAAACCCCTATAGCAGAATTGATATATTAACTAAAGAAAACTCCTATGTTTCGATATACTACGCAAATCATTAACTTGCTGAGATAAAGAAACCGGGGATGAGCAAAATACAACAGGACAAATATATAAGACTTCCAGCATAATTTGAGTAAGTTATACTAGAAGTTTTGTACAGGATACACTTAATCTGATCGCCACAGCTTTCAAACAAAACCCTATAACACAAACATTTCTACTATGACAGTCTGCCTCATACATATTGAGCAGCTTAAAGGAATGGCAAGCAAGCATTTAATCAACACAATAACTCATCATGGCTAAAAGTCTTTTTCCTGTATGTAATAGGAGGTTACTGATAGCCTAGGCGCCATTGCCTCCAAACCACACTCATCCACGTTATCATCTACTGTTGCAAGTCGCGTGGCTCTTAAGGATCTTTACACCCAAAATAAAGAAGGTATCTCACCATCTGGATTTTCTTGCATTTTGTCCTTCACCTCTTGACTCTGATAGCCTAGACTTTGAAACACTCACCGGCACCATAGGAGGTCTCTCTTGAGCTGTATTGCCATGATCTCGTGAAGGGCGTGTTGGACTACCACAAACTCTAGAAGGACCAGGCCTGGAACCAGACAAAAGTTGGTCCCTAAGACCCTTTGCCAATTTATACCTGTGCATTTCATCTCCGTAACCTTTTTCTTGAGCTCGCTTCTCCGGTTCAACAAGTCTTTCCCACATTAAGTCATCCCCTGAATTTTGGAGCCTTTCAGCTTGGATGCCCCAATCAACTCCATCTGATATGCTCCTCTGCAGAGAAGTGCTTCTTCTTGGCAATTTGCCAGATGTAGACTTTCTCCCTTTAATTTCTTCTTCATCAAATTGAGATTTTCTTGAATCACAAGCAGCACTGCCAGGGGCAAAAGCCCACTTGTAGCTCTTGTTATTGTTGTCCATATTTAGCTCTATGGAATGAAGATCACTTTCAGCCGAGTCTTCTTCACATTCTACTCCATCTTCTACTTCTCCATCATCTTCATTTTCTTCATTTTGATAACTAAAACGGTTTCTACTTAAATAGGCTGCAATTTCATCGCTGGTTGGTTGATTTACAGAACCACGACTTTTCTCCTTAGCTTTTTTAGTTCCTAGAAAAGCTTCAAGTTGACTCCTCAGTTTATCAAGAGCAGCATTTTTTTCCTCGATCTGATGTTTAGCCTCTGAGAGTTTCATTTGAGCTCTCTCCTCACGCAATACATCAGCTAACTGCATCATCTCCCTTTCCTTTTCAACCCCTTCACAAACAATTGCAGACTCTCGCTTAAGTTCTTCAACTTCAGCATTATCAACATCAACGTCTCTGGCTAGTTCATCACATACCTGTTCAATTACTACTCTTGCTCTCTTCTCACTCTCAAGTTCTTTTACTGCTTTCAGAAGAGATGCTTTAGTCTCGGCTAAGTCTTTCCCAAGCTTCTTATTCAAGCTTTCAAACCGTCTCCTCAGCTTCCTCTCTACCTCAAGTTCTCCTGCAATGGATTCTATAGCAGCCTCAACCACTTGCTGCTCCTTGGTTTTCCATGCCGCCTTTTCTTCAGCAAGACACTTCATTAGATAGTTGATCTCATTCTGGTCTGAGCGCTGTTCTTGGATAAGCTGATTGACTTGCAAGCGAGCCCTTTCAAGCTCCGCATGCAAGGCTGAGACAAGAGACATGCTTGAAGAAGGCCGATCTTCTTGACCCCACATGCGGTTAATGATCTTGAGCAGCTCTTTAGATGTGGTTAATGCATTGCTAACATCCTTCAAACGCGTCCTGACTCCAAAAGTTGATCCACTTGGCGTCTGGGCTCGGGATCTTGTCTCAATCTGCTTTATTAAATATAGAGATGAGAACACTTCTAGATCCTTAAATAATATTTATCATGTCTAAATATATTCACGAAAATTTTACAAATTTTTCAACTTAGATGGATCCCTATAAGAATATCGGCATTCAAAATGACTGAGCATCTGAAGAAATTGCACATGCTGGTGCATGCCAGTGTAGGTCTTAAACAAATATAACAAACTAAACAAAAGAATGGCTTTCGAAGTATTTGGAAACCCAAAAGAAAAATCCTTTCTTCTCAATGTCACTCAGAAAATTAAATCAGCATCTACCTCCATCAAGCTGGCATTGCTAACAGAATCCAGTATTCCACCATTGTGTTCCATAAGCCGAAGCCGCTGAGAGATGGACGATGATCTTCTGTGGCGACTACCTGTTCCAGACCGATCCATTCTCTGAAAAAGAATTTAACTTTGCAATGAAGTTATAATTTCGCATACACATCAACACAATAACACAAGAAAGTATGACCAGTTGCATTGCCACAGGCCCCTGAAATTCAAATCCTAACAATGTAATTGATTTCCAACTCTGATCCACAGTAGAAAGCAACACTTGGAATTTCATATAGTTGTGTAACTTAATAACAAATCATACCTAACCTATTCTTTTAAGGAACTCATATTGTTCCTCGATTACTCAGATAACTTACTATATGTGAAGAAACATATATTTTGATCCAAAAGATGGCAGTCATAAATCAAATCTAAAGTAAAATCAATCATCATTCACATCCAAATCAGCACAATGTCGTTTCAATATGATGTCATCTATCACGATCAACTCAAAAACTTATATTTTTGAGCCAACAATTTCAATTATTATTCAGTCAACGTCTACAATCAGACAAACAACTTGAACTAAGACACCCACCAAACCAACCTACCAGACAGTTGTAACATGTAATAAAAACCTAACACAGAACATAATAAAACAAAATGAAAAGCGAAAACCCACCTCAGAAACCGGACTATGAGATGGATCGGACAAATGGGGAGGCAAAGAACCGGAGTGCAGAGACCTGGCAACCCTGTCTCTTTCTCTAGCTCGAAGCTCCCTCCTCATCCTCCTCTCGTCATCCACTTTCGGTGACGGCATCTCGTTCATTTCCCACAAAGTGGCCGCCAGCTTCCTGGCGGAAACGGGCTGGTGCTGGTGCTGGAGCTGTTGTTTGGGTTTGTTAACAAAGGCGGTCTCGCTGAAAGAGTCCAGAGGGCGCAACGCGGACGCAGAGGAGGGAGTCCGCATGAGCTTCCATGTGGGTACAGGGGTGCTGGAACCCCCTCTCTTCCCCACCAGAATGGCTCTCTTGAACCTGTAGTTCTGGACGATGGACGACGTCGAAGAAGCCGATGACGAACACCCTCGCTTCCTGATCTTTCCAGGGAGATAATTCTGCCTTGACATCATCACACTATTGCTTTCTAGATCTGAACAACAATAAGCTTTTACAAATTAATATCTAGTACAATGTATAAACTTGTTTTATTTTTATTTTTTTTCAAAAAAGAAAAAGAAGCAGCAGCCAACTAAAAGGACCAAGAATAAATGAGTGGTACCATTTGATTTTTGGTCGATGGGGTGTTTGGATTTGTTAAAGATAATAATAAAATGAGAGGAAATTGAGGGAACAACAACAGAGAAGGAAAGTCGATATCCTCAAAAGAGATTTGATCAAGAGAAACGCTTTGATGCCTTCCACTACTTCCACACCTACAGTCCCCTCGCTCGTGATTTTTTTCTCCCTTCAGTAACTAGAAGGGTAAAGCATTTGACTCTACACCACTTAACATACGTGTCCTTTTTTTATTGGTTTTGCATAGTTTCTGCCCTCTTTAAAATAATTTTTGGCGCAGAAAATTTTCAAACCTGCAAATTTTGCTGCTTCGATGTATTCGATCCAAAACAGATTTCGTTTAAATCTAAGTGTATTTAGACTATATTTGTATAGAATTCGGTAAAATCTAGATATCTCTAATTTGGATGTTTATGAAATCTAATATAATTTAGGTGTTTTCAATTCTGATTTGTAAAGATTCAATTACGAATTTAATATAATTTATATGTATTCAATTCGGATTTATGAATAATCCAATAAAATTTAGACATAATAAAAAAAATTAAAGGTAAGAAGAGAGATTAAATTCAAATAAAACTACTCACATTTTAGGTTTGAAGACAAATATAAGACTTTAACCATTAACCTCCTATGATCGAAGAAAATCATCAACTACTCCTAAGATGATGTGCACATATTCTATTTATAAAGTAATTGATTTCACATATTTTATTTAAGTGATGAGTTTTTTATGAATTCTATAGTGATTTTTATAAAGAAAAAAATGTATAACAAATTTTATTATTCTTTTAAATATTTCATTAATTTCATAAAGAATTATAACATAATCAATATGGAGTCTATAGAATTTGTAAATTTCATTTAAATCTATCATTAAATATACATATATATATATATATATATCAAAGTTCAATAAATTTTAGATTGATTATACCCTTCTTAATATTTTATTTTGGAAGGTTATTCAGAGAATTTTATTTTTTCTATTTAAGTCAGTTTAATTTCTAATATAGATGGATGGCTTAATATTCGGACAATATTTATTAGTATAATAATAATCTGATTTTTAATTATTATTCTAGTCGTTTTAAATTAATATTTTCACCTCCTTATTTTACTAGAGAAACATATAAACATTTTATTATATCATTACAAAGTAAAATAATGTCAATGGTTAGAATACATATGTCGCCTTTTAATGGTTGTCTAAGTTTTCATCCACTTAGTGATAGATTTCAAGTGTCACCAAGTATATCTTGTAATTTATATATTGATAGTTTTCTCTGTTATAGGAAATATGTGGCTCTTCTTATTGTGTTAGTATGGCTTTCATCATAAGAACGAATGTTTGGATCACATAAGAATAAATATTTAGATCACATAAGTAGTTATTAATTTCAACCGCTTTTAATCAACCTCTAATTCATTTGATATCAAATGGTTGAATTTGATGATACCTATCAAATTAAACAACTTGAACCTTTATCACAAAGGGTTGTCGCATAGTGGTAAGATCATTCAATTGCTTACTATCTCTCATAGGTAGTGGGTTCTACACCCAAGTCTCAAAGAAAAATTAAAAAATAAACACACTAATTCATTGGGTTTCAACTTGGAAAAAAGAAAGACAGATTGATTAAAAATCTGACGTTACTTTAAAACCTTAAATAACTTAAATTTCTATTTTAATTACAATAAAAAATACACTAATCGCTTAATCTGTCAGTAGGTGTGGAAATATGTTAATAACTTAAACCGCATCGTCCTTTTATTTCTTTTTACTGCACCTAACTTTTAATTAAATTGAATTTGTATATACTTTTCAATTTAGGGTACACGAAAATGTTATATGTATTAATGGAAATTTGCTGCAAATTAGCGGAGGTTCCTTTTATATGTGTATTATATAAATATATATATATACATATATATATTTAAAATTAGCGGAGGTTCTGTGGTATTGATTAACACATTAGATCTCAAGTACTAGTTGTCCAAATTCTATTAAAATTAATAGTTGAGCTGTGTGATATGATTGATCATATAATTCTTCTACAAACAGGTGAGTATACACGTAGGGGTCACTTGATAATTAATAGACTTTTAATGCAAGAGGGGTCGTCTTGTAATGATCGAAACGACATAAATAATTATGTACTACCAACAATCTATACGTTCAAATTCAAATACAGGCACTAGTTGAAAGTTTGTACATATTTGTAAATGATAAAATATATAACGAAAAATTTCAAATTGATTATTTTTAATTAAAATATGATTATAAGATATGATTAGTTTAATGATATCTTTTTTTTTTTAATTACTAGTACTTTGTTATCAGAACTAGTTGAGACATAACTTCGAAAAACGGTATGAGGATCTCCTCCCAAAAAGCAAGGGAGAGCAACCCATATCGAATGTGAGAAATTTATTCATAAATAAAGAGATTTTATGAGATTGAATCTATTGTCTTGAAGACTAGGAGTGAATGAACCTTAGGGGTCATTTGTTTTTTTATCTCGAGGCTGAACAGTGTTGCTGAAGATTGAAGACTAAATAGTGACTAAAATCTGAATAACATGTTTTTTTTTTGTTCTCTTACCTCTAAATATGTTGTAAATTTGTTTGTTTTTAAATTTAAAATTATCTGAAAACTACTAAGTTGACATTCATACATTTTTTACTATTTGCTGTTATGTAATTTTAATTAATTTAATACAAACATTTGAAAATAAATAATTTAATAAATTTTAAAACATTTTTATGTATATATTAATAATATTTTATTTATAATTAAAATATGATTAAAAAATAGTAGTATTAGATACATTTACATATAAATATATTAATTTATTTAAGAAAACAAAAAAAAATAAACGTTTAAATTATAAATTAAAATATATTAGTTCAATTCCAAGACAATTTAGGATGTGATGTATTTAGACTTTACTTTTCAAATATATTTTTTGTAAGTAACAAGAAAAAAAGTAAAAAAGAAAATTTGAGTAATATAAAATTAAGGTAAATATGAAATTATGTTATTTTAGGGAGGATAGATAGGAATAAAAACTTTTAAATATTATTAAGGAATTGTTTGTTTTTTGCACTTAACACTTTATGATGCTGAATTAGGCCAATTAGGATATTTTTATTTGTTTTTTTAAGTGGTCAAACCACTAAAAACAACCCAAAAACCACTTTTTAAAAAATTACATTTTTTTACTTTTCACTTAATACAAAATCACTTAATGATTTTATAAATATATTATTCCAAATTTATCCTTCCTAAACTAATATATTTCCAAGTTTATCATAGTTTTACATTATACAAATTTCTTTTAATGCTTTAACAAACAACATTGAAAATAAAAACCTAAACATTTCAATATCAAATTTTCCTATAGCTGGATTACTATATTTCTTCAATCAAATTTCAGTAAGTATATTTATTGATTTTCTTTATTAATCTACTTGTGGAGTTAAAATTTCACTGTGTTATTGGTGTTTTTGGTTTATGTATATTGATGAAAATTTATTTATGTATAACAGAACCTCAAAGTTTCTCCTCTTATTTCTCTTTTTGATTTTTTAATCTCAAAGTTTTTATTAAATCTGTTATCGATATATAATAGAACCTCAAAGTTTTTTTTTTTTTTTGTTATCAAATCTATTATCGATGTATATTACTTTACAATTTCAATTTTTATTGTAGTAGTAATTTAATTTAAGACCATTTTGTTTATTTTGATTTGAATATATAAATTTAATTAACTCTACTGTAATAATTCATCTTATTTTAATTACGAATCAAACTATTATATATATATGTGTTTTAATATTTGTTAAATAATTTATTATAATTGTTTGTATTATATTAAATAAAGTTATTTAACAACTAATAATAAAATGATATAAATATCAAATTGTTAATATTCAAATAATTTTAACTTTAAAAAACAAACAAGATTATTATACATTCAGATGTAAGAAAAAAAATATATATATATGTTTATCAGATTTTAGATTTCAGTCACCATTTAGTTTTCAGCAGCACTGTTCAGTCTTCAGACAAAAAAACAAACGACCCTTAAGTAATTTGTAATTAGTGAAAAGTTAAAAATTATTAGAGGTCGTTTGTTTTTTTGTCTGAAGACTGAACAGTGCTGCTGAAGATTGAAAACTGAATAGTGATTGAAATCTGAAATCTGAATAACATGTTTTTTTTTTTTTTTTACCTCTGAATATATTGCAAACTTGTTTATTTTTTAAATTTAAAATTATCTGAAAACTAATAAATTGATATTTATACTATTTATTATTATGTAATTTTAATTAATTTAATACAAACAATTGAAAATAAATAATTTAATAAATTCTAAAACATTTTTTATGTACATATTAATAATATTTTATTCATGATTAAAATATGATTAAAAAAATATAATAGTATTAGCCATATTTATATTTAAATATATTAATATATTTAAAAAATAATTAAAAAAATGAATATTTAAATTGTAAATTAAAATATATTAGTTCAATTCCAAGATAATTTAGGATGAGATGCATTTAGATTTTACTTTTTAAATATATTTTTTGTAAGTATCAAGGAAGAAAAAAGAAAATTTGAGTAATATAAAATTAGGATAAATTTAAATTATATTATTTTGGGGAGGATAGATTAGAATAAAAAATTTTAAATGTCATTAAGTGATTTACAATTAAGTGAAAAGTTAAAAATTCTTACATAATTTTTTAGGTTGTGTTTTAGTAGTTTTAAGTTATTTGACCACTTAAAAAAACAAACGAAAATTAATATGTATGATTTAGCACTATCAAGTCTTATGTGGAAAAAATAAACGATCTCTTACTTAATTTTTTCAATTGTTTTTTGATAGTTTTAAGTGGTTTGACTACTTCAAAAAAACAAAACAAAAACAACTTATAGATGTAATTCAACATTATTAAGTCTTAAGTGGAAAAAACAAATTATCCCTTAGTCTTATTAACTGACTGGGGTCACTTTTTTTAGGGATCGTTTGTTTTTTTGTCTGAAGACTGAATAGTACTGCTGAAGATTAAAGACTGAATAGTGACTGAAATTTGAAATCTGATAAATATATATATATATATATTTTTCCTTATCTCTGAATATATAATAATCTTATTTGTTTTTTAAAGTTAAAATTGTCTGAATACTAGTAATTTGACATTTATATCCTTTTACTATTAGTTGTTAAGTAACTTTATTTAATATGATGCAAACAATTACAATAAATTATTTAACAAATAATTTATTTAAACTTTGAGATAAAAAAACCAAAAAGAGAAACAAGAGGAGAAATTTTGAAGTTATGTTATACACAAACAAATTCGATATACACAAACAAATTCTCATAAATATACATAAACCAAAAACACCAATAACACAATGAAGTTTTAACAAATAAACACAATATGGGCTACTCCACAAGTAGATTAATAAAGAAAATTAATAAAGATTTTTACCTGGAATTTGATTGGAGAAATATAGTAATCCAGCTATAGGAAAATTTGATGTTGAGATATTTAGGGTTTTTATTTTTCAATGTTATTTGTTAAAACATTAAAAGAAATTTGTATAATGTAAAACTATGATAAACTTGAAAATATGTTATTTTGAGAATGATAAACTTGGAATAATATATTTATAAAATCATTAAGTGATTTTGTATTAAGTGAAAAGTCAAAAAATATAACTTTTTTTTAAAGTGTTTTTGGGTTGTTTTAAGTGGTTTGACCACTTAAAAAAAAATAAAAATATAATTGACCTAATTAAACACTATTAAATGTTAAGTGTAAAAAATAAACAACCCATTAGTTTATATACATATATATATTTATTTATATATTTGAGATTGCGAATTTTAGCGGTCTATGTCCTCCTCCTTCAAATCCATATTAACAGCGATAATAAAAAAATTAAATTTAATAGATTGAACAATATAACAAAATGAAATTGTAATATAATCAATAGACATTGATGTACCTTAAGCAAGGCCCCACGCGCGAGCTGCAATGATGACTGGTAGCCAATATGTGAACATAGGGTTCACATGCTGTTGAGAAAAAGAGACAAATGATGCCGCTCCAACTCCACTCCATACTCCAATCAAAATAATGGCATTCCTCCTCAAATAAAATGTTTATATACAATAGGGGCAATCCATCATATATACTACGAACATCTGTCTTTATACATATATATATATATATATATAAATCCATTATTCAATCATACGAGGTTATAAAAAAGAAAAAGTCATACAAGGTAGATTATCTAATTTGGTAGTGGGAAATGTATTTCAGGTTATTAATATAATCTACATTTAAATCTCTCGGCGATTCTCTATTTGATGTACATGATAAAAAATTTTATAAGAAAATCATATTCCATTTAATTACAAAACCTAATTTTTAACGATACATATAGTTGAAAATAATCTTTTGATGATAATCGTTGACATCAAATGAGTAAGTATTATCATACTTATTCTATGATATATTGAAATCTCAACTGCTTACATGTTTCTTAATTTTTAAATTTTATTATATTTATGTTAAACCATATTAAGAAATATCATAGCTTGGGGTAAATTTAAATAAATTTAAGTTTAAATTCCAAACTAATAAAGTATGTTTATCAAAAACATATCGGTAATCTAACAAAATAACTAATAAAACTAACACAAGTTTCAGAAAAGAAAAAGTATAGATTAAATAAAGCAGTAAGATGTGAAATAACAGAAAACAAATCCTAAAAGAATAGGCTTTATCTCCTACTTTAAATGTAAATAATAATAATAAATAAATAAATAAAGAGAGAATATGCCACAATCTATACAATCTATTCATACTCCAATTTAATATTTTGTATTAATGATAAATTTATCCTTAATTAAAACTATTAAATAAAACAAAATTTTCTAAAGATACTTACAAATAAATCTTTAGAATACATAACATCTCATCACTTCTTCATCTCTTTAATATTTTATAAAACAAAACACTAAAATTTTATCTTTTTTTTTTTTTTTTTTCCGATTAACACACACACACATGTAACACAACATTACACGCCATCTAAACAAAACCATGGTGATTTTGTTAGACGTGGAGCAGTATATATGTTACACACACACACGTATGCTAGCGATGTGGGATCCAGAAAAGGAACACCACCAAAGCAGCACCAACTCACTCATCACACCATTTCTACTTAACATTTTTCTATTTTTTTTTTTTATTAACACACACACACACATGTAACACAACACTACACGCCATCTAAACAAAACCATGAGATTTTATTAGACGAGGAACAGTATATATGTTACACACACATAGGTATGCTAGCGATGTGGGATCCAGAAAAGGAACACCACCAAAGCAGCACCAACTCACCACACCACTTCTACTTAACATTTTTCTATTTTTTTCGATTAACACACACACACACATGTAACACAACACTGCATGTCATCTAAAATTTTATCTTATTCTTAACTTTGTTTCACCTTTATTTGATTAGAAAGTTATGGTGAATGTTGTTATGCCACTTAAAATAACACAACAACTAAAAAATAAGTTTTGAAGTTTGAAATTTATTATTTAGGATAAAATAAAGCTTCATGAAATTGGGTTTAATTGATTTTAAGAAAATAAGTGATTGTAAGAAAATACTGTGTTGTGTGGATAAATAAAATCCAAATAAATCTCTTCCAATATATTCTTTTAAAATGAAATGTCTGTAGAAAAGAAGTATGAAAAGATAAAATGGTGTTTTGAAAAAAAAAAGAGGGTATATCTGAAATTTTATAATTTAATATGAAGTGGTTTAATAGAATAAGTGTGAAAAAAAAAAAAAATGGATTGTAAGAAAAAAATTCTTAATTTATTTAAAAAATAACAATAGGCAGGACTCACCAAGTGTCAATGAATCTATTAAAAAAAAAAAAGGTCCTTTTACACTAGTTGTATGGCCAAATTTCATTGGCTAGGGGAATAGCCCTTGTGGGCCCCTATAGCTTTACCCATGGCTACCATGGTTGATCTCAATAGATACCTTCAAAAAACAAATTATAAATTAATTGTCTAGTTTAGAAATATATGAAGACGAAGTAAACTTTATTGATTTATTACAATTTAACTACTCATCGTTAGTCACAAACCATTAAAGTTAATAATTAATAGTGATAATGTTGTATAAAGACTATTATACCTTTAATTTAAAGGAAAATATAACTAAAAAAGAAAAAATAATAAAAATTTTCAAAAATAATAATTGATGGATTTCACTATCCATTACTCTTGATAGATAGTGGAGATCAAAATTTTAAACAAAAATGAAATTTTAAAGAATTGAAAAAAAATAGAGATTGGATCTCCTCCACCCATTTTATTTAAATAGATAGTAAAGATCCAATTTCATTATAATATAAAAAAAAACGAAAAAACAAACAAAACAACAACAACAACCTAGGAAAAAAAAATCACCTCAAGATCATCATTATCAACGACAATATTAACAACACCAACATTAAAAGAAATAAAAAAAAACTCATCTCAAGATCATCATCATTAACAACATTAACGACACAAACATCAAAAGAATTAAAAAACCAAAACCAATCCAAACCAAAACTCTAAACAATTAAAGAACCCGCCTACTTCATCATTAAAATCCATCATCTCTTGCCACCATTGTCTTCATCATGATCAACATCCATCCATCTCTCGTCGCTATCCTTTTTTTCATTTGCGTTCGACGAACCTAGATGAGTTCTCTCTCTTCTTTTTCCCTTCCTTCTTTCTCTTCCTTTGAGTTTGATTGGGTTTGAATTTGTTTGTTCAAAGTTTATTTTCTGCATTTTAATGACTTTTTGGGTTTGTGTTTGATGGATTTGTGTTTGGTTTGAATGTTTGATTTTATTATTATTATGGGTTGGCTTTGAGTTGGATAGATTTGAATTTGGTCAAGTTTCATGGCTTTAAAAATCGAATCACTATTTGATGGAGCTTCATCTCCATAGCATTGGTGAAGATCTAATATGAAGATTGGATCTCATCTTTTCTTATTATTTATTTTTAAAAAATTTTTGGTTTATTAAGTTGATCTTTACTGTCCATCGATATGATGACGGTAAAATCTCACATAAAACAATTCATTTTTTATTTTTAAAATTAATTTAAAAAAAAAAAACAAAAATAAGGTCTAAAGACAATTTTGTCCTTTCGACACTTAACATTAACATATTTGAGGTAACGACGAGTGGGTAATTTGTAATAAAGCTAGAAAATTTACTTTGAATGCATATATTTTTGAATAGGGTAACGAATTTGTAATTTGATCTCTAAAAAACCCTTGATTCAATCATTACTAATTTTAAAAAATAAAAAATAAAAAAGTTCCCTATGAAATTAATTTGAAACTGAAAACGGTCTGGTGAAGTTGGTAAATGCATCTTCTTGGGGTGTAAGTTGTCAAATTTATGATGTAACTTGGTTGTCTTGTCAATAAACCAACAAGAGATGACCATTACCTTCAGTCCCACATCCAGCTAAATATCGTACAATAGTCTTAAATTGAAGTTACAAATGCTTAAGCCAACAACCGCCCACCATCCACACCATATTCTACCGAAGGTGTAGACTTTTGAGATTCTCTCTCTGTCTTTCAAGACCCTTCTCACTTCTCTCCGATCTCCAAAACCATGAAAACACTGGATTTTGATTTCGGCTTCACATTTTTATTGCTCTCCTTTTTCTTTATATCATCATCTGCTATTTCACATCATGCCAATTTTATGCCTAGATTTCCATCTCCGATTATAGCTCAGCCGGAGCAGCTCTCTCTTTCCAAGTCCACCACAAATAAGCTATACAGAACCAAGTATTTCACACAGATCCTTGACCACTTCAACTACAATCCGCAGAGTTATCAAACGTTTCAGCAAAGATACTTGGTCAATGACACCTTCTGGGGCGGCGCTGGAAAGAATGCTCCAATCTTTGTCTACACTGGAAATGAAGGCGATATTGAATGGTTCACGCAAAACACCGGATTCATGTTTGAAACAGCACCCCACTTCAAAGCCCTTCTTGTTTTCATCGAGGTATTCGATATCCACTTAAACAATTTTCTTTTCTTTAATTTCTTACATATATTTAGTAACCAAACAGAAGACTACTTATTATATGCAAAACATGACTCATGAGTATTCTATAATTATTTATTCAGCATAGGTTTTATGGAAAGTCTATTCCTTTTGGGGGTGACAAAGACGTTGCTTACAGCAATGCAAGCACACTAGGATATTTGAGCTCAACACAAGCCTTGGCAGATTATGCTACTTTGATCATTGACTTGAAGAAGAACCTCTCTGCAATTGACTCTCCTGTGGTGGTCTTTGGAGGTTCCTATGGAGGAAGTATGTACTGATACTAAATTTTGACTCTCTTTTTAGTTTCTTTGAGCCAATCTCGATGACACGAGGGTATCTTCTCTTTTGCTTCTCTTTTATTACTTCATAGAGGTTGTCGCCCTACATATCTACTTACTTAAATATGCATAGTTTTTCTATATGAGATGGGATCAAAAAAAGGTTGGAGGTATTTATTAACATACATATGGAATGAATTAAATATTGTGCAGTGCTAGCAGCTTGGTTTAGGTTGAAATACCCACACGTTGCCATCGGAGCCTTGGCATCTTCAGCTCCAATCCTCAATTTTGAGAATATAACATCTCCTTATAGCTTTAACAACATTATTACACAAGACTTCAAGGTAATTAATTGTCTTTCTTTTCCTTTCTCTCTTTGCTATCTCCAACCTTTACTGTCCTTTGGTCCACGCCAAAAACACATTAAAGATGAGATGCAAAATGGGGCACACATTCTCCGAAGTAAAATCTATTCGGCTTATCATGTATGGTCCAACCCCAATAAAACAAATATAATAATTTTATATGCAAACTTGCAGACTTAAAAAATAAATGTGTTGTGTAGTTAATAGTTAATTATACATAATATACATCGATATATATAACACATATCTATTTATTTAATATGATTTATTATCAGAGTCTAAATCTAACTTGTTATTTGTGTGTCGGTGAACAATCAGAGTGTGAGCGAGAATTGTTACAAAGTGATCAAAGGGTCATGGCAACAAATTGAAGATACTGCAAACAAACCTGGGGGTCTGGAAGTTCTCCGTAAATCGTTTAAAATATGCAAGTAAGATATAAAAATTAGTTTACTTATAATATGAGATATATGTGTCTTTATCAGACCTGAAGTGATTATTTTGATATTATTTACATTTTGCAGAAATTACATTAGTGTCGATTCTCTAAAAAGTTGGTTATCTACTGCTTTTGTTTACACAGCCATGACCGATTATCCAACTCCCTCCAATTTTCTCAGTCCTTTACCTGCTTATCCAGTAAAACAGGTAAACCTTTTTGCATGCAATATTAAGTTCAATTCGCAATCATAAAACGGTTTAATATTACAGCAATATATTATTTTATTAATTCAAATTTGCTAGACGCCTAAATGCAACTACTTATGTTGTCCTAAAGTTGTTTTTGTTTTCATATGTTATATATGAATGATCATCTCAAGTTGGGGTCGTGCCACTAAAGTATGTGTTTATGATATATGTTAAAGAGAAAAAAGTAAATTTATAATTTTTTTTTGAATCAAAGTAAATTTATAAGTTCTGTTTCCTTTTTTAAGCATAAATTTGATATTCAGGGATAGAAATAGGACGAGGAGCCTGTGAAGGCTGAGACCCTAGCCCCACAAGTTTATGAAATTTTATATAGAGCAAATTACACTAAACCTTCTTTAGGTGTTTACTATATCCCATTTGCAAACAACTTTTATTCAAAAATGGAAAAATGTCCCAACTATATTAATTTTAGCATATGACGAGTAAAATATCTACATTACCCTGATTATATATGCAATTAAACTACTAAAATATCCTTAATATAAATATTGAGAATAAAATTAATTTAATAAAAAATTTTAAAAATTAAAGTTTAAAATGAATATTTATTGGCTGTACAACTTGTACTGTCATTATAAATCAAACAATTAAGTTTCCTAAAATTCAAAAGAAGGGTTGTTGATTCTATTTAATTCGAGGTTTCATTCCATAAACAAATTAAGTAAACATCAAATCATCCTAAAGTAACCTACTCCACAATAATTTTGTAGAAAATCAATCAAACCAGAGTCATCTCCACTTTAGGAATGCTCCAGCCCCGACTTCTCTAAATGGTTGACCGTTTTCATCTAAGACAAAATTCATTTTCCTATTTTACCCTTACTCATAGTATTGAACTATTAATCGCCTCCATAAACGTAATCCAAGTAATTACAAAAGATTGCAGTTCTCTTTTTGTCAAACCACTCTATCCTCAAGGAACACAGCAATTTCTTCTCCTTTTTTCACTTTTTTCAATCACGCATAATGACCATACAAGTTGTAAAGCAAATAAATCTTTATTTTAACAAATTACTTAAAAGAGCTAAAAAAGTGCTAGTTGTTAATAAATTCCATGTCATGTTGAAATAAACAAATAAATCTTAATTTTTAAATTTATTTTTTATTTAACTAATTTTATTTTCAGTATTTATATTAAGGATATCTTAGTAGTTTTATTGCATAATCAGGGTCATATAGATATTTTACTAGTTAAACGTTAAACTTAACATAGTCAAACCAATGGTAGGAGAGGTCGGTGTCTATTTTTTAAAAAGTAGTTTCCATATGTTAAACACTTAACCTTAGGTAGGCTTGGTATAATTTGCTTATATGTGTGTGTATATATATATATATATATATATATATATGTATGTGTATTGTTTGGGCATAAAATGGTTCACCATTGTTAAGGTGACTTGATCGATGTTCATCACCAAGGTACTATTTGGATCTTAGGTACCTTTGACCCACTACTTAATTTGCATCTTAAGTTTGATTCAGACTCTCTCTCGAAGCTCCATTTATCTCTTTAGTTTTTCCCTATTGTTTCTCAGCTTCTTAAACTATCCTCAAATGAGACTTTACACCATCTTTTATATTGGGGTTGGCTCTCCTTTCCACTTGGCCATATTAATGTAGACATGCTCGACACTTTGCTTTAATTTCCGTCCTTTGCTTGACACCTGACGGTTGCATGTTGAACATTGGTCTCAACTTTACTAGTTAGTAAAGTTTGGTAAGTTATCATACTATTCCTTTGATAACTAGACACCTCTTATGATCGGGGGACACCATCTATGATCAAAGACATATTCTATGATCGAGAGATAACTCCTATGATCGGGGGATATTTCTCATGATTGAAGGACACCAATTATAATTGAAGGGATAACTCCTATGATCGGATGATACCTCCACTCAATTTCATGCACGTGTACCCATCTTAATAGGTCCACGTGTATCTTTCCTATTGGGCCTAAGTAGCATATATATATACACTTCTGTCCATATGTTGTTTACTATATATATTATGAACTAATAAAATAATAAATTTTATAAAAGATGAACTTACATTTAGTACTATAAATGTTTTTTAATCAATTATATATAATTGATTAATAAATATAAAATTTTTGTAGTTTTTTAAAATTAAAATTATTAAATGTAAATTCATCTTCTATAAATTTTCATTAATTTATTAGTTTATATATATATATAATTGCCCGTGCGCACGCGCATTAAACAATATATGTAGTGTACTTCAACAACCACGCCCCAGTCCCACCAAAATAAAGACACATACTATGGTCCTTAAAGAGGTGCCAAAGGGCCATTGAAACTTTAGGGGCATTGACCAAGAAATGACAAGGTGGCGTTGACTGTTGACCGTGTTGGCTGCAGATGTGTAAAGCTATAGATAACCTGAGTGGAAATGACACTTTTGCGAAGCTGTACGGTGCAGCTAACATCTACTATAACTCCAGTGGAACTGCCACGTGTTTCGATCTGGATGATGATTCTGATCCTCACGGCCTCGGAGAGTGGAGGTGGCAGGTACGTACTTGAAAGATTCTTCATTCGCCTGCTTCTCTCTATTCTAAATTCCAGGTCTTGTATGTTTCGGCCTTTTAGACTTTTCGACATGTTTACAGCTAGTTACACACATCACGTGCACTTCGCATTGGTCTCTTTCCTTTCATTATACATGTTCCAATTTCAATATTCAATTTTATTTTCATGTGTTTTCTAAACTTTACCTAAAAAAGACAACCTAGAAAAGAGCATGGTTGAGTTAAATGTGTCAAATACAGTCCAAGTTTACATTATTTGGAAATGAAAATGAAGTGCAGTTGCATGTATGAGTGCAAGAGTAGTTCTCTACGTAATTGATAAAGTCTTTCATTGTTCTAAAATATGTTTTGGATTTAAATTCAGTTACAACTATTATAATTTTTTCTTTGGAAAACAAATGGTGCCCAAGTGTGGAAGAACAAAATTCAGGGAGTGTGAGTAGAGTTACAGGAGATGAAAGTGTAACTGCTCCAATTAAAAGTAGAATTACCTTAAATTTCTTAATAGTAGAATTACCATGAATTTCTTAATCTATCATTTAGAAGAAAAATATTTTTAAAATGTGAAATAACTCCAAAATTTATATGTAAACGTGTCATTAATTTTAAAAGAATAACACTAGATTATCCAAAAAATTTATTTAAATTAATGCTCATGTGGTGTAGCATTTAAGTTGTTAACTCTTGTTAACTCAACACTATATCAATTATCATATTATTTAATAATTTATATGATACTAACAACTTAAATAACACACAATTTGATTTTGAATTCAAGTAAAGTTTTTGAAGAATTTAACATAACTCTTTTTAAATGATATTTTTAAGAATTATTATTCGAAATAAAAGTTATATTTTGAAAATAATAGTATTTGCTACAAGATTTTTTTTTAAAAAAAAAAAAGAAAAAAAATTTGAGAACTGTATAGTTGTTTGAAGTTGAACAATATTAAGCTTTTTCACAATTTTCAAATCATAATTTTTCAAACGCTATTTTTTTTTCCAAAGCAGAAGATTGTTTTAAAAAAATTCAAACATTATTATATTATTGAGTTTCCAACAGGAAAACTATGGTGATGAAGAGGGTAGAGGGCTAGAGGGGCATGTGGGAGTATCCAAGAAAAGCATGTGGTGTTGTGTTTCCCAATTCTCATTGTCACATGCAAAAGACAAAAGTTAGAGTAGTGAAATGATTATTAATTATTATTAACTCTTTGGAGCCTGCTCTGTTGCGTAAAAACCAAATTTCCCCAAAAAAAAAAATCAATAATTAATCATCTTCTGATGTCCCAACCTGTTGTGTTTGTATCAAACATTAGCTAATTGGTACTGACTGGCAGACACTTTTTCAAACCATCACAAGCCTCTACAATATCAATATATGTTTATTTCACACCACTGTAACTCATTCAAAGTTTTAAACATTAATCGAAAATCTCAAAAAAAAAAAAAAAAGTCGGTCCAACCAGGTTGATTGATTGGAATTGGGAACTTTTGTTGTTTTTTTGGGCAGGCGTGTACAGAGATGATAATGCCAGTAAGTGGTAACAATAAGGAGAGCATATTTCCAGCATCAAAGTGGGACTACAATCGCAGAGCCGCTAGCTGCAAAAATGCGTTTGACATAGAGCCTAGACCCAATTGGATTACCACAGAATTTGGTGGCCATGTGAGTGTGTACAAACAATTATCATTTTATATAATTTCCCATTTGTTGCATTATTAATTAATCACGAATCAAACATGATAACATGACTTGCCGGCTTTAAATATTGGTCGGTCTATCTGTTTTGGACAGGATATTAACAGGGTTCTTAAAAGATTTGCAAGCAATATTATCTTCTTTAATGGCCTAAGAGATCCTTGGAGTGGTGGAGGGTATTATCTTCTCTCTCTCTCACTTTTTTGTATTGTCTGGTAGTTGGGCAGGTGATTCGGATTTTATGCTTCCTATCTAATTTGACATTATTGATGATTGTCAGGGTTCTGAAGAACATATCCAGCAGCATAATTTCAATAGTTGCTGTAGAAGGTTAGTGGATTAATTTTCATTTTTTAGCTAAATGTAATCGATCAAAGTAGATAAGAATATACACTGCCATATGTGAAACAGGTGGTCAACCATGGCCAAAATTGTATATATTTATGAGAATCTGAAAATGTGCTTTCTAACATGTGTATTGTCTAAAATGTTGATAATGATCAGGGGCTCATCATGTAGACCTGAGATTTGCGAGCAGAGAAGATCCAAAATGGCTTCGGGACTTGCGGAAAACAGAAGTGAAGATCATTGAAAGTTGGATCTCTCGATATCACCATGATTTAGCTCATTCATGATCTTCCAAATTAAGTTCCGTCAACCCAATAATAGCATAATACAACTACCTTTAATAACGCGCCCATCTGCTCATTTTCTTTTGGGCCTAGGCTCCAGTTACACATACAAAGACTCTAAAATGGACTGAACTTATTTTGTTCGTATTTATTTATATCATAAATGACTGATGTGCCTATTTTAGGGTCAGGCGTTGGGCTCACAACTTGAGCACTTTTACCAACCTATGGGATGACCTAAGGTCCATACCTTTGGAAATTTATATTTGGGAAACCCTGGAATTGAAAATTTACTTGGTGACTATCAGGCTCACAACTTGAGCCCATTTTAACCCAAAAATGAAGTTACTAATGCTTAGAGCATCTCTAATATTTTCATAAATTATTAAAAAATTACATCTCACACAAGAAGAATAGATATTAAATTAAAATAAATTTCTTCAATGTAATTTTTACTCATCAATATCAAGTTGAGATGATAAAAAAAAATGACATTGTTAACATGATCATTTATTTTGAGAGAGTATGTTAGATAACTATCTCAGTAGGTCAATAACTATTTAATTCTAATATTTAAATTTAATTAAAAATAAAAAATATGGAAGCAATAAATAGAAAAATATGATAACATTAAATGGAAATACATTGAAACATTGAATGAAAATACATAAAAGTATTGAAGAATAATTTTTAATTTGAACATATATTAAATGATATTTATGTCATGTAGGAAACAAATCCCTTAACATTGATGACATGACATTATTTTTTAAAAAAACACAATCCATGAGAGTAATAAAAAAATCTTTGTCAATTTTTTGTTTGTGTTAATATTTTTATAAAAGAAATTTAAGTTTGAGTAATGTATGAAAAAGAAAAAAATAAAACAATCTTGACTATCTACTATTTTTTATATTAAAGTGTCATTAGATTATAAAAAAATAACCAAAAAAAAAAAAAAACAAAGAATCTTTGCTCACATTGGAGATGTTTTTAGGCTATGTTTGGTGCATGAGATTTGAGGTGGGTTTGAGATTCAAAATATCTTAAACTCTCAAATTTTATGTTTGGAGTAATCAACTTAGGAATGAAATCTCAATCCTATTTTCATTTTAATCTTATTCTTATGGGAATACTGAATCTTAAGTTTTATCATATGATTCAATGAGAATGAATTTTTCTCTCTCTCCTTATTAATTGTTTATTTTATCAATCTCATTTATTTTTCTCTCTCTCCATTTATTCTTGCGTGTAATGGAAAACATTGAAATATGAATTTGTAATAATATAATTCTAAAAAAAATCAATATAACTTTTTAGAAAATTGATTTATATGATTTATTTTATTTAAAACATTATTAACTTTATGTATAATATAAGCTAGGTTATATAATAATATATTTAAATTAATTTTATTGCAATCCAATCTCAACCTATATTTTACTATTTAAAATTAATCATTTATTTAAATTAATAAAATATTTTTCTCTCTTTTTAAATTTTTTTTTTTCATAAAATTAATTCTAAATATATAATAAAGTATTTAAATTAATTTTATTCCAATTCAATCTCAACCTACACCAAACATAATATGAAACATTTTTAATTCCATCTCAATTTCTATCAAATATGGGATTATGATTTTTCATTCTAATTCAATTCAATCAAATTCATTTTGCATTTTATTCCAATCTTGCATGTCAAACATAACCTTAAATCAATAGCCCCTCACCATCCACATAATATTCTATGGCAGGTGTAGACTTTTGAGGTTCTCTCTCCATCTTTGAAGATACTTCTCACTTCTCTCCAATCTCCAAAACCATGAAAACACTGGATTATGATTTTGGCTTCATATTTTTATTGTTCTCTCTTTTCTCTATATCATTATCTGCTATTTCACATCATGCCAATTTTATGCCTAGATTTCCATCTTCAACTATAGCTCAGCCGGAGCAGCTCTCTCTTTCCACCACAAGTAAGCTATACAGAACCAAGTATTTCACACAGATCCTTGATCACTTCAACTACAATCCGCAGAGTTATCAAACGTTTCAGCAAAGATACTTGGTCAATGAAACCTTCTGGGGTGGCGCTGAAAAGAATGCTCCAATCTTTGTCTACACTGGAAATGAAGGCGATATTGAATGGTTCACGCAAAACACCGGATTCATGTTTGAAACAGCACCCCACTTCAAAGCCCTTCTTGTTTTCATCGAGGTATTCGATATCCATTTAAAAAATTTTCTTTTCTTTTCTTACATATATTTAGTCCAAACAAAAAACCTACTAATTATATGCAAAACATGACTAATGAGTATTCTATAATTATTAATGCAGCATAGGTTTTATGGAAAGTCTATTCCTTTTGGGGGTGACAAAGACGTTGCTTATAGCAATGCAAGTACACTAGGATATCTGAGCTCAACACAGGCCTTGGCAGATTATGCTACTTTGATCATTGACTTGAAGAAGAACCTCTCTGCAATTGACTCTCCTGTGGTGGTCTTTGGAGGTTCCTATGGAGGAAGTATGAACTGATATTATATTTTGACTCTCCTTTAATTTCTTTAAAACGAGGGTATCTCCTTTTTTGCTTCTCTTTTATTACTGCATAGATGTTGTCACCATGCATATCTAATTACATAAATATGCATAGTTTTTCTATATGGGATGCGCTCAAAGAAAAGTTGGAGGTATTAATTAATATATACATATACATGGAATGAATTATATATTGTGCAGTGCTAGCAGCTTGGTTTAGGTTGAAATACCCACATGTTGCCATTGGAGCCTTGGCATCTTCTGCTCCAATCCTCAACTTTGAGAATATTACATCTCCGTATAGCTTTACGAACATTATTGCAAGAGATTTCAAGGTAATTGTCCTTCTTTCCCTTTCGCTCTTTGCTGTCTCCAACAATTGCTTTCCTTTTGGTCCATGCTAAAAAGACATTAACGATCAGATGCAAAAATGAGGCACACATTCTCCAAAGTAATATCTATTCAGCTCATCATATGTATGGTCCAACCCCAATAAAACAAATATAATAATTTTATATCCAAACTTGCATACTTAAAAAATAAATATGTTGTATGGTTAACGGTTAATTATACATAATACATATCGATACAACACATACGTATTTATTTAATATGATTTATTATCGGAGTTTAAATTTAACTTATTGTTTGCGTGTCGGTGAAATCAGAGTGTGAGTGAGAATTGTTACAAAGTGATCAAAGGGTCATGGCAACAAATCGAAGATACTGCAAACAAACCAGAAGGTCTGGAAGTTCTTCGTAAATCGTTTAAAATATGCAAGTAAGAAAAAAATTAGTTTACTTCTAATTTTTATATGTGATATACAAGTCCTTATCAGACCTGGTGTGATTATTTTCATATTATTTACGTTTTGCAGAAATTACATTAGTGTCGATTCTCTCGAGGACTGGTTATTTACTGCTTTCGTTTATACAGCCATGACTGACTATCCAACACCCTCAAATTTCCTCAGTCCCTTACCTGCTTATCCAGTAAAACAGGTAAACCTTTTTGCATAGTTCGCAAACATAAAACGGTTTAACACAGTAATATATCATTTTATTAATTCTATTAGCTAGATGCCTAAATGCAACTACTTATGTTGTAGTAAAGTTGTTTTTGGTTTTAACATGTTATGCATGAATGATAATTATGCCACTAAAATATATGTTTATGACATATTTTAAAGAAAAAATAAATAAATTTATAAATTCTGTTTCCCTTTTGAAGTCTAAATTTGATATTTAAAGTATGAAATAGGGCGAGGCCCGTGAAGGCTGAGACCTTAGCCCCACAACTTTTTGAAATTTTATATAGAGCAAATTACATTAAACCTACAAGGTTTAATGCTTCACATATGAAAAAATATAAAATATAATTGATGAAAAAATATAAAAATCTTTAATAGTTTTTAAAATTAAAATTGTTAAATGTAAATTCATCTTTCATAAAATTTCATTAACCTATTAGTTCATAATATCTGTAGTAAACAATATATAAGTGTACTTCATCCATTTCACCCTCTCCAGTTGAAATTTTCAAAAGAAAGTAAGACAATTTGAAACCACGATTTCAAAGAATGAGTTTCTAAACTATTTACCGCTATAAATGTTTATCTCAACGTATTGTTTTAAATTTAAAATTTCTTAACATATCTGCATAAGTTTTTTATCAAATTTTTAAATAACATAATTCAATGAGGATGGCTGCAAACTAAACGTTTCAGCTCAAGTAATTAATTTTATGTATTATGAACCATAGTGTGGTCCCTTTCACCTGAAAAAAAAAAAAAAAATGCATGGCCCTAAAAGAGGTACATTCAAACGGTGGAGGCATTGGCCAAGAAATGACAAGGTGGAGTTGCATGTTGGCTGCAGATGTGTAAAGCGATAGATGATCACGTGAGTGGAAATGACACTTTTGCGAAGCTGCATGATGCAGCTAACATCTACTATAACTCCAGTGGAACTGCCACGTGCTTCGATCTGGACGATGATTCTGATCCTCATGGCCTCGCAGCGTGGTACTGGCAAGTACGTACTTGAAAGATTCTTCATTCACCTTCTTCTCTCCATCCTAGTTTCTGGGTCTTATTGACTCACATGCAGCACGTGCACTTCGTCTTGGTCTCTTTCCTTTCATTACGTTCCAATTTCAATGTTCAATTTTATTGTCATGTGTTTTCTAAACTTTACCAAAAAAAGAAAATCGAGCTTAAATGTGTCAAATACAGTGCAAATTTACATCGGTTGGAAATGAAAACAAAGTACAGTTGCATGCATGAGTGCGACAGTAGCTTTTTACGTAATTGATAAAGTCTTTTATTATTCTAAAATATGTTTTAGATTTAAATTCAATTCCAACTATTATCATTTTTTCCTTTTAAAAAAATGGTGCCCAAGTGTGGAAGAACAAAAATCAGGAAGTGTGAGTAGAATTCCAGGAGATGAAAGTGTAATTGGTACAGTTAAAAGTAGAATTACATTGAATTTTTTAATCTATCATTTAGAAGAAAGAGATTTTTAAAATTGTAAAATAACTCCAAAATTTATTTATACACCTGCCATAATTTTAAAAAGAATAATGTTAGGTTATCCAAAAATTTTATTTAAATTGATGTTTGTATGATGTAAAATTTAAGTTGTTAATTCAATATTATCTAAATTATCATATCATTTAATAACTTATATGGTACTGATAACTCAAATAATATATAATTTGATTATAAATTTGAATAAAATTTTTGAAGAATTTAACATTGCTCCTTTTAAATGATATTTTTAAAAGTTATTGTTAAAATAAAAGTTATATTTTAAACGTGGTAGTATTTGCTATAAAGTTTTCTTTCAAAGAGAGAGAGAGAGAGAGAGAATAGTATAGTTGTTTGAAGTTGAAAACAATATTAATCTTTTTCATGATTTAAATCAAAACTTTTCAAAAGTTAATTTTGTTTTTAAAGGCAGAAGATTGTTTTTAAAAGATTCAAACATTATTATTTTGTTGAGTTTCCAACAGGAGAACTATGGTGATGAAGAGGGGTAGAGGGCTAAGGGAGGCATGTCGGAGTATAGAAAAGCAAGTGGCGATGAGTTTCCCAATTCTCATTGTCACATGGAAAAGACAGAAGTTGGAGTAGTGAAATAATTACTAATTATCATTAACTCTGTGAAGCCTGCTCTATTACGTAAAAACCAAATTTCCACAAAAAACAAAAATCAATAATTAATCATCTTCTGGTGTCCCAGCCTGCTGTGTTTGTATCAAACACTACCCAATTGGTGCTGCCCGGCAAAGGTAAACAAGGAATATTAAATTTTTCAAAAATTTATTCAAATTCATATCTAAAAAATATAGTACGTGAGTTATTAAAATCTTATAAATCATATAATAATGTGATAATTAATAAAATCTTGATAATTCAAATATTCATATCATTTGAGTATGAATTTTGATAATTTTTTTAGAAAACTTAGCATTACTTGAAGTAAACACTTTTCACACCATTACAAGCCTCTACAATTAATATTAATATATGATTGTTTCACACCACTGTAACTCATTCAAATTTCAAACATAAATCGAAAAGAAATCCATTTTTGTGCTTAAAAAACTCAAACTTCCTAATCTAAAAACAAAAAAAGGCTCAATCTTCCTCTGGATTGACACCAACAAGTATTCACGATTGGGCTAAGGCCCACAAAATTAAGGGAAGTCGGTCCAACCAGGCTGGGTGATTGGAATTGAGACCTTTTGCTGCTGTTTTTTTGGGCAGGCGTGTACGGAGATGATAATGCCAGCAGGTGACAATAAGGAGAGCATATTTCCGGCATCAAAGTGGGACTACAATGGCACAGTCACTTACTGCAAAAAAGCGTTTGACATCGACCCTAGAGCCAATTGGATTACCACCGAATTTGGTGGCCATGTGAGTGTGTACAAGCAATTATCATTGTATATAATTTCCCATTTGTTGCATTATTAATTAATCATGAATCAAACATGATAAAATGACTTGCCGGCTTTAAATATTCGTCGGTCTATCTGTTTTGGTCACAGGATATTAAGAGGGTTCTTAAAAGATTTGCGAGCAATATTATCTTCTTTAATGGCCTAAGAGATCCTTGGAGTGGTGGAGGGTATTATCTTCTCTCTCTCTCACTTTTTTGTATTGTCTAGTAGTTGGGCCGGTGATTCAGATTTTATGCTTTCCATGTAATTTGACATTATTGATGATTGTCAGGGTTCTGAAGAACATATCCAGCAGCATAATTTCAATAGTTGCTGTAGAAGGTTAGTGGATTAATTTTCATTTTTAGCTAAATGTAACCAATCAAAGTAGATAAGGATATACACTGCCATATGTGAAACAGGTGGTCAACCATGGCCAAAATTGTATATATTTATGAGAATCTGAAAATGTGCTTTCTAACATGTGTATTGTCTAAAATGTTGATAATGATCAGGGGCTCACCATGTAGACCTGAGATTTGCGAGCAGAGAAGATCCAAAATGGCTTCGGGATTTGCGGAAAACAGAAGTGAAGATCATTGAAAGTTGGATCTCTCGATATTACCATGATTTGGCTCATTCATGATCTTCCAAATTAAGTTCCATCAACCCAATAATAGCATAATACAACTACCTTTAATAACGCGCCCATCTGCTCATTTTCTTTTGGGCCTAGGCTACAGTTACACATACAAAGATTCTAAAATGGACTGAACTTATTTCGTTCGTATTGTTTATATCATGAATGACTGATGTGCCTATTTTAGGGTCAGGCGTTGGTCTCACAACTTGAGCACTTTTAACAACCTATGGGATGACCATAAGGTCCACACCTTTGGAAATTTATATTTGTGAAACCATGGAATTGAAAATTTACTTGGTTTATTCAAAAAGAAAAAGGAAATTTATTTGGTGACCATCAGCCTCAAAACTTTTAAATTTATAATTGTTCCAATGCAAATCTTTTAAGATAAGGGAATTTGTAATACTAGAATTCCCTATCTCTTGATTGAAGAGGATGAGGTGTGTTATTTCCAATCATGCCACAGTATATGATGTGATCAATCAATCAATCATATTATACAATTATGACATATAATGTGATGTGATTAAAAGTTTAAAACAAAAACATTATATTTGTTTCACATAAGTATATACTTTCTCTTCCTAATTATAAATTTAGTTTAGTTTTTCATTTTTTTATAAATAAAATAAAATATTTTGAGTGAAAGGAAAAAAAAAGAAAAAAAAAAACCACTATTACATTATAATTTTCAAATGGGAACAACCTTTTCTTGGATGATTTAGTCAAGCAGACAAAATGATTTTAAATGGAAAAACCTTCCATTGAAAATGTTACCTGAACAAACACTAGTTATGTATCTTCCACGTTGTAATCCAATAAGACCTTAGCTAATGTGACGTGAACGCAGCAGCAGATAGATTATATTTGGCGTCTTAGAAAGAAAAATAAGCATTTAAAGGACGAAATGAAGTAGCAAAAATAGAGTGAGAAAAATTATCCGAAAGAAAGCGTAGTGAAGTAGTGTTGTTATGTTAGGAGGCATGGGGAAGACAAAGAGTCATATATAAATACAAAACCGTGTTAGGCTGAGAGATATATCGAATTGAAACACGCAGTCCTCGTCTGATTAGTTTCACTTTCCAAAGTTAGGCCACGAATGAGACAGGTGGGTCGGTCGATCCCTTCTTTTCAAATTTGGCAAATCATTTGACATTCAATTACTTGGGTTTGTGGGTGCAGATGCTATGCTAACTTAGTGGACTAAATGCCTCCAGTTGACTACAAAACACCCCCAATCCCCTAACATTTTTAACTTTATAATGTTCTCATTCTAACATTTTTTCTTTCTTTCTTCCTTTTAGCATATATAGCTTCCTTTTCCTTTTTTAATTTCAGATCTTTTTATGTTGAATAGTGCATCAGTTCGGTTCTGTTAACATATACATATATATATAGTCATTTGATCAAGCAATCGTGCCTGCTGTACTAGATGTGGTTTGACTGCTTGATCCTCACTTGAACTCATACTAGTCTCAAACTAGGTGTGGCACTTCCTGTTGGATCACGATTTGTCTTGTGCTGATTTCAGGTATAAAATATCACAGATCAATTTGTATATTTGTTAGTTCTACCCATTCAATTAATCAGGTTGTTTGGTTAAGAGAAACATGGCTTATTTTTTCTTCTTTTTGACTATAAACATGGCCTATTTATAAAATAGGCAATAATATTAAATAAAATATTTATTCAAGTCGGTGAAGGGTATACAATTCAATCCTTTTACATATCGATGCAAATAATAAATTAGTTAAACTCATTTACCAAAGTTCAACACACTTTAACAAATCAACCAATGAACTAACACATAACATAAACAATTGTTTCTCAAAAAAAAAAAAAAAAAAATTGTTTAGCCATTTTTTTTTGGAAATAAACCTCTCTCTTTATTATCTTTAAGATAATTTGCCTCTTTGTTGTTATTTTATTTATTTATTTATCAAACAAAATTATTATTCATTATATGAGCTCCAAGTGGATTGGATTATTGTACAAGTCGAAGTGAATAGTAATTTATCAATATTAAGTTAAATTCAATAGAGGATTAAAGCATCATCAATTCCAACACAATCTAGATATATATAATTATTGATAAATTGACGATACATAGGATACAACAGGACAGAAAGCAATGTGAGAGCTAAGTCACAGTAAATCTCAAATCTTCAGATGCGTAGCAAAAGGGTTGTGTTTAACATTAAATCATGGTCTGGGGACAAATTCTGTGAGTTGGTTGGAAGCTCTGATAAAACTCTCATGGCATAGCGATTGGCTTTCTTCCTACCATTCCAGTGCAGGGCAAGTGAATAGTTTCTTTCACTAGCGTGACAAGATTGTCTAATTGCTTTTTGCTATACAAGGCCATGTTCAGGGGACCATACTACTTGGAGTCCCTTATATTAAAAAAAAAAAAAATGCACCATATGGTCCCACGCCAAACACCAACATAAACCCTACGCCACACGTGCCACGTGTCACTTACCCAAATGCATCATCGTCTGATCCCCCCATGTTCCTCTTTCTTGCAGTTCGCACACAAAGATAACAAAGCAGCCTGGCAACAGTAAGTGAAGTGTCGAATATTATGAAATTATAAAAAAAAAAAAATTGAAGAGATCAGTGATTGAGATTCAAGAGCTTTGGGTCGTCATCTTGTGGGCCATACAAGCAGAGGA
Source organism: Litchi chinensis (assembly GCA_019925255.1). NCBI lineage: Eukaryota > Viridiplantae > Streptophyta > Magnoliopsida > Sapindales > Sapindaceae > Litchi > Litchi chinensis. The sequence continues at coordinate 10,536,003 of CM034475.1, read as the reverse complement.
GGAGAAAATTTGATCTGGTGGGGCCCAATCTGATAGTGCCCACGCATGCCTTTTCATAATATTTGCGTTGTGATGGATGGGAAATTAATTTCACGAGGCGCTAACAGGCTAGCCTGAAGAGGCAGAAAAAGAGGAGACGTGGCTTGTTCGATATAGCTTTTAAGTTTGTACATTTAATTTTTAATTTAGAAGTCCATTTTCAATGTTTTGTCATCAAAACTTGAAGCCTGTAACCTGTAGGGATGTGAATGAGATTCTTATACACATGCGTTGGGGAATTGTTACTTTGTTTCTATAATTCTTAATGATCAATTATATATATATAATTGAACCTAGACCTTTTAAGATCAATGGAAGCCTCCAACAATTTTTACTAAAAAGAAAAGGGGGAATGGTAGAGCAAGGCAACTATTAATATTTAGCTGGATAGTTTGAAGAACTGTGGAGAAAAATGGTGTCTGCTTCCAATTATATTATTGTTTATCGTATATAGTCTTTCGGGACCATATACATTTTTTGGGGAAATTTATTGTTTGTCTGTTATGTTAGTAAGCTGTTTTTTGGTAAATTTCGTTCAAGTCAGGGGAACTTTAATGATTTTGCTCGAATCTTACATTCCATTCGTTACCATTAAGAAATCCCTAGTTGTTTTGAGAATATACTCTATTTTGTCAATTGTCACGTAAACAAAAATTAAATAACTTGTATATAAAAAAAAAAAAAGAAAAAAAAAACTTGTTTTAAGTTTCTACTATAATTTTTGAAGTAAATTTTTGTCATAATTGTATCAGTAACATTTAAAATTTATAATATATCTTTAATAAAAGCTCTTTGGCTACGAGCCTACGAATTTGTTGAAGATCCTCTCAGGGAAATATATTACTATCATCATCTTGAATATATAATTGTGTGTTTACTTCATGGTTGAGGAATGAGAATGAGCAATATGATTGATTGATAATGTTTACTTGTTTAAAATTCATTCCGTAATGTGAATGAAAATGTGGGCCTCACATCAATTTGAGGTTGTGGAATGAGAATCTCATTCCTCCCACCCCACTTGAGAATCTCATTCTCATTCCTTTTATCAACATAAAAAGTCTCTTATACATTTCTTTAAAAAATTTTAAAAAATATATATTTAATATATTAAAAAAAAAACTGCATATTTTAATAAAAAATTGCATATCCTTGATTTTTCATCATCAATTTTTTAATTATTATAGTGGACTATTAAAATAATATACGGTTTTTTTTCCTATTATAATATGTAGTTTTTTATTGATATTAAAAAAAAAGTAGATATTAAATAAAAAATTACACACTAGGTTAGTGGACTATTAAAATGATGTATAATTTTTTTTAATTATAATATACAACTTTTTTTTTATCTACATATTATAATAAAAAACTACACACTATTATAATTAATCCATAATTTTAATTAAGGGTATTTTTGTAACTTATAATTAATTCATTCTGATTCCAAAGTAAAGTAAACAGTTTAATGAGAATACTGCTGATTCCGATTCCAATTCATACAGTTGAAGTAAACAACTTATTTTAATTTCGATAAATAATTTCAATTCAAAGTCATTCCGATTTCTCTAAGTGAAATAAACGTACCATAAGAGTTTTGTCATAAATTCGTCTATTTTTAGACGAATTTCAGCACGTGATTATTCTATAGAGCACCAAGAAATACTTTTTGATTTACATGTTTAATTGTGTATTATTGATTCGAGTGTCATTAATCCATAAATTTATTGAAATTATTGGTTAATTAATAATATTAAAAGTTAGTAACAATTAGCAAAGTTTAGAAATAACCATAATTAAAAGAACAAGTTGTCAAGTAGTTATCGATGTTACTGTTGTATCATTTCATAATAACTGTTGATTAATGATTAGTCATGAATGGACTATCCTGATGATATATTTATATAATTTAGGTAGGAGTCTTCATAATATTCATTAGTAATAATTTCACAACAAATATGACGATTTGTAAATTTAAAATCAAATCAATAAATTAATTAAGTATTTAATAGAAAATCTAAAGAAAATATAGTTGAATCAATTAATTAATAAGTCATAAAAGTGAGAGTTTTCAAATGAATGTCAAATCACGCAAGAACCCAATCGAAAAGTTATATACACATATACATATATTAATATACATAGGTTATCAATAAACTTAATTAAAAAAATAGAATGATTATATTCTAAAATTAATTATTATAATTTATTATATATTTATTACATCTGATTGTATTCTAAAATTATTGATTATAATTAATTATATCTTTATTATATCTAATTATAACTAAATATATTTGATTATAATCAATAAATATGATTATATCTGTCAATTATTATAAATATGATCTAACTCATTTAGTTATAATCAAATATAATAAAAATATAATATTAAAATATATATAATAAAGATATAATAAATTATAATAATTAATTTTAGAATATAATCATTTATTTTTTTTATCAAGTGTATCTATATCTCAGATACGGAAGAACTCTATTATATATATATATACATATGAGAGTGAGAGAAGAGAGAGAGAGAGAGAGAGAGAGAGAGAGAGACTTTTGTATCATTCCTTAGTGGTAATTATCTCGTCACATGAAGAGCTGGAACAAAAGCTGATCTCTATTAAAGAGTTTTGTAGTTTTGTTACCCAAAATTGCCCAAGATTTTACGTCATGTTCCAGAAGAAGGCAGACTACAGGAACATATAAAAAAAACATCGTCTCTTTTATTTCAACCAAAAAAAAAAAAAAGAAAAAGACTTCCTCACCGGTCATCATCCTATAATTTCAAGTATCACTGATTACAGTACCCTTGATAATCATTTTAACATATAACCCAAAAATCTAATCTATGACGTTTAAGAGTTGTTTTTTTTCAGTCACGTGGCATGCTTTACAGCCAATACCTGAACTAATTAATCTTAAAATTACTACTCTAAACTTGTTTTATCCAGGTACCCTTCTGTTATCCACATCTCAATATATCTAATTAAAATAGACACATCTCCTGAAGCTTGGTCGTGGTAGTCCTGTGGATAGTTGCAGAGATCAAAGTCAAAACAAAAATTAAAAAGTTGCTGAAAGTTGAGCCCCACCCAAATACAAGTCTAAGATATCGGCTCCAGAAATCTATGTATGTGTCAAGTTTATATATTTTAATCTGTGGTTCAAATTAAGACGTGTAACTCTATTAAAAAGACTAAGGTTTCTAGTTTCGATCATTTCAAAAGCAGCATTTTCATAGTAGGCTTGATAGCGATTACCAATTATTGATGGATCTGATCACAACAGTAGATAACATTTCCATTTCTAATATATAATTGCTAAAAATAGTATTCTCAATACAAAAAAAATCTTCTATTGATTTTTTTCTAAAAAAGAAAAAAGACTATCGATCTAAACTATCTCACTCTAAAAGAATTTATAACAACCATGCAAGAGTTTATGTCAAACTATTGCATGCAGGATCTTTGTCTGCTTTTGGATGAGTGGTGAATATAAGTGGAATAAGAGTTCGAAATTGATGGATTTAAATTTGGAAGGAGCTTTACTATATTAAAATAAAATTTGTCAAATCATTCAGTTTATCAAATAAATTATATGTATCTAAGTTGAATCTCTTTATAAACTTATAATTAAATTCAAAATAATAACAACATACAATTTATCTAAATACATCCACTTGTAGATGATTTAATTAATTTAATTCCAACGAAATAAAAGATTCGGAGATTGTTCATCCAGTTAAGTCATACCAACATCTTTTGTAAAATAAATTCTATATCCAACACCAAGGTTTCATTATACAATCAATAAGCAGACCTAATATAAAAGTTTGTAATTATTAATTATATTACTAGATCGAAATCTCCAGTGCTATATCATTCTATGATCAGTACATTTCGAAATTCATAAAGAACTCCCTTTGAAGTCGAACATTTCATCAACCAACCGCTATTTGTCCTTTTTTTTTTTTTTTATTTTAAAGAAAAAAAATTTATACTAAATGTTGTTACAAGGTTGTCGGATAATTGTAAGAGAATAATCTATATAATATATCAATTATACTCTAAACAAATTATCTTCTCCCAATTTATTACCATTTATACATGAGAATATAATTGTAATTAATAGCAGGCAGATGCGTATCAACCTTTGGATTATGATGCATTGTTCTTGGCCCTTAATTTGTTAACATGTTTGGACAATTGTACGGCTACATTGAACTTATATTAATCTCTCAAGTAATCAACATTATTAAAACAATATTTTTCTCATGCCGGATATCATACAAATCTAGCCTTTTCAAGGTTAACGTTTTATGTTTGAAATGCAATTAAAATTAATACTTCTCGAAAACAAGTCCTGTATAGAATATAGATGATGATAATATATACAAAACAGAGAGTGGTGGATTTTAGTGAGGACTGTCACCGATTGGTCTTTAAAATTACAAGCCAGCAAGTAGGTAATTTATAACTTGGGAAGTGAGGAGAGGCAACTACCAGATATAGAAATATTTAATTTCGTTTTTATTTAAAATACCATCATTTCATCAGTCACTACTTTCCTTAATTATGTTATGTGCGTTGTTTTCTTCCTCCAGTCTCTCTGAAATAAACTAAAAGATTTTCCAGAGCACAGATATCGCTCCACGAATTATATGCCAGATTCCTTACCCAACGAACATGGTTTCTTCATTACACTATGGCCCCAAAACTAACAATATCTTTGACAAACTTCAAGATTTCTGACCATTCTAACTTTAAATACTATATTATTTTCTGATATTTTCCTTTTATTTTCGTCCATATTCGTAAAAATAATAGTTTAATTTTAGGTGCCGACCATTTGAATACTATTTATACATAAATATCATGTTTTAATGGTTAGGTGAATTTAAAATATTGGAGGTAATATATATGAGTAGATATTATCAAAATTTACAGTTCATAACTAAAAATTTCAAGTTAAAACTATTTATGTGCATGTCATAATTTAACAGTTAGATGAATTAATTAACAATTCAAATTAATTTTTTATATTATATTGTTATACGTAAATGAATAAATAATATCCGGAAAGATATTATTTGAATGTGCGAATGATGATTTTAATTTAAAATAATGATAGGTATAATAGGAGGTACGTATGTATAAATATATATAGTTATGGAAATGTTCGGTAGCGTTTTAAAGCCTTGGATGAAAGAGGAGTTTAGAAGTTATCTAAACAATGTATGATTTAGATGAATTGGGGAAGGAAAGCACATGATATAAACTTTTCGTTTGACGAGTGGAAATTTATTGTAGGCAGAAAGTTGGGTGGCAAATGAGTTAGATGACATAAAAATGTTGTTTGTATTAGAGAAATAGATGGATATATACGTATATATGTGTAACACACCGCACCGGCACAACGACCTCTATTATATATGTACATGACTTAGACTAAACAACTAAGGGAGAGAGTGAGAGAGTCCACTCCACCGTCACCCTTTTGTAGGGTTGAAAAGGGTGTCTGAATCTATCTGGAAATTAAGGTGGGTTTTGTCTGAAACTAACAGAAACAAAATGATCCAACTATATAAATATTATTAAAACCGAGAAGGCAAGAGGGTTATAGAGAGTGTGTATGTGTGTGTAATGAGTGAGAAATAATGTTGAGTGTAAGGATAGGATTCAAACACGACTGACCAAAAAGAGGGTTTTCATTTTTAAATCGGACAAATCTTATCTCATCTCTCCGCTTATTGGAAAGGGAAGAGATCTATGGATTTGATTTCAGAACCACAAACCCAATTGTTTCCTTCGCTATGCTCCCCTTTTTTTTTTTCTTTTTTTTTTTAATTGAAAAACTAGGAATGGCCAAACATCAATAATGCTGTCATGCACGTGACAAACACACTATTCTCTCATACCAGAAAAATGAACACCTAATATTAATATTAATATACAAACCCACTTGGAGGACCACTCCTTGCTTGATATTCTTAAAACCCCATTCAATTCGTCACTGATTTTACTTAATATGGATATAAATTATACCAAGAAAAAAAGAGGGAAGCAAATTAATGAACACGTGTGTTCTTGTTATAGAAATTACACATCCTTGACAAGTTATTTACATACAAGGAAAATATCCAATTTGCCCAATCGAAGAAGATATATATATGTGTGTGTGTCTATAAATATGAAAAAAGCCAAGAGCAAGAAGAGCCGTTGGATGAAAGCTGATTATATCACAATGTCAGGTTGGTCCCGCCACTTGATTTATTTGCCAATGTATAGTAACATGGGCTGTTTCTAATTTGCACAAAATAATTCGACTGTAGGATCTCTTTCTTTCTCAAGATTCATGGAGATACATGTTTCTGCCGAATTCGGTAATTCTTCTTATGATATAAATCTTACATCATTTTATTTTTTGTCTTCGCAAAATGTATGGTAAGAAAGAGTCGTGAAATAATCAATAAAATTAAAAGGAAAAAAAATAGTACATCAAATTACACTGAAAATAATGATTGAATTTTTCATCACGCAAAACCTTAAAGTACTCTCGTACTTGCAACGCTCTCTCTCTCTCTCTCTCTCTCTCTCTCTCTCTCTCTCTCTCTCTCAATTTGTCATATCTCGGTAGAGCTACCATCCAATATCCCACAGTTTCAACGCCAATACCCATATTCATCACGCCTCTCCCAGTACACAGACCCCCCCACCCATTTCTCCCTCTCTCACTACATCTCTTCATTCACCAATAGCCCTCGTTAAATTTCTCTCTCTCTCTCTCTCTCTTCTCTCTCTGTGTTTCCAAAACATGTCCTTAAACCACAACTCCACAGACTTACAAGAAACACTCTGGTGGCAGCAGCAACAGCACCAACCCCTGAACATGGAACCGACCCAAGACACCCCCTCTTCAAGACCAATCCCACAGCAACACTCCTCCTGGCCTTCTCATGTCTACCACCACCACCAACTTTGGGTCAACTCCTACAATTCCCATGAATCAAATCCCTCCATGTTTTCCACCCAAAACCACGCAACAACTCCCCACCCCTTTAACCTTAACCAAGAAGACACCCTCCTCGACGAACAATACCTCGACGACCACTCCACCACCAACACCAACCAAGAACCTCATCACCAACTCGAAAAAGAACCCATGTTCGAGAAACCCTTGACACCAAGCGACGTGGGCAAGCTCAACCGCCTCGTTATACCCAAACAACACGCCGAGAAATACTTCCCACTCGGCGTCGACTCAGGAGACAAAAGCCTGCTACTGTCTTTCGAAGACGAGTCAGGCAAGTACTGGAAATTCCGCTATTCATATTGGAACAGCAGCCAGAGCTACGTTTTAACAAAAGGGTGGAGCAGATACGTTAAAGAGAAAAGACTGGATGCTGGTGACGTTATTCAATTCGAGCGCCACAGGAGGGACAGTGAGAGGCTGTTTATAGGGTGGAGAAGGCGGGGCACAGGCAGCAGCGGCGGCGGCGGTGGATGGAACAAAGCTCATCCTTATCCTACAGAAATTCAAAACCCTGGTGTCACTGTGCCATCATACCAACCTGTTGACTGTCTTCATGCAGGTTTAATATTGTTCACATTATAACCATTTCTGATTTCTGTCTTTTTCGTTTCCAACAGTATGCTTTTAATTCTCTCTCAAAAAAAAAAAAAAAACAAAACAGTGTGCCTTTAATTTACTGTGGTTTCTTTGATTCTTCGTTTTCAAAGAGCGTGCGTCACACGCGTTTCATTTTTCATAAAAAGTTCACTTTATAGGTTTATTTATTGAATTATATGAAGAAGAATGAGAAAAATGAGGCATTGCATTTTTTTTGCAGGGTCTGTTAATGTTCAAAGCCAAGGGAACCCAGTTGGGAGCTCAAAGAGGCTGAGGCTGTTTGGAGTCAACTTGGAGTGCCAACTTGATGAATCCGAGCCATCCACACCTGATGGTTCATCTTTGTCTAGCTCCACCCAGAGTCAACCTCACCATCACTTCTACTCTCACCACCACCCTTCTTATTCTTCAAATCCTCATACTCACATGGTACGCTTTCTTTATTTTTTTAAGAAAAAAATAAATTAATTACTTATTCTAGGCTATGCTTGAATCAGATATAAGATAATTAGATAAACTGTGACTGATATTGCTGTTTCTTATAATGAGACAGATTACTAATAATGATAATTAATTAGTGAGACAAAGGAGGCTGACCTTTACACATGGCCTAATTGCAAGATTCTTAAATTAATTGCAAAAGATTAGCCGATTAAGTGGTTCAGCAACTATGTTAAATATCTTCTACAGTTATCTTTTCTTGGTAAATTAAAACAATATAAAGCGTAATTTTCAACTAAACATCCGAAATTGTCATTGACTGATAATTCCACGTTTTTTTTTTTTGGAAATTGTAATTCCGCGTTTTTAATTTTTTTTCTTTTTTACTTTTTTTTAAGCAACCAACCTGATGGGCTTGATTAGTGGGCCCTAAATTTACCACGACACCTGAGACTGAATTAGACTGTTACTGCTTAATAATTGCTTTTGTGGTAAACCAGATAAAACCAAACGGACCAAAACGAAACTAATTTTTTATTGTTATTTTCCTAGAGCTGAACCAAAACCAAAATGATCAACCCAAACTAGTTTGATTTCAGCTTGAAAAGTTTTATTCTTCTCATTCTCCACCCCACTTAAAGAGAGACAGCATAGCACTTTTGTTTATCTTTTGAATGACTGAGATAGATGCTCTTTGCTTCTAATAAAAGCTATTTCTTGAAACCCCACCTTGGTTTATCAAAATTTAATCTCAAATTTAAATATCTTACGAGTAATTATGAATTGATACTCAACCTACAAGTTGGTCATGATCAACGATATGTGGTTTTAGGCAGAAAATACTTGAGCATCATACTTTGCATAAATTGAGGACCATAAAAGTTAGTATAGAACCTTTATGAAAATTTGAAATTAATGTTGAGTGTATAATTGTAACAGGATATCACTTTCTCCGAAGATGTCAACCAGATGATGAGAAATCGCCAAGGATAAGATCTGGTGGATGTGACCTACAAGATTTGACTTAATTGAACTCCACTTGGAATGTCAAAAACCAAATATATTTTTACGAGGGAAGAGGGGAAAAAAAAAGAATATAAAATTTAGGGAAAAAAAAAGAGTTGAAGATGATCATGTAACGTTCCGGGGTAGCAGGTAGAGGAAACAAAATGGAAGAAGAATAGATGAGTAGATGAGGCAGAGACTGGGACAAGTCCAAATACAGAAAGAAAACAGATGGGAAGGAAGGAATGGGAAGTGGGGTCCAAATTGATGACGTAAGTATTGAAGGGGGGAGGGCAATTTGGTCACTTGGAAAATGAAAGAAGGAATCTATTTGGAACTGTTGAGATTCTGTCTGAAGATTTTTCATCACAAGACCCCTCATTATTTGTCATGATAATGGAAGAGTATGGTCTGAGGTGGTGGTGGGGTGGTAAATGGTGATGGATATATAGACAGATGGATAGATAGATTATAAATATATATATACATGCTGCTGCTGCCTGCTGCCATGGCTGGGTGGGTAGGTGGGTGCACTTGAATAGATGGGTGACAGACCAGTACTACCAGCCCCCACTCCTCTTTCTATCTCTCACCCCTCTTAATATCATCCATGTTTTGATGCTTTCCACACATCATGTTCTTTTTCTTTCTATCATTATCTATTTATTGTGTAATATTTGTTCAAAGTCAAGAAGAAAACCAACTCAATTTTCTAACTGTTATGCGAATCATGATGATGGTTGATGATGGCCATGATAGTAACATCCATGGACCACCTTCACTATTAGTCATTAGCACTAAAATGTGGGTGAATTACATTACACCATAAACAAACTAGCAACAACTCTTTCAATCTAAACCCTTTAAACCTACCTCCAATTTATGTTGATCGGGATTCACATGGCCCAAATCTATATGCTACTTCAACTTTAGTAGCTCAAACCAGACTCAAGATAAGCTATGTCAAAGTCTAAATTGAAGTGCTTCTGAACTGGAAAACTAATCAGTAGGTCAAAAAAAAACAGTTTTGAATTTTGACCCGGCATATCTGAACCGGAACCAAACATTGAAAATACCTAAACACATGGGATAAGATGAGGAACGCAATATGAGTCTGTCATAAGTACAAGGAAGAACAAAATAATTTCTAAGATCAGATAAACATGAACAGTAGATTATCTGAAATGTGTCATCCAAGATGCTTCGCTTGGACATCAATTAGTTGTAAGAAAGCCAGCCATCTAATCTGAATATTTGTAGGCAGCACCCCCAAGTTCTTTGACAATTTGGGTTTGACACCCAAATAATACAGCCACTATGCGACTGCCTTCCCACTTTATATGTGGATCACCCTTCCACCATTGTGTGGGTTGACTTCTCCCGTATGAGAGCTGCTCTCCGAACTGCGCCATCAATATCCCATTCCGTATGATCCCAGTAATCCTCTAGGTCAGTCCCAATAATTAAAAAGAAAAAAAGAAAAAAAGAAATCTGAATATTGGTTTCTAAGAAAACAAGAACGCTGGTCAAGAGCTTTTAAAAAAAAAAAATAAATTTAAAAAAAAAAAAAACACTGCTCAAGCTGTTTTTAAGTCATAAATTTGATGAGATTAAGAAAATCATTCAAAAGGCCAGTTGGAATGTGTATATGCCAAATCCCACTAATAATAGGATTCATGTATTTTGTAATTGCATACTATTGACAGGTGCATTATGCACTGTTTGGCTTGACCACCGCATCTCTTCACCTTCCAAATTCTTTTCTGCTGCATCCCTCTTCATTTAATCTCATGTATCCATCTTTAACTGTTGATGGTTTTTCCTTATCAACACACATCAGGACAGAGCCTCAGACCAGCAACGAGCCTTCCTGAATTTCAACCGTTGAGTCATTAACCATTCGGCAGCCCTGGGACTGCGACTAAACCAACCACGTGAACAGTGGACTCTTTTTCCATGCATACCATTCAAACACGCAGATCAGTCACTGATACAATTACAAATACAAATGCAAGACATAAATGACAGTACTAGGACCTAACAATGTTGCTCACACAGTGGTTTATAGCAACTGCAAATTGTCAATCAAAACCAACGTATTTCTTAATGACAATGTGGATGTGGCCGATGCTAGATGTGACCTATCGATAAGTATTCTTGACCAATAATTCGCCGCACTAGTTATCAAAAGTTTAGTATATATATGATGATAAATGAAAGTTGTTCTACGTATGCACTCTGTTTAAGATAATGGCTACAGGCTTTGCCTTGTGCTTTTATGTTAAATATGTACCTTCCAATGAATCAAGAGACAACAAAATAAGCTGATGAATTAAATGACAAGATGTGCAGATTCTATGCATTACCTCTGTGGATGATCAATTACAGTGCCAAGTGATTATCAGGGCCCATAAAGATTCAGACAAGAGAGTTAACCCATTGACCTCTGCTGGTGATGAGCGTCTATTTTTAGTGGCCTCTGCAAGTGGGAGGGTCCCCAGATATGTATTGTTATCATTGGCCTTAAGGTAGTGGCCAATTAAAACTTTGAGGGGCTCTTCCTTTATAATGGGCTTGTCCTGCAAGAATAAACCAATCATGCAGAGACTAAATAGTAAATACAGTGCAAATATAGAAAAACTGAGTAGTACTTCAACCCACTTGGCCTTTCCGTCTTTTGTCAGGCCTTTTTGCTAGGGGCTGTTGAGTTAATCTCACCTTCACCAGCCTTTGTAATTGTACCTGCCAAGTGCCAAGGAAAAAGGAACTCTATAAGTCTATTTCCTAACTTTAATATCCTTAGGGGCCAAGAGAATAAATGATGTTGATAGCGCTTTGAAACCATTAACACATCAATGAAAGCAGATAGAATGTGAACCTTACATTTGCAATTAATGAGCTTGATAGTTAATTGATAACATGATTTATTAAGACTTCTAAATTCTAAGAGGGGTATATCTGTATAGATTAATACCAAAAAACCAATCATCTGCTTCATTTTGAAATCAAAACCCATCTGGTGTTGAGAAAAGATGTGTATTATAAACCAAACAAAAGGAATCCTGAACTTGTGTTGCGTCCCAAGGCTGCTGAGATCAATTTGCAATGACAATGGATTACTGGTAATGCAAAACAAATCTCAATATAGTTTACCTAAGTAGACCTAAGAGCAAGACCCATGTGCTTGAAAGGACTAAAAGCAAATCCCAGTCATGAGTCAGCAAGTGGCATGTGAAAACCCCACCAACAATATCAGCTGACAAAAAAGCCCACAGAACAGTTACCCAATGATATAGCCCTAAAATAGTAAGCGATTATTACCTCACATAATGTTTTCTGACAATTCAATAATGCAAGCTTCATAAAGAAGTGCTCCTGCGGTTTGATGAAAGGAACTTAAGCAGCCAACAGTAACAGCCAACATCTGATTTTGGAATCTAGAGTTCCAGTTGTTTGCAATATGCACAAACCTCCTTCTGCCATGCACTATATTATATTCACTGTTGCAATTTGAGAGTGCAAATTTTGCTACATGCATTTCTGCAAAAGCTATAACAGTATCAAGCCATATACGGTTCAATCATGAACAGACAGTTTCACTGAAAGTCCAGAACAATTTGATTCTAAGGGATGTTGTCAACAGGAAGTACCGATTAAATGATAATTGATCATCCTATCAGAGCCAAAAATCTCTTGCCCTCTTTCCAAATAAAATAGACTACTAAGCACACAACAGAAAAGCATAATCTTCAAGGCGCATACCCATATAGTTCATCTTCAATACTAATACTACTCAACCACGATAAGCAAATATGTTCACCAGTTTTTCTCACTGTTGAAGTACAAGTTCCCTCTGTCTGAACAGTATCAAGCCATATACGGTTCAATCATGAACAGACAGTTTCACTGAAAGTCCAGAACAATTTGATTCTAAGGGATGTTGTCAACAGGAAGCACCGATTAAATGATAATTGATCATCCTATCAGAGCCAAAAATCTCTTGCCTTCTTTCCAAATAAAATAGACTACTAAGCACACAACAGAAAAGCATAATCTTCAAGGCACATACCCATATAGTTCATCTTCAATACTAATACTACTCAACCAAGATAAGCAAATATGTTCACCAGTTTTTCTCACTGTTGAAGTACAAGTTCCCTCTGTCTGAATGTTTTTCTACACAAATTTCAGATCTTTTAATAAAGAAAATGAGTGGAACAAATAAATAGAGAAAAAAAGACATGAAATAGAAACTTTCCTGCAAAACTGAAGTTTACATATAGTACTTCTAACCCCAGCACCAAATATAATTTATGTCAATTTGGGTCCTAAAATTATGTCAGTCTTGTTCCTTAAAAAGAAACCTAAAACCACATTGCATGCAACATGCAACACTGAACTACAGCAGGCAGTTGTGTTGTCAAGCGCAACTGTGACTGGACTACATACATACAAGCAGAGCAATTTCATGACAAATATGAAGCAATTATAACATACAACTATATAAAAAAGAACAAAAGAAAACAAAAGAAACTGATTACTACCAACAGATCACAAACAATACAAATATGAAGCATCCAGAACTCCTGAATCAAATAATGAGCTACACCTGAATCAACAGGAAAGAAAATCTTCAGCACTAAAAACATTAAAAATAGTCTCTTTAACAAATTAAACTTAAAAAAGTTTGATTCATTTCATATGTTGGTAAGTTTATTTACAGCGTAGTAAAACCCTCAAATTGGATGGATCATGCTAGTATGTGACAATCAGGCTGCAGGAAAGCACTATAGTGTGTCTCAATTGATATGCTAAATAGAGCCATAAATTCCCTATTACTATTGAGTACTAGAGTTTTTGGGGCTTTTTCCTTCTTGTTGAGTTCTGGAATCTTCGTTCTTCTCCATTACTTTCTGGATCCCTTCTTGATAACCTTCTATAAAACTTTTGAGAGCATCTTTGTATGCTGAAGCTCTTGTCATGTACACTCGCTGCAACGCTGGCCGTAATGTCTCCATTCCTCCTCTCGCAGCCACCGCTAGCAATTTTATTCAGTTAATACCATTGAACAACTAAAGTCAGAATTTAACACAGCGAACTACAAATTCAAAGAAAGTAAAAATGACAAATTATTGGAAACCAAAAAGGTTCACCCTGTCATATTTTAATTTTAGATAGAGTAAGGGATGGTTGAATAGAGTTTAAGCATCGTGCTAGAGTAGCAGATGAAATTGTGTCCATAATCTTGGAAATAAATCATTAGTTATTGAGAGTGGAATTAAGTTCTTAATCATTGTAAGTTTGGAAGTAGAGCTTTAACTGCAATTGTAAAAAAATCCTAGTATTAGTTTCGTTAAGATGTAAACTGGTCATCTTTACAAAGGCCTAATCTTATTTCCAGAAACGAATTACAAATAAAATCAGAGGGCCAAAATGTAAAATATGCTTGTTGCATAAGAATTAAGGGTATGAAAAATCCGATGCACTAACATTACCAACCAAAATTGAAACTGACTTATCTCCCTTCTGTCTCATTTACTATTGTTTATATTAGTTTTCTTCATCTAATTGACAAATTATACCAAGGTGACATTTCATCATTCAGTCAGTGAATTCTGTTGCCACTTCACCATATTCTTTTAGTACTTTTTTACTGTTTATATTAGTTTTCTTCATCTAATTGACAAACTATACCAAGGCGACATTTCATCATTCAGTCAGTGAATTCTGTTGCCACTTCACCGTATTCTTTTAGTAACTTTTAAAAAAAATAAGTATAGCTCTTTGATACTAAAATCAACTGATAAGCAAAAAGCAATCATGTTCCAACTTCTAATTTACCTTCCAAATTTTCATCATGTTTAGCTACATTCAGAATGAAGTCAGGTCTTTGAATAATGTTTTTTTTTTTTTTTGATAGGAAACAGAAGATTTTATTAATAGGGAAAAATTACAACTGTGATGGAGGACTAGGTGTCCAACCACAACCGCACAAAACAAACAGAAATTAATCTCTAGATTAAGTGGAATAATCAGAAAACAGCAGCCTTCCAATCTAGCATAATAAGAGACAAAGATAAGTCTTTAAATTCTTCACTCGTAGATGCCCAAAGAGACGCCAAATAAAACGCTTTATCCCTTAAAAATATTCCTTCCTCTTCTACATCTTCAAAGATTCTCTTGTTTCTTTCCTCCCAAATAACCCATAAGTTAGCGAAAACTCCACAATTCCATAGAATGCTAGCCTTTTTTCCCCCTCCTAAAGCTGAAAAATCTTCCAATAAAAAAGAACGTAAAGATTTAGGGGCTGCCCAACTCAAACCTACTAAAGAAAACAACCCATTCCATAACAAGCCAACCACGGGACATTGAAGAAAAAGGTGATCCAAATTTTCCCCCCAACTTTTGCACATGATACATCGAAAAGGAGAGAGACAGATACTCAGAAATCTCTTTTGAATGACATCACAAGTGCTTATTTTCCCATGGGCCAAAAGCCATACTAAAAACTTGATCTTGTTTGGAGCCTTTGACTTCCAAATAAGATTAGCGAAATCAAACTTGGGAATCAAATCATCTTGGACTAGCTTTTCAAAAAAGGACTTGCATGAGAAGACTCCATTGGAACTTAACCTCCATACTCTATAATCGACCGATCCGGGATTGAAAGAAACCCCCTCAAGCAAGGAAGTGAGAGAAGAAAATTTCTCAATCTCCCTATCGTTCAAGTTTCTTCTGAAGTCAAAGCGCCAACCTCTGTGAGTAGAAGATCTCTCCAATCTACTTAACACCGTAACATCTTTGGAAGAAGATAGCTTGTACAATCTTGGGAACTTTGAGCATAAAGGTTGAGAAGCCAACCACCAATCCTCCCAAAATCGAACTCGAGCACCATTTCCCACTTCCAACTTCAAATTACTTGAGAAAGCATTGAAGCCTTGCATAATAGCTTTTCATGGACATCTACTAAAGCCTTTAAGAACTAGATTGGAATCCCACCCATTTCCTTGGACTCCATACTTACTTTTAATCACTTTATACCACAAAGAATTGGTTTATAAAGGGAACCTCCATAACCATTTGCCAAGCAAAGCCACATTCTTCATTACAATATTCCCAATCCCCAACCCACCTTTATCCTTAGGACGAGAAACAACATTCCATCTTACTAAATGAGTCTTTCTTCCTTCTCCAATACCGTCCCACAAGAAATTCCTCATAATCTTCTCAATTCTTTTTGCTATCCCAACAGGAATTCTATACAAAGATAAATAGTACGTGGGAATGCTGTGTAACACCGCTTGAATTAATACCAGTCTTCCACCCCTAGAAAGGAAAGCATTTTTCCATCCCTCTAATCTTCTCTCAATTTTCTCCACCACCGGGATCCAAAACTCAAAAGATCTCGGATTACCTCCTAATGGCAGCCCTAAATATTTCAATGGCCACTTCCCTACCTCACACCCAACAACCTTAGCCAAATCCGCTAGCTTCCTTTCCTCACAATTAATGCCCGCTATTACACTCTTGACCAAATTTACGTTAAGCCCTGACATCCAACAAAACAATCGAATCACTGTCACTAACGAATTGAAATTCTCTTCCTCCCCAGAAGAAAAGAAGACGGTATCATCAGCAAATTGAAGGTGGGAGACTGTTATATTCTCCTTACCTACACAAAATCCTTCTATCAAGTGACAATCCTTCGCTCTATCAATCAGTCTTCCTAAACAATCTGCCACAAGGATAAACAAAAAAGGGGAGAGAGGATCCCCTTGCCTAAGTCCTCTAGAAGCGGAGAACTTTCCCCTAGGCCTCCCGTTTATCATGATCGAAAAATTTACAGACTTTAAGCACCCCATGATCCATCTTCTCCACTTTAACCCGAATCCTTTTGCTTCCAAAACGAAGTCCAAAAAGTCTCAATCAACATGGTCATAGGCTTTTTCAAAATCAATCTTGAAAACTACTCCTTCTTTCTTCTTTATTCTGAACTCCTCCACCACCTCATTAGCCACCAAGACTGCATCCAAAATTTGTCTACCTTTAACAAAAGCAGACTGACAATTTGAGATGGTACAATCCAAAACCTCTTTTAATCTAAGAGATAGCACTTTCGCAATGATTTTGTACAAACTAGAAACCAAGCTAATTGGTCTAAAATCGCTTATCTTTAAAGAGTTGGATTTTTTTGGAATGAGACAAATATAAGTTGCATTGGTAATTCTATTAACTATCCCATTCTCAAAAAATTCCACGAACACCTCCATCAGATCATCTTTAATAATCTCCCAACAAGCATGGAAGAAATCAAAATTAAAACCATCTGGACCAGGAGCCTTTTCCTTGCTACAATCCGCCACCGCCTTCTTAATCTCTTCCTCTTCAAAAGGTCTCTCCAACCAATTAGTTTTATCTTTACCAATACAACCCCAGTCTAAACCTTGAATAAATGGTCTTTCCACCTCTTCTTTAGCATACAGCTTCTTAAAGAATTGGATTATTTCTTGTTCAATGGCTCCCTCCTCTTCTATTAACGTCCCATCCTCTGTTTCAAGCTTCTCAATGAAATTCCTTCCCCTTCTCCCGTTAACTACTTTGTGAAAGAATTTTGAATTACAATCTCCTTCTTTAACCCATTTAACTTTCGCCTTTTGCCTCCATAATTGTTCCTCTTTTGTCACCATCTTTTCGAGCTTCAATTTCAAATTTGATCTTTCCAACCTCAATGATTCACAAAGCAATCCTGCAGCTTCTTTTCTATCCAACTCAGAAATTCTAAATTCTATCTCTTTCTTCTCCTTCCGAATATCCCCAAAAACTTCTTTATTCCACTCTTTTAATTTCTTTTTGACCCATTCAAGCTTCTTCATAAACCTATAACCTTTCCATCCTTGAAGATCCACTTCACTCCACCATTCCCCCATATTTCTGCCAAACAAAGGATGGTCCAACCAAATATTCTCAAATCTAAAAGGATTAGGACCCCAACTCTTGTGAGAAGCATCCAATAAGATAGGACAATGATCAGAAATAGCTCTCACTAAAGCATTTTGCCTAATCTTCCCCCCCACTAACTCTTCCCAATCGCTCGTAAATAAAAACCTATCAAGCCTGCAACAAACCACACTTTGTCTAAAATTTGACCAAGTAAAATTCGAGAAGTTCAAAACAGGATCGATGAGGTTTGTGTCTCGAATAAAACTATTAAAATCCTAAGTGCTTTTAGTCTCCCTTCCCCCTGTTGATCTTTCAGAAGGGAATCTAACCACATTAAGATCTCCACCAATACACCATCTCGGAGAGCATAATCCGTATAATCCTGATAACTCCTCCCAGAACGCCCCTCTATCTTTTTTCTTATTCGGGCCATAGACCCCTGAAAGCCACCAATCTCTACCATCAGCCCCTAAAATATTAACCGAAACCGAAAACTCTCCCGAAACAGAACCCAACACCTTTACACTCTTGGAATTCCATATCACTACAATACCGCCCGATCTACCTTCCGAAGGTAAAAAAACCCACTCCTTAAATCTGGCTCCCCAAACGCTTCTAATAATACTATGATCCACTTCCTGTTTTTTTGATTCGATTAAAATAACCACATCCGGATTGGCCTTTCTAATTGTCTCTTTAATCATCCTTCTTTTTTTCCAACACCCAAACCCCTCACGTTCCAACTCAAAATCTTCATAAAATCGTTGTATGACCCTTATTACTGCTGCCTCCTCCTTTTTCATAATTCAATCCCCACTGGAGATTCTGCACTTCTCTGCTTCTTCTCTTCTTTAAACCCGACTCCACTAGAGAAGATTTCTGATGAGAAAGAGATAACTGCATCTTTTTTAACATTGATCTGAACACTTCTCCCTTATCTATATCTATCAGCCCCAGCCCCCTTACTTCTTTATCTCTTTCAGCTTCAGTTTTCTTATTTTCTGCCTCATCTTCCTGAATCACTGTCTTCTTCCTCCTCTGGTATTATAAAGGAAAACCAATCTCCTCTTTTTCTATACATCTCAAACTGCCAGCATTTACCTGTCCCCAGCTCTGCTCGTCGAACAGCAAAGACAGGTTCTGGTCTTCTTCACTGTTATCTTCTTTCTGAGAAAAGACTTCTTCTGGTCGGCTTTCCACAGACTCGCTATCCGAGTCCATCTCAAAAAAATTCTCCTGATTCCATTCCCACTCCTTACCCTCATCTTCTGCGAATTCTATTGGGAAAGCCGCCCCAACCCCTTGCGCGTCGTTTCCGTCTTCTGCCCCCATCCTCGTACAGTTCGAACTGCAGCACTTAGGGAATAGTGATCTAAGAGTTTCCTTCTCCTCATCACCCGAGACCTCTTCTGCCTTCTTATCGTCACCTGTAGACTTCACTTCATCTATGTCTGAGTCGATCGCATAGAGAACAGAGGCTCCATCAGCTGCTAGACCCACCGACTTAATGCTGGAGTTATCTGGGCAACCCGACTTAAATTCTCTGAAGCAGAAAAGGTGCAAAGGCTTCGGGCTGAAGTGTCTGACCTTGGGCTCACCCCCTACATCTGAAGGCCCACCCTGCTTCTTAAGCCCAAACTGCTCTTTAAAAGAGTGACTCATCTGTTTTTTATCCCTGGCAGCTGCAGCCCATAACCCATACACCCTTTCAGGCCCAGGGTCACTAGACGGGCCCCTTTTACTTTTTCCTTAAGACGGGCCCGGTCTCTTATCTCATTTAAACCCTCCAGCCCACCTACTACACAACTGTCCTTTACTTTTCCCTTTAAAGCCCGACCCTTATCCTCCACCACCTGCCAATTCTGCTCCTTTTCCCTTTCGGGCACCTGCATTTTCTGCAACTGTTCCCGCACAGTCCCAACTTCGTGAAGGCTCCTACATGCAACACCTACAGCTGTTGTTTCCTTAAAATGTCTATGATTCTGGTCAAAGTCTTGCTGCTGCTTCAACTCTCCCTGGAAAACACTCTCTTCTCGGATACCATCAAACCCCACTGTCATCCCCTCTGCCCTATCACTGACCCTATTGTCTCTTTTCACCCTCCACCTCCCTGCTGGTTGCTTCTTGACAGCTAGCCCATTTTGAAATTTTGGCTTATCCCCCCACCATCTACTGCCACGTGCACCATCTTCAACCTTGTGCCTGTGAGCAAAGCTCGAACTGTCTCTCGAATGTATAAAGAACTTCGATACAGGTCTGATTCTAATGTCCAGAGTGTTATCTCCATCCTTAATACCTATTACGGCAGGAATAAAACCATCTTCCATCTTCCCCACTTTGATCCTTGCCTCACGTAAACACTGAAGGAGCTCTGTTCTTTTATCAACCTGAATGAGTCCCCCACAAAAATCTGCAATTGTGCAAAAGGACTTTCTGTTCCATAAATGAAATGGCAACCCTTCAATGGCAATCCATCCTCCCCTAAACTCCAATCTTTCCTTAGCACAATTACATTCAGGACTCCATTTTTGTAAATAGACACACCCATCTCCTTGAAGCTGACATTTCCTCAACTTACCAATTCTGTCAGCTTCCTTATGATCCTTACAAAAGAAGATAGCCTTATCATCATAAAAAGGTTTCAGCTCCACCAAGAAACCTAAGGATTTCGACAACTCCTTCTGAATACTGGTCCATTCAACCCAACCGTCCACCTTGGTACATACCACTGCTTTGATCCAATCCCCATACAATAGGCATTCCGCGAAAGTGGCTTCTCTCAAACCTGTTTCTATCTTCCTTATCCCACTATCCCTTTCGCCATTCACTCTAGAAACAGCTTCACTCCTCCTCCCCCTGGTCCTATCATTATTCTCCTTCACCGATCCTACTTTCCCAGCTAAAGAGAAGATGCCTAAAATCAACTCAGCTAAATCAGTCCACCCTACGGCATTGAATCCCATTGGAATAATGATATTTTTCAACCCCGATTTGTCACCAACTAATGAAACTTTTAAGAAAGCTCCATTGTTGTTTTCAAATCGATTAATCCACATTTGAAGCATGTTGAATCTACGGATGCGGAGGAACTTCCTATCATTGACATTTCGAGCTGCTTCTAACAATTTGTTCCCTAACCAGAATGCACTCTCCAAACCCATCTTCAACTCAAAAACACCATGACTACTCCTCTCAAAGAGCTTGATGACACTACCAGCTGACAATTCATCAAACTCTAATGAAAACAACTTGTTCTCAATCCTAATTTGCCTAGCTAAATGGGCATAACGACCAGACCTGCCCATACTTACTAAAAAGCGATCCTTAAAGATTAATGAACAATTCTAGAGAGAAGAGAGAGCATTTTCTCTCACTAAAAAGTGAACTTCGTGAATTAGAAACATCTTAAAGACAAATATTAGGCCAGTGCGTTATTCTTCATTAGTGATCCAGAGATATGATTTGAACCTTTTTATAGGACATTTATTTTTAGACCTATGAGACACAGATATTAACTTCCAAGCAACAAAACCATTTCATGCTTACAAAACAAAGGAGCAAACAAACCAAAAGTTACAAAGTATATGAACATCACTGTCCAAAGAGTTGCCCAAGAAGATGCCAAATCCACTAAAAATACTATATGAAGATTTTTTATGAGTGAGCGCCCTTGCTGGCAAAGACTTTGCCCCAAACTATCAAGGTAAAGATCCAAGAGAAGAACCAATAAAGCACAACAGGCTAACACCAAACTGGGCCAAAAATAAGTAATACACACATCTCTCTATAAACGGAAAGATGATCTGAAGATGTGCAGTAAATTTGACTTACATTCCCTAAGTCTCTTCTACAGAAAACTCTATCAACATAATATATAAATGCACCCTATTCAACTTCATGTAGAAGGTATGGGCTCCCAACCTTGGAACAATTGCCTAACTCGAATTTCCAAAAGAGTATAACTCTCACACCACTTCCATGATTTCAACACAGCATCATTAATATATATCTAAATTCTTGATAAAACTTATGGAAGGCAATAATTATAGCAAATGAAACACCGGTCATTGAACACAGAAAAAAAAAACCCTTCTCATTCAAGCTCAATTATGAAACCTTTCAAGACCCAACACAAAATAGTTGATAACTGCAATCCTTATTACCAAAGCCAAAAAAGTGACAGTCTTAATCTTTCAAACAATGATGTAATGAACGAAAGTATATCCAAATATCCTTAGACTCCCTTGCCCCTTAACATGCAATTAACTGATAATGTCTTGCTTGCCTCTATACCCATTAAATCAAAGAATTTCACCGTTGAGAATGAAGAAATTGTCAGTGGAACAGAAGAGGAAATCATTGAACCACAAGCGAAAAACAAGCAGTTATAGTCAGTTTATCGCTCTTCAGAGCTGAAGTACAAGCCAAAAACAAGTTTCTTGCAAAATGTAAGTTGGAAGTTTCTAACATATGTATACATTCTGAGAGCTAACACAAACTCTCCAATTGAGAAATAGACGATAAAGTAAAAAAGACAAAGAAGTCTCACCGAGATCTTCGAGCGTAGAGGGTTCCTTCTCTTTACTAGTATTAATGGGTTTACCATCTCGATTAACATCATCATCGTCCTTCTTATAATCATTCGGTCGAAGGTCAGGACCAATGTCCCTTACCCAACTTGCAGCATAAAGCCTTGAGGCCTCCTTCAACACCTACACTTACAAAACCCATCAAAACTACTTTGTTCTCACAGATTTAAAAATGGTTGATAGAAGTAAAGCAAAACAAGAAAAGCATACAAGAAAGCGCTCGTGCCAAGTGAGTTTGCGGCGCTTCTTGATGTGAGGAGGGTCAGGAAGCGAGGAAGGAAACGCAATCTCTTTCAAGTCGTAGCGAATGTAATCATACAATTTTCTACACACCACTTTCAACTTCATTCTTCTGGAGGGGTTTGGTTTCGACGTTCAACATAGATTGTTGTGTTTTTTCATAGTCTGTCGTAAAATTTTAAAACAAAACCCTAAAAATTACAGACGAAAACCCCAAATCAAAAATGAAAAGAAGATGAAGAAGAAGAAAAAAAAGAAAGCTTACAGAGGTGAGAGTTGCTGTGATTATACTCCTGTCCGCCGTCTCGCTCTCGTCGGTTTTCGATATTAAAATCCCACTTGACCCGATTTGGCCCGGATAGGCTCGGTCAGTCCATGTCGTTTGGTGCATTTGAACTTATTAAAAAAATCCCATAACTCAAACCCATATTCAGAATAAAACTAATATTCCATTTAACACGCGAGATTGAATTAAAATAAAATAGAATAGATTGAATTATATTAGATTTAATTAAAATGAAAAATCACCGTCCTATATTTGGTAGAACTTAGGATTGATTAAAATTATACTATATTATGTTTGGTGTTGGTTAGAATTGAATTGGAATGAAATTAATTTTAATATTTTATTATATAAAATTAATTTTATACCAAATATCATTTCCCACAATTCATCAATATCAAATCCTACAGTTAATCAATATTATCATCAACCCATAATTCATTAATATCAACCATCCAATTTATTAATATCATCATCTTCTACAACAATAATATCATCAACAACATCAAAACATCATAATATTAAAAAAAAAAAAAACTCAATAAAGGTTTGAACCCTTGTTTTAGATAGTTTTAGGTTCATTGTTGAATCTAGAACTCGGTTCTGGGTCTATCGAACCCAGAACCAACTAGTTTTAGGTTGGGAGACGAACCAAAAACCACCTGGTTTTGGGTTCATCTCCCAATTCGAAAGACAAAAAAAAAAAAATGGTAGAACTAGTTCATTTGGATGGGGGAGAAAATGAGAGAAACGAAGAGCGGTTTGTGGTGGTGGTGAATCAGTGTGGTGGAGATGAGGAAGAGAAAAAGTTTGTGACTTTGTGGAGAGAGAAAGAGAGAGAGGTTGAAATGAAAAAAAAAAAATCCGTAAACTTGAGATTTTAGAATGACATGGCTAAGGTTGAGATTCCATTTCCCATTTTAAATAGGAATGGAGAGGAGGTTGAGAATGAAAAATTCATTCCTATTACTGGCTCCAAATGTGGGATGTGGAAGAATGAGAAAAAATGAATCTCAATCTCATCGCAAATCTCACCTACCAAACACACCTTAAGAGTTGCGATATTTGAACCCTTTAAAAAATGTTTGAACACCCCTTTAGTAAACATACCGTGTTAAAATTTTGAAAACTTTATAAATAAACCCCATCTAATACCAAAATTTTCCTTTCATTAATTTTTTTCCATTATCTATTTGTAAGCACACCCCATTTACATTTATATTATTATCAATTTATTGGTATTAAGATTTTATGATTATGTTTTTGGATGCACGATCCTTAAATTGCAACAACCTACAAACTATGAATCATAATGCGATTTAGAATATGATTGTTTTATTTATTTTATTTTCAATTACAAAATTTCTAATTATTGATCACAATAATATATTGAAATATTGAGTAATCTTTTATCAAATTGTTTTCTGGATTTATATGAGAATAATGAGGGAAAAAATATTGTGAAATACACAATGCACTTGACTACTTGATTTATATATACCAAAGTACTTCTTAAAAAAATTATTAACATCGAGAAACTTTTAGTTTTTTGGAGTGATAAAGAGATTGTTGACGTTCGGAAACGGTCAACCAGAGATTCTGGGGCCCAGACGGCGGACTTGGTAATTAAGGGTTCTGGTAGTGATGATGAAAGGATAGTAAATAAGCAATTAATAAAGCTCAAGGTTGGTGGTGATTAATTCAGGTGAAGGAATGTCGGTCTTGGTGGTTGGTCGGATTTAATAAGGTGATTAGTAAGAAATTAAAGAGAGAGAGAGAGAGAGAGAGAGAGAGAGAGAGAGAGAGAGAGAGAGAGAGAGAATATAAGGATTTTTACGTGGTTCGGTGACTACACCTACGTCCACGGCCACTCTGGGATAATTCCGGCAGAGTGACAGTTTTCTAGTATGTTAAGCTTGTTGGTACAATAAAAATGTCTCACACCTTTATAGAGGAGGGGGGATGACAATATAAAAATACAAAGAAAGTTACACACGTTACTGGCAACGACTAGTTTTAGCTAATCCTGACATTGTCATGCTGCATTAATTGTAAAGTCAATGATGATTTTCTTCCTGCACAGATCTGCATTTAATATACTTGAAGAAGTCTTCACTTCATTAAATGCTTCTGGGTAATTGTGTAAGCATTTCCGACGGGAAATCATGAGGGTTGGTAATTCTGACAACTTGCTATACACGGTACCTCCTGGATAAGCCCTCGGGTCAGCCAGGTGGTACACACTGGAGGTGAGCTGACATGGCCAAGAGGAAAGGTAAGGCGATCTGAGGGTCCTCGCGAGCTCGCGGCCTCGCGGCCTCGCGAGCTCCCCGAGCTAAAGGTACGAACAGGGGACATCTTGGGAACTGTTGCTGGCTCGTGGCCTGGGCGTCTTCATGAGCTGGGCTGACAGCTACTGGTTCCAGCCTTGAGCCTCCTGGGCCCTTACTTCTATTTAAGTAAATAAGGTTTGAGTTGGGCCATTTGGGCCGATCCAGAAAATTGGTATAACAGAGATTAAGGCCTTTGTTTGAGTTTAATTTTGGAGTTATAAGATAACATTCAAATAAGTTTATTGTTATTTAATTAATATCTAATTTTTAATCTCAGTTCAATGGATGTTTTATATTATAAAGAAAAAAAAAAGTTTGAATTGATTGATAATTTCTTATAGAGTATTTGGAATAAAAAAAATTTCTTGATATATGTTCTTATTTTTTCCTTTCAAACACGTTTTTTTTTTTTCCTTTTTAACTAAATACAATAATTTTATATAATGATTTTGATTCTTTTTCAATATTCTACAATTAGTTTATTTCTTTTAAAATTATTTGATATTAGAAATTAATATTTAAAAGATAAGACAAGAGTTTGAGAAGATAAAAAGGTTTTATCATATACATGAGGAAGTGATTAATATTTGTGGATGTATGTAGTTACAAATTATTTACCCATTTTAGTTTTTTTTTTTTTTTGAAACTCCCATTTTAATAATTTTATTTAATGATAATATTGGATTTTTAGAAATATTCTATGTTGAGATGTACATACCATTTTTAGGGGTGTAAATATCATTAAACTAAACACAATAAGTCACAATAACAACAAAAAATCAAACCCAACAACAACAAAAATTCAAACCCCACATTCAAACCCGGAACCAAACACCTCCCTTTTTATTGTGTGATATTTATACCGTTAATTTATATTAATTAATAGAGGTTCAAATAGTACATACAAAATTTAATTCATTCAACTCCTTTACAGTTGATACAAAATATATCATTTTCACCACTAATCCAGTATAACGAGCTCCTTTGACTTTTAAAATCTCTATCTATTTGGACTCCCTCTAATGGTTTGAAATTAATCTTCTCTCAAAGACAAATAGCGCTTCATCCCAAAGAGTTTATGTTGCTGAAAATATCCTCAAAAGTTACTCACTCTCTAAGACTCAAAGTACTTATAAAAATATTCTAAGTGTTACAAAATACATGCAGCTCTCATAAAATATTTTTCTCTCACGTTCTCTCACTTTTTAGGATTCAAAGTACTTATAAAAATATTCTAAGGTTTACAAAATACATGCAACTCTAATAAAATAATTTTCTTTCACGTTCTGTATGTCAATCTTCATGAGATCAGATCAATTTGTTTCTATAGAGCTGAGGTGTAACAATATTTTTCTTCAAAAAGTATCTATAAAATAAAAATATTGATTAGAAATAAAATAACTCAAATAAAATCAACTTTAAAATAGGAGATCCATTCTTATTTAATAATGATGACCGAATCTGATTATTGTCAAGACTAGATTCATCTAAGAGATTAATTACAATTTTGGTTAATGAATATCTCAAATTAATGAAAGAGATCGCTTAAAATCAACAACAAATCAGAGATAATTCCAAAAAAAATATTTCCAATGAATTTTATATCAAAAAGAATACCATCTCTCTAATTATTATTATTATTTTTGATAGATCATCTTCTTAATTAGGAAATTCCATATTTAATAAAAAGATATTATCAAATTAAAATCCAAGATTATTAATAAAATATTCAAAACAATTTCGGAGATACATAAAAAAGTAATTAATTAACAAAATATGAGCTTAATCATATGATGCCAAATCTTTGCAACTACCATATGATGCCAAACCTCTGCACTTAATGCTTTAATTTGAGAATCTGTTTTTACTCTTCTCGACTCTTAAAATACGTAAGTCTAAATAATTAAAAATACATGGAAAAATCGTTTTCCTCTCATAGTATTACAAAAATATATGGAAAAATCGTCTTCTCTCATAATATTACAAATTTAGATGTTGAGAAAAAATTAAAAAATTAAAAAAGAAGATATAATTCAAACTCTCGTCCATATAAGTGTAATTTCAACTTCGGTAATTTTCTGTTCTCTTTTGTGATGCACTACTTTTAAATGCACAATTTGGGATATATGGTTTAATTGTAGCTAGAGTAACCAACCAGCAGGTAGTGAGTCCACACTCCACAGCTCCATCTCTTTCATTAATTAAATTAGACAGATGAAGAAGCGTTAGACGTAACTAACATGCACTCCACGTAGTAGTGAAGTTGCACTAGTGGTCAAGACGTGTTAGGCAACATAAAGCCCCATAATAAGATAGGAAAACAACTGCCCATTGTTTTATTTGTTTTAATGAGAAATTTTAGTATCCTAACCCTATAATTAGGACACAAATTAATACTAGTCATAACTCTCTCTGTCTCACTGTTCGCAAAAAGACCCCTTCAAAGCCACTAAAACTCCTCCTTCTTCCACCTCTCATGGATCTTCCATCTTCTTGTCAATCCATTCTCAAAATCCAATTCCTCTTCTTCCCCCTCATAACCAATAAAAAACTTAAACATGCACTCTATATTTTGGCACTCCTTATATCATCAGCTTTTGTGTTTGTTCTTATAAGCTCTTTCCAGCTACCATCTCTCTTTCGCTCGGGACTATTGTCTCAAATTCTACCTAGTAGTCAAGAATATTGTGATTATTCTTATGGCAAGTGGGTGCGCGACGAAAAGGATCATCGATCATACAACGAGAACTGCCCGTTTCTTGATCCTGGCTTTCGATGTCATCAGAATGGTCGAAAAGACGACGGTTATCTCAAATGGCGATGGCAGCCTTATGGTTGTGATCTTCCCAGGTATGGCCTATCATGAAGCTGTTTGGATATGCATGACCATGCATGCATTGCTCAGTTGACCTTGTATGCATATGCATTATATGATACATCTATGTTTCTATGTGACTATATATGATCATGGACATCCATTTGAGTTCTTCCACGTGTTTCTTTAGAAAAAAACATCTTGGATACTAGTAGGGAAACTGAATCAATATTGTGAGGTCTGTATTAAGTTGGAGGTCAGTGAATTAATGTGAAGTTGCTGAGAAATCTCTGTCACCGTCTAGTTAGCATCAGCAGTAGCTCATTTTTGTAATTTTATTTTGAAACGGAAATTACCACCCAGTGCTGTAATAAGAAAGATTATCTTGAGGACGCATCTCTACAGCTTTGCTCTGCAGCAAAGCAATAGTCTAATAAGTCACCAGAGAATCACCTACTAGTTTAAAACTTCTACTTTGCCGTATGGCAAAGCAATGGCCCAATAGTCACTGGACCATCAAACGGATACGTTTTTCCCTTTTTAAATAAGAATGCACTTGTGGTTCTCAATTAAAAAATGAGTTTTCAAATGCTTCAATTTGATAATGGGGAAATTTTACTATTAACTTTTTTTTTTTTTTTTTACCATAACCATTAACCGTGAGTTCTTCTCTAGTCCATTGGGACCTAGTTAGCAGAAGTAGTTGTCTGAATAAGGAACCTGTAGCGACAGCAGTTGTCTACATCGCTTTCTAGGTTGCAGAAGGGTCCAGATCTCGAATGCATTTGGTCCAGACAAACATCATGCACTGGTCACTGATTCAAGAGTAGAGACAAGTTGGGAGTACACCATATTTTTAATAAATAGGAACGGTTGTTAATGCATGTACAGAACTCCACAGAATATTTGGCTTCATCTAATTTAATTGTGTCCTGAGGCCTTCGCATTTTTATGTATGTATTGGTTTTAATCTCAGATTCGATGCAAAGGATTTCTTGGAAAGGAGCAGAAATGGGCGTATAGTGTTTGCTGGGGATTCTATTGGGAGAAACCAGTGGGAATCATTACTATGCATGCTTGCGCAGGCAGTTTCCAGCCAGTCTGCAATTTATGAAGAAAATGGAAAACCAATAAACAAGCACAGGGGATTTCTCTCTATGCGGTTTCATGAATACAACCTCACCGTTGAATACTACAGGACACCTTTCCTAGTCATCTTCGGTCGACCACCACCCAACTCGTCACACCAGGTCCGAAGCACCGTTAAGGTCGACCTCTTACACTGGTTTTCAGACAAGTGGGCGAGTGCTGATGTTCTAATTTTCAACGCTGGGCATTGGTGGAATAATGATAAAACTATCAACATGTATGACATGCTACTTCCTTAGCTAGTTTAAGATAGCCATAATTGTTGTTCATTGGATTAAAATACAATGGTTTAAAAAAAAAAATCAATATTTTAAAATGAAAAAACTTTAAAAATCCATTGAACTCTCCAATAACCGTGGTGTAACTTGTGAAGTAGGAAAATCCAGCATCACAATATTTGGTGGCTGTGCTTATTTAATGGAAATAACTGGTAGGTTATGTTTTCAGGGGCGTCTATTTTGAGGAAGGAGGGCAAGTAAATATGACCATGGATGTGTTGGAAGCATTTCAAAGGTCACTGCAAACAGTGAGGTCATGGATAACAAAGAAGTTAGATCCGGAAAGAAGTCACACTTTCTTCCGAAGCTACTCCCCAGTACATTACAGGCAAGTATTCCATGTCTGTTCCTAGCCACTACATGACTCCCTGTTAGTGTTATTTTGGTACAAGCCATCACCCTTGCCTGCAAGAATAGGCTAAAATGGCTAACATGTCAATTTTGCAGGAATGGCACATGGAATCACGGAGGTATGTGCGATAAACAGATAGAACCAGAAACAAATTACACAAGGCTGGAAGCTGATCCTGTAAACAATCAATTGATTTCAAATGTATTCAAGCAGATGAAATATGACGACAGAAAGGTTCAGTTCTTAAATATTACATATCTGTCTGAATTCAGGAATGACGGTCATCCATCACTCCATCGTGAGCCAGGCACTCCTGTTGATGCTCCACAAGACTGCAGCCATTGGTGTCTACCCGGAGTGCCAGACACATGGAATGAGCTTCTCTATGCTTACCTATTATCAATGGGATATAGAACGAAGTGATGTTATTTATGCAGGATTTTTTTTTTTTTTTTTGGCCTCACATTGAGAAAGTTCCACACGAATTTCAGGTCTGTAGAAGTCTGGGCTGTTTTGGCTTAGGCTGGACCACCAACATTTTCGTCAGGGTCCACTTCACTAGTTTCTATTTCCTTAACTTTCTCAAGCTGCCTCAAGAGATCCAACCTTTCAGGTCCATATGCGGAGGGTATCTGTCAGATAAACATGTTATGGCCTTGGATATACACAGAATTTTTAGTCTAAAAAATAATTTCATCAAAAGACCTTTTACATTGAAAAACTACATACCAAAGCTGGCACGTATCTCTGGATAGCAGCCAACATGGCAGCATGGCCAACTGCAGTAACCTGCCATACATAAATTGTCCTTCAGATTATGTAGCAATGTTTTTGTGGTGCAGAGATATGTAAAACTAATATGTTATGTTTTCAACATTCAAAAGACTTGGGTTTTTCAAGATGGCAGGCTATGATAGCCATTCAGTTAAGCTAAACCAAGTGTGAGCTTATCCTGGAAACTGAAAAGCACAAGTGTTATGAGTAGTCCATCCTCGGATTAAAAACTCTACCAGACAATTTAATCTTTAGAAATTTTTTAAACTTATTTTAAAGCAATTATTTTGGAACAATAAAAAGGTCAGTCCTGCTAGGCCTCTGACTCAAAGGCTTATTGAAATAGCCTAGGCTTGTCTTAAAAGTTAGAACAGAATGCAACTCCTATGCTAAACTAGTTATTGTATCTGAGTACAGATGCAAATGGCTCATCAATTTGTCATTAGGTGTCAACATTTAAGGTTTACAAGTTGCCTGCCTGATGAAGCTAATTTATTACTACTGGATAATACTAGTAGCATGAAACAGATGAGCCAAGAATACATCTCAGATTTGCACAGCCATGAGCCACCAAGCGTCACTATTAGAATGCAATAACACAATCATCACAACCAGCTGGAAAGAAACTAAGGCCCTGACATCAATTTTCCTATACCAGCTTCCTTTAAAGCTGCACAACATCTTAGAAGTTGTATAATTCTTTTTGTGCATTCATATATTATATAGATTACCCTCAACAACCTGCTTCCACCTTGCCTTGGCTAATGATCCTATTGACATTATTAAAATTTGTATACTTAGTAAGAACTATTCTCAAACAGGAGACTAGTATTGTTCCAACTCCCCATTTTGTCAGATGTGGCTATGGCACTCCTAAGATTAGTGCGAAATGATGGTCCTTTTGGTTCAACAAGAAAATAAAAGATGGTAATCCACAATGTAAAGCTGCAGGCATGGGATTATGAGAAGATGCATGATGATATAGCACCTTTTTTCGAGGTGATATAAAGACAAAAGTGAACAAGGAAGAAGAATGACTAATAAGCAGGGGAATAGAATGTCGGAATACAACAATTAAACTTACAGGCAGAAGCATCAAAACACCAATAGGCACAACTGATGCTAAATCAGTGAGAGTACGCTGGAGAGCTTTCTTTTCTTTCTCTGTTAATTCATCTCCTACCAAGCTCCTCCTAAGCAACCCCATAGCAGTAGCAACGTCGATAGCTAAAAGTTGAGTTCCTTGCCAGACATCCTGCTTATTAATATATGGCATGTTACCACTGAGATATATGCACCAAGGCAAATAAACAGATGAACCATCAAAGGTGAAAAGGAACTTAAAGAATAATTATTTCTACTCAGAGCAAGTGATCGTATCTAATGTGGCAATAAGAGAGCACGGATAGGTCAAGGGTCAATAACAGTGATGTCCTCATCAGAGGAATTAAAAACTGTATAAAATCAACAATCTTGTTAAGGTTTTTATTTTTTTATAAAGAAAAAACTTGTACTACTTGTTTTTCCAACAGTAAACAGCTCACTAAAATTTTCATTAATGTGATTTTGTGCATGAATAGGACGGTATTACAAGTAGTTTTGTAGATGTATTCCAATTTCAACATGTCCAGTGTATTGCCAGAATACATTATGACATACAGAGAGAAGTTATTTTCTCCCCAGAGAGTAAGAGAACAGGTCTCCTAGCAAGCAAACATAAATTTTTTAAAAAAACGATGAAGGATAATTAATGCTCAATAGCAATTTATTGAATGCCATTCGCATCACCTTCAATGAAATAGCTGGGAGAAGAGAAGCACCTAAATGCAACCCTAACAATAACAAAATTGATACGGTACTACTGATTGACAACCAATGCTGACTAGGGTTAGCCTGAGTCTAAGTTAAATTTGAACCAAATTAATGCACGTCAAATATCCTTGTTCAGCCAAACTGATAAAACTGCTAAAACAAATTAAACCAATCTCTTTCGTATTAGCTTTACGATGGCTTAATTGGTTATGTTTGCAGAAACAAAAACTAATAAGTTCAATTGATTTTGGTTTTAAATATATATATATATATTTTTCAAAAATCCACTAAAAACAAATAGATACATAGATAGACACAATATGTTAATAGTAAACATGAGTCAAAATTAAAGCACTGAAATCACAAATCAGGAATTCAAGCAGTGAAACCTTTCTTTTCCAAACAAACAAAATTGGTCAACTTCAGTTAAAAAATGGTTTTAATTTTCAAAAACCAATTAAGTTAAATTGGTTCCAGCTCAAACACCGAAATTATAGGGAAAGGTGGTCTCCTCTGGTGGTGAGAGTTTGGCCCACCCATGCCTTGTCTAAATTCATGAGTTCAATCTCATACAGCCCCATTGTGGGCAATTTTATCATATACTGTGGATAACTCTGTTCCGTTTCTAGGAGGTGATATCCGGGCTGCATCTTAGAGTCATACCTCGACTGGTCTTGATTGCTATCTGGACATGTACCAGTATTTCGAAAAAAAAAAAAAAAAAACACACTGAACTTATAGAGCATTCCAGGTCCACTAAATAGGTGACTACTAATCCATCACACTACAATCTCACATGGAATATTATCATGGTAAACACATCATGGAATCATGTTGCAGTTGCAAATTATCATGAACACATAGGTTATGATCTCACTCCATATATGGATCATGCATATAACTGAATGCTTAAACAACAATAAGGTACTTATTAGACCATAGGTCATCTCTTGACTGGTTGAGAACTGTAAAAATTTCGTACCGTGCTTGTTTCCTTTAGCTTGTCAAATGATTTTTCAATAATATTTCCGTTCTTTTGAACCTGGACCAATTGACTACCTCTGGCATCATTACCATAGTCAGCCCCAGCATTCACACCCTTAATATCCTGTAAAAGAGATACCAGCCACCATAATCAGTCCTCTCACCCTTCCTATGCATGATATTTAATAAGAAAGCCGAAAACCTATGCATGAATAATACATCCTCCAAAGACTGCCAAATCACCAAGAAAAAGTCAGCAGAAAATTATACCAGTGTCTCAACAGCTGAGTTTAGAGAAAACATTGACATTTTGCAATTTATAGCTCAAGCATTCAAATACACTTATCGGAAGGTCTAATACCCCTGAGGCCCAGACAACCAAAACTAGATAATTTCTCTAGGCCAAGAATAACTTAATTTATAGTTACTAGAACTTCACATGCCTTACACTGACTCCTAGAACAAAGAGATGACTAGTTATTAAGTACATGTCAGAAAATTTATAATACAATTACCAAAATCTATAGAACAAGGCTCCGCCGATATACTGAAATTTTTTAAATTAGGAGGGACAAGAAAAGAGTTTCAGCCATTCCAACTTTATGAGGCATTTAACATGAGACAGGATTCATCATTCCAACTTTTAGTAGCATACAACAAGAAGAGGGTCCATAATGGTTTGATGTGTCCTTGTATTCTGCATATACTTCCTTTTTGGTTTCCTCAACAACTCACATACGTGCAATTATGTTAGGACAAACAAATGTTACATAGTCCATATTAAGTTAATAACATTTACCTTTGCACAAAACATTCACAACTAAAGCAAGTGGAGATCAGATTTTAATAAAAATATATCTCCTTTTGTCAGTCTTGGTAAAAAGCAAAGCACAATGTGTTGTTAATATTGGACACAGGGTAGGTTGGAACTGTGAATTTATGGAACTTATAAACCCACAAGGTCCATTAGGTTATAAATGCTACAAGCAAACATCTTCACTGATCATCAGAAAAATTTTTGTGTAAGAGAGAGAGAGAGAGAGATCACAAAGGTTGGTACAGAATGAAAGGTCTGATGTCAAATAACTTTCGCGGTAATAAGATCATGTTCAGTGATACAAAATTCCAAACTATTGTGTGACAAGAAAACTTGTTTCTCATATACAAAATAGTCAACTAGCCTATGATTCAGTAGGAAATAAAAATGTTTAAACCTAATATATCAGACACTTACAGGAGACAGACAAATTAAATTTGCCTGATTCTATAAAAAAAAATACAGAACTTACGACAATTGAACATATTTGAAAAATTTAAACTTCTACAATTTAGCATTATATTATACAAAATAAATTCGTGAGCTTCTCTCATTCATATATGCTATCATATGTGCTAAAATTTCGTACATACAACATTAACAACACAAAATATAATATAAGCATTTAAAAAAAAAAAAACAATATACGGTATACCTCATTTTCTGATTGATCAGCACTTTTTTGAACCCGTTTTTCCAGTTCTATTAGCTCGCTTCTTAGAACCTCAAAACGGAGAATTTCATTTGATTGTGAATCTGCAACACCTATATTTGAAGTTGTCTGTTCCTTGTATTCATTTTCCTGCATAGACCAACCAGTTCAATTATTTCATCAGAAAACCTCACCAGCAGTAGGTTAATATTAAAGTCTACAAACCCATGCATATAAAGCAAGTCAAACAGAGGCCGATACCAAAAAGATTTATTATCTTATTAACCAGAGAATCAGTTCTTCTAGTCGATAAAATCTCATAAAAGCATTCCAAAGCCAATAACAGGTACACTTTACTCCATTTAGTCTGTCTCTCTTATTATTTATCAAATGCACCAAGAGCTCCCTTTGTTACCTCCGGCTGAAGTGACTAGTGATTACATATAGCAAAAATGAGGCTTAGTGACGGCCCTTGCATATTTCGAAAACCAAGCAACTACAATTAGACTTGGGCAAGTAACCTTCAAAAAAGGCCAAACTCCAAATGTTTAAAACCATGACATGCTATCGCAATATAGCTTCTGCCTCTGAGTGGAATATGGGTATTAAGAATTGCATGAGTAGGAAAAATTTACCTGGTAAAAGTTTCAACTCACCAAATCACTTTGGAATTAGTTGAAAACATTAGAGATTAGTGAAAGCTGCTCTTTATGGTGTGGTTCTATTAGCACATAACACTACGAAGCATTCAGGCAAGCTACCAAGGTTTACTCATATGAGCTGATTTTATTTGGATTACATGCATATAAGAGCATATACGGACAGAGGCAATTCTAAAGATTTATAATTCTAATCATAATTTGTGGATCAGGTATAAAGCATCAAATATGTTTTGCTTTCAGTCAAAAACATCTATTTAACATTGGTAGCAACTGTGACACTCTAACAAACAAGAATTAATGAAATTTAACTAATGCAACTAGCAACAGGTTTCTAAAGCTAATTACATTCACACACACACACAATACAATACAATACAAAAAAGAAATGCAAAGATCAACAATGCCAATAAACTTATTATAAATTCAGGGCATACGTATCCATCTACAGCTGATAACTTGGTCTCAGGCTTCCGGGTTCGAGGGCGCATAAAGATGCTCAACAATCCACGAGATTTACTGTCAACTCTAAGAATAAATTTAAATAAGCCAAAACAGACGGAATATCAGTTCTGATTTCCAAGAAAAAATCAAACAACACTGTTAGACATAAAAGTTTAACATGTTAGCAAGGTCTAAGTCTAAAGTTGAAATTCAGACCTGTTGGACCTATCTTGCACTACATTAGCACTTCTTTTTTTCGCTTTCAAGTGCTGTTGTTGCTTGCTAATAGAAGACTGGGATTCAGTGTCATCAGCTCCCTGAATAATCAGTGCAAAAGCAGCAGTGTGACAGATGCAATTTCGATAAAGATAATAAAATTAAATATGCAAACATGTGTTTAATTTCTTTAGTTCATTTTGACATTTGTTTCTGGTTGAAGCATTACAAAATCAATACTCCACCTATTTGGCATTTTCGGAACAAGAGACTCTGGAAGTGCTCTATAATTACTTGATGAGAAACAGATTAATGAATTTCTATAAAATTGTCAAGAAACAAGCATAGCACTTTAAAAACATTGTGGGGAAAATTCACAGGAGACATCCATACTGCAACATCAAGTTTCTATAGAGGATGTAAATAGTTGACGCTTGGTGAGCTACTCTTCTTGCATTGTGTGATTAAAATCTATATGTTGGGTGTTGATAATATACTTGTTACTGACAGTAACAAGAATGTTAAATCAGCAGTTTAAAGTAATACTACTGTCATATTTTAGGAGAAAAATAGTGTCCCAGCTAGCCAAAAACACAAATAGAAATTTTACAGGGTGCAAGATTCTGAAGCGGAACAAAACGATAAAATACCTGCTGAAGGGAAGCTGCTTTTGCTCTAAAAGATGCTTCTAGGAATTCAGCCTCTTTTTTAAGTTTCCTTATCTTCTCAAGATCAGAACAAGCAGCTTTTAATTGCTCTTTTCTAGAAGTAGAGCTTGACACATGCAATTCTTGAAGCAATTTTTCCAGTCTTATCAAAGCTTCTTCAACACTCTCCAATGCCTAACACCGACATAAATGTCGCTGCATAATTAGAATAAAAGGGCATAGCAAAGGATCTGCGACAACTATGGCTGCATATTATTTTTACTTAATTTTTGTAACCTGTAGGTTGTGTAGGTCTACGCTTAACAATTCAATTTTATCAACTGGAAGACATTACAGTTTTCCTCATTTTGTCACAGGGATAATTTCAAAACTAAAACATTAATTATAAAAGGACTGCATTTTCATTCTTAACTCTTGAAAATGACAAGGGGAAGTTCATATTATTTGCATTAGAGTCCATTATAGAGTTCCTTTCAAAGGAAAAAAAAAAAAAAAGAGTCCCTTTTTGAGCTTCTCTCTGAACTTATTTATCTGCTGCTTATTAACAACTTTGTTTTTCTTAATCAATGTTAACTAAAAGGTTGCTGTAGCCTAATGGAGATTTCCTCTGGTGTTTTGTTAAGAGTTTTTGGGAAGGCTTCCTTAATATAGGCCACTTTCTAGTTCTTTGGAGGTGTTCCTGGTCTTTTCTTGTTGAGGACAGCTTGTACATTAGTACGATCTTTTTGCTTGAATACCAAGTTTTCATTTCTGTGAAAGATTATAAGCAATTAGGGTTTTACTGTACAGTTTGAAGTCTAATTGATCTGCTAGATTGTACTTTTGGCAACTCCAAGTAGCAAAGCTCAATAATGAGATGACAACACTAAGAATGTAGTTCCGTTACTTGCCCAAAAGAGACACAAAAATTCTGACTTCTAATTGACAACCTATTGAATATGTGAATTTCAAATGAACATATTTAAAGGGAAGAATCCAACCCTGTCAAAAGAATCTGACTCTTTCTCAAGTGAGGAATAACTTCCAGGCCCAGCCTTCTCAGTTATTACATTCCTGCATAGCATTTTTTGAGTAAACGTTATCTGCAATCACTACCCAGTTTAAACAAAATTATTTCCCTATATCTATATGACAAGTATTTAGCATGACAAGCACAGGTTAAACATGTTAGCACTAACTCAAAATTTCAAAATAAATATACTGTTGAAACATATCACTGCAATACAAAGGCATAAATCGAAGGCTTCAAAAAATTCCACTTGATATTTATTTATTAACTGACAATACCTCCTAGAAATTCTATCCATCCTACAATAGCATCTTTCTTGGAATACTTTAAAGCTGTCAGCATTTTAGACCTATTGTAGTCATTTATTTATAGCTATATACAAATTAAATTATGTAGAAATGGTGAAGTGGGGTGGGGAGAGAGAGAGAGAAACAGAAAGGTGATAGTAGAGAATAAAAACTGGGATTCTGATTTCTTCAAATCAAGTAGCTGTTCCAAAAGTTATTTAAGGTTAAATAATAGAGGTCAGATGAAAATACAAAGTACGTAATTTAATTCAAAGATAGAAACTATAAATAGATTGAATTAATCTAAACTTGAAGCAGATAAATTAAATAATATCCAGAAATAACAATTGTTACATCTAACATCAGTGAGTAGGTCGGCACTGATGTTTGTCATAAAACTACATTCTCATAATTCTTACAGTTTATGGCATCACATTGATGCGTATAGACATTTAAGACTATCACATATTTTTAAAAAGAGTAATGAGTTCATGAATGTACATAAGATAGAGCGGTCTATAAAACATTCACTTACTTGGATATCCCTAGTTGTTTCATGCAGTCTGCCAACTTGTTGTGCCTAAACAGAAAAGACCAAAAACATTAGTTAAAAGCTACCAAAATGATATCTGCTCTTCATAATTCTTTAATTAGTAAATCACAAGTCTAGTTACCCTCGAGACAGGAATTTTGCTGCCTTAACGTTTGAAGGGTTCTCCAGCCATTGACTGTATTTAATAAAGCTCTGCATCCAGTGCGAGCAAACATCTAATACTTGGGGGATAGCTTCAGTATTAGGAGGACCTTCTCGTTTACTTTTGTGGCCATAGGATTGTTTTTGAGTACTAGAACTGCCTGGGTAAAAGGGAAGCCAATCTAGCTCCTCACACACTACCTGTCAAATTGGAAAGTACAGTGACTCAACATAGTTAACCATGTAACAGGTTTATGTGATTGCTTCAATCATACATGCTGACCTCCACATACAATTGATAAGAGCTTATTGAAGAAAGCTCAGGATAGTATAACACACTGCCTCCAATAAGGTACCTACAGCAAGAAACCAGAAACTTAAATACAGAATGAAACCAGATTCTCTTGAAAGGAGAAAGACCATAGTGAAAATCAAAGCTACCTGATGAAGCTTTCAAGAGTGTCATCTATGACATCAAATCCATTTGTAAGTAGAAAGGACTTTGTACTTCGGCCTAAGGCAATAAAGAATCCAAATATTGCCAAATCTCTCTCCAAAACCTGTAGTAAACATTGTTGAAGTTCAATTACTGGTCCTCCATGATTATATCATAATACTGCACCAATGCAAAACCTTAAGGGCATAAAGCATACTCAACCAGTCATCCACCATTCTAATCACTTCATTTAAACTATTTTTTCTCCTAATTTTTCCAAGTGGATGCAATAAAATTTAAAATCACGGTCTTTCCTTTAAAGCTAGTAAAATGTTAGTATGTTACTACATA
The DNA here is from genome assembly GCA_019925255.1 of Litchi chinensis. Lineage (NCBI taxonomy): Eukaryota > Viridiplantae > Streptophyta > Magnoliopsida > Sapindales > Sapindaceae > Litchi > Litchi chinensis. The sequence continues at coordinate 10,496,095 of CM034475.1, read as the reverse complement.
CTCTTTTTCTTGACAGGCCTACCAAGACAGGTGCTTGTGAAAACAGCCTTTCGGGGATAAGGAGATGGCTGGAGCACATATTGTGGATGCATGTTGTAGTTTAAGCATTACATCACATTATAAGATCTCAGGATAATTTTGATGAAAATCAAACTGTCTAGACAAATCAGATATGCATGGGATTACAAGACTTCCTCATTTTCCACTATTCTTGTTCTCTTCTCCTCTCCTCGACATCCACATAACTACCATTTTGATTGTCCATGAATACTTTTCATTATAATTGATTCTGTTCCAAATGTGAGGGATGTGAGATCCATCTTCAAACTAACATGAATCCTAAAACTATATAAGTTTCGAATGCATCTTCTGTTTGAGATTTTCATTCAGTAAATACCAATCATTTTAGTTTTTCAAAAATTAAAAAACCTTTAGGCCTTCCCACTAACCTCAATACTTTCAGATGTTGTTAGTCTTGACCATATTTTCTCACGATCGATAGCTCGCTGCAGCTGCTCCTGCACAAGATCAACCCAGAAAACCACCTCCTCTGAACCCTGATCATTTTTCACTCTACATGCTGAAGCTCGAGGACCAAAATGTACAAGAAATTCTCTGCGTAACCCAATATCCTTTATAGAATGATAGGCTTGGCTTATAGGAACTAAATCCACCAACATGTCCATCAATCTACCAGTTATTTCTGGAATCATGGAAAAGAACTGAGAACAAGAAATTTTTGCTGGACCAAGTTTTGTGATTGCAGCAATGCAGGTCAATGCAAGCATAAGAAGTGACACATCACTAGCATTTCCTGAACCCATTCCACTCCTGAATTTAAATTGAAAGTAGCACTATTACCACATGGAAAATTCAATGATAAAATAAATTTAATAAACTTCAACACGAAGCAAAGTGGAGGTGACAACATACACAGCAGTGGCTGGAGCGAAACGCTGGTCCTCTTCAAAGTAATTTACAAAGGATGACACCACAGCTGGAACTTGCTCGGACAAAAACCATTCATAACCTTCAGGTTGTTTGGCCAATAGTTTATTACTAATTAAGCTCTCTAGTGGAGCAGATTGCCGTAATAAACTGCATCAGGCATATTTCAAAACACTTAGATTGAATGGGAAAAACAAAAATATTTTAGAACTAATACTGAAAAGAGGAGCTTGAGAGGCATGATATGACTATTGTCTGTTACAATCAGAAATTTTCACTAGACAGATAGAAGGGACAGACAAAACCATAAATTTATAGGAACAGAACCAGAAATGGTACTTTTTTTATTGATGGCCCATCTATAAGAGAAAACAAAGTGCAAGTTTTTGCTAGCACTGCATTAAAAATTCAGCTTCTGACATGGTATAAAAAGAACTGGCATGAAAATTAGCAAATTTATTTAAATTTCAGAAATTTAAAGTCAGTTATTCTTGTAATCAAACTTTTCAAAACTAGGTAATCATATTTGTGAAAAACTGCCATAGAAGACTTAAAAGTTCATGCAAATGATAATTTAAATAAAATTAATAGCAAAAGCATTCAAATCAGGAAAGCATGTGTTATATCTTATATTATCACCATATAGAGGCAACTTATAGAAAGTCAAAAAGCTGAAGATGTCTTTAGTAGAACTTCTAACAATTGATGCCATTTTTCTTCAGGTTTTGACAGATAAATAGCTCAATGTGACAAGATTCTGAAAGGTTAATGGCCAATGACAGAAACTGATACAAAATAAATTTTAACCAATACCTCCTTTGTACAAAAACATATATATCCCTGTCTCTGCCATCACCTCGGGAAGAAATCTCACATGCAGCTTGCAATAAGGAATATACTGAAGCCTGAAAATTTTATGAAGTTTTAGATAGTTTAATGTATGTATGAATTTTTAACTTTAGTGAACGCACACACACACACACAAAAACAGATAAAAGTGTTCAGAATTGGCTGCATTCACCTAATTATTATAACTATATGAAATCTAAGGCGAAATCATAACTATACGTAAATTTCTGTTGAAAAGTTTTGAAAATGTTGCAGCATGAAAATTAGTTAGCAAACAAACACTAAAAAGGAAGAAGACATGTATGTTTCATTTCCAGAAAAAAGAAATTAACATAAATCTGATCAGGATTGCATTGGTAATCAAGAATAAAAATCACCAGAGACAGCCAAGTGAAATACTCGAAAAGACAATTAAAAAAATCATGTGGTGATGTCAAACACTCCAACCTTTTATAATTACAACCTATCAGGACATCCTCGGTTTTTAATCAAAACATGTGATAAAATGTGCTCCATCAGGGAGAGACAAGGTAAAAGTGTACTAATAGATGACAATCAAGATTGTCTATAAGATCCAATGCAAGCATGTTTTATAGCAGACAATTAGAACGCATAAATCATAATGTAGCGAAATCAAAACAGTTGAAAAATCTATCAACAAACCTGATAAGATATATTTTTTATCCACGCATTCTTATCTACACCAAGCCAAGCTGTCGAAAGCCAAGACAATTTAGACAGCGAGCCTTGTTCTTTAATCGCCAGCTCAAAAACCCTAGCTGCGTCGTGCAAAGCCTGAATAAGTCCATCACTATACTCTTTCCCTTGTAATGACTGATTTAGTTTGATCCTCATTTCCTCAACTTTACTACTGCTACTTGCTTCGGTACTACCATTGATGGTTACACCATCATCAGAAGACGCACGAGGCAGTAGATGTCTGAACCTTCTCGATTTAAAAAAGCTCGGAAAGACCTCGTGACAACCTACCAATTGGTGACCAAGATTGTAATTCCCATTCTCTAACATAGCAAGTCTTAGAAGATGTTTCTTCCTTGAGTTGCCACAATTACTAAACAGGTAACCTAACTCAGCCACTCTTCTACATGAAATATCCCTCCTTATCGAATTTCGCGGAAACCACGAATTAGACGAGCTGCGAATACAAAAATCAAGAATAAATTGGAAGAAATTAAATATATTCCTTCATCAAGCCACTCGAATATTAACTATGTCACCAAGACTCCTTTCTTCAGCCAAACAAATTATACGACATTCAAATAACATTCTTGGAGGCAACATAACAAATTATAAAAATTTAACAGTCTCTTAGCTCATTCGAGCCACTCAAATTGAAACACAATTTCCAAACACAAGATCATTTAATTGGAACAATAATTCGATTAAAATTGAAGTCAAAACATAGTCGCCACATATTACGCTGTTCAAACTAACAATAAGAGTGGATGATAAGGAAGTGAGTACCTTGAAGTTACGAAGGTCTGATGGTGTAGCTTAACGGCCATGTGTGGGAGTAGAGAGAGAGAGAGAGCAGCGGGAAAATTTTCTGTTTGGATTGCGGGAAAATGGAGGGCGAGAAGAACGTGGGAGAAGAAGTGGCTGAGGAGGGGGAAGGGGAGCAGAAAAGGGAAGCTGACGTGGCAGAAAGCAATTTATCCGTGTACGTGGAGGAAGCAATAATCACATACAGGTGGCCCTCTCTCTCAGTTTGGGTTGCTGCGTACAAGCTTGAACGAGCGCAGATTTTTTTTGATACGCTTGCTAGGCTAACTACTTTCTTTGCTCATTGGATCGCCACCCGCTCGCCCAACCCTTTTTGGGCCACACGAACAGGAAGGAATGTTGTAATGATGTTCACCTCCACTTCCATATTTCAAATTTTTATTCTAAATTATTTTGTCTCGTGTCATTTAATTAATAATGACTTATATTTGATATAATTTGATGATAGAAAGTGTTTATTCAATTCGATAATATTGTATACTTCAATTTATTGTGATATTTAAAATAATAATAATAATAGTGATATATTATGCCCGTTTTCACAACATAAACAAATGAACCGCTAAAAGCCAAAGGGATAAATACAGTAATGAAGGGCCGGAAGAGTCCAGTCCTCAGGTCGCGATGATGAGCTCGCTGGATCCTCCAGCTCGCGTCTATGTTAAGTCTACCTCAGTACGCATTTAGCTCGCCCCTATGACAGATCTACTTTAAATGCATTCTCAACTCGTATCTGCACCGAAGCCTATCTCGGTGCATCTTTAGCTCGCAAAGGTAAATAGGTCAGATCGCTAAAGCTCGCACCAGGAAGTATCTTAAAAAGTCAAGGTCAGATCGTCCTGATTTCACGCTAACACAATATCTACAATTCCCGAAAGGCATTTAATGCGGTGACGACTGTGCATTTAATGCAATGAAGACTTTACATGAAACATTTAATATAAGCATGGACATGTAAGAATTATTAGTGCAATAACAATAAATGCAGTATGACCTAAGTCAGATTAGTTAGAAATAATAATGACTTTTAACGTGTAAAACACTCAATGGTAATTTCTCTCTCTCTCTCTCTCTCTCTCTCTCTCTCTCTATAAATAGAGGTGAATTTTATTGTAAAAAACGAGTTCAGATTAGTATTACCGTCACTTTGTCAAAATACGTTTAAAGTGGCCCTTGGACGTAAACACATCTACTAAACTACGTAAAAATCTTTTGTCTTTGCTTTGTTCTTAATTATTTCTTAACTGTCTCTTTATTATTTGTACCAACCTTAATCAACAGTTAATCTTCTTTACTACCATTCAGCAACCTCAAACATCATTTATTCTCATTTATTATCAAAGTCGTAATCTGGGCCGTTGAATTTTCAGGTCGACCAATTCTAAACGTCGACATGATAGAACATTACTAAACTAAATAAATATCTTTTATCGTTAAATTATAAGTATTTAAATTTTATTTTTAATTTATACACATGCACTTTCTTTTTATGTTTTTTCATCACTCCACATATGAACTTTCTTATGTTGTGAATTATGATAATGTTTATTGTGGATATTAGCAAGGCCCATTGGGCTATTCCTTGTAATCTCGCATCACTTCAATGGGCTTACAGGATTTTATCTTTGTTTTAGCTTCCTCGTATTGTCTGGTGTAAATGTATAATTAAAAGTATATTTATAGCAAAGAAATTTTCGAAGTGGAACATTTTCTTTCCAGTTGTCCCTGATGTTAAGGCGTCATACGGGGATGTAAGGGTTAGAAACTGCTACCAAGTTCCCATTTTTGGAAACAAGGTGGCACACACCCTTGCTGCTTTCGCATTTTCCTCTAAAAAGAATTGCACTTGGCTTAAGCCTAGGTTTGCATGTATTTCCTCTTCGTTGTGAATGAAAATCTTATTTCAACCAAAAAAAAAAAAAAAAAAACAAATAAACAAAAAAAAAGAAGAAATTTTCAATCAAACGACAGTATTTGGTCACAACTTAATTAGGGTATAGATCGAGTTTGGGGCAACTCTAAAAAATTTCGGATGGGGATTGGGGCAAACTTTCTTACCTTGACCAAGCTTGATAACCCGGTCTATACATAAACATAAAAAACCCTAAATTTGGGACTATGTATTAAAAGAAGTTACTACATGGTGTATAATTTTTACACTGTTAACTGTTACAGTTTTTACATGAATTTTGAATCATTTTAGAAGAATCGTGAATATCATAGTTAATTTATCTCTTTTTTGTATAATGATTTTTTAATATTAATTATATCGTTAATTAAAAACTAAATCGGGGTTACGGATCGGATTCGGGGAAGTAACGATCAGTTTGGGACATGGAGTAGGTTTGAGGCATCTCTTAAAAATTTCAAATTGGATTTGATAAACGCCAAACCTAATCCGATCCAACTCGTTGTCATCCTTACTTATAACTGTCAATTGGAATAAATTTTCTTTTGTTGACACCATATTGATGGGTGCTTCCTGTTAGTTCTGGTTTTGGAGGTCAAAGAGTCGTGTTAAGTATTGTATCTTGCATCAGACAATTAGGAGTTAGCACCGTTTATTCCGGCCCATGTCACTGAAAGCCACAATTGTTGATTTTGTAAATAGCATGATTACATGATGTCAAAAGAAAAGCATAATTACGTTGACATAAATCAAAATATGGAAATTAGTTGGTGCAGGGGAATTGACATTTCTAGACACTGACAGGGGAGATGTTGGGACAGTACTGTACAATGAATCATGCATAAATTATTGGTCTATTATCCAAAAGATTCACTCAATAATGATGAAACTTATTATTATTTTATGTTTACAGTAACGATATTCTTGTCCAAATGATTAAGTATATAAATTATAATAATTAATATTTCAATTACCATTACATGGGATTGATAACTTTTCGATATTATTTGAATTTGAATTTTAACAAATTGTTTAGATTATCCAAAATTATTCTTTATGATTATTTATTTAGATATAAATTTGGACAACTATTATTGATTATCTAGAATTACTCTTTATGTTATGAAATCAAGTTCTTCAAAAAATATTAGAAATGATGTGGTTGGAGTCCTACTAACAAGTTAATAACTATGTATAAATGAGAAAAAAAAAATCTTATATTTATTATTGCAATAATTTATTTATCTCTTTCTATATTTTAAAATGTTTAAATTTGCCAACATCAAATATTCTATATGCGGTCTTCTCATAATACGGGAAAAACACTCATGATACATATTAGTTAGTACACATCATGGGCTTCAGAACCTTATCATGAACGCAAAAGAGAAAAGTGCCGCTCGCTTGAATTATGGATGAGTTTGTAAAGCAGCCGTTAAGAATATTTTTACAACAACTCTACAAAACTGCTTTTAAGTTACAATAGGCAATTAATTAAACGATTGAAGCTAGTTCAAAAGTCAAGAGGACAGATTTCAGGAATTTTCAAATACGCATGATAACAAAAACGTTAAGTTATATATCAACAATTTGGATCAAGTGCATCTTATTTTTGTTAATGCTTTAAAGATCTATTGACATATGATAAATTTTAGAAATAAATGAATAAGATTTATATACTTTTTATTCTTTCTCTCTCCCACTTTTAAATACAATTTTTCCTTCTCTCACAAATAAACATTAACATATATCAAATCAATACTGAACCCAAATCCTATATCAAAAGTTGTATTCACTTAGGTTGCGTTTGACAGTCAAGACAAACATTAAGATTGAGAAAAAATTTTTCTCATCCCATTTCCCGTTCAAAGCTATTCGAACCCCATAAAGAAAACCCGCATCAGTGGATTTTCAAATACCTGCAATGTTTGTGGGTTTTTGAAATTACACTGATGCATAATTGCTTTTAATTTTATTTTTAATTTTATTTACTGAAAAATGTAACGATATATTATATTATTAAATATATTTAATAATTACATATTTATTTAATAGTTTTAATGAAGTTTATACATTTAAAATTTATTAAAATAATTTTTTATTTTTATTTATTTATTTTTATTTTTTATTTGTGTTAAATATATTTAAAGATTAATTTATTATAATTTTATTTAAAATTCAATTTACACCGATATTAAATTAATTTAGTTAAATCCAATTCAATCTAATATCAACCACACCAAAGACGGTACAATACCAATTTAATCTCATCCAATCCAATTCTGTACATTAAATAAGGCATAGTGATTTGAAAGTTATGGTTTTGCAACTTTAGCTCCCAAAAGTCTTTTTATGTTATACTAATCTTTATTTTGAGAAGTCGTATAACAATTTTGATTTCTAAGGCCCCGTTTGGCATACGAAATTAGATTGAATTATTTTGATGAGATTGTATTGGATTAAATTGGATAAATTAGTGATGTAATATGTTTCGTGCAGTATAAAATTATATAAATTAGTAATATGATATGTTTGGTGTAATATAATATTGGATAAACATTTAATAAATATATTAACGTAATTTTTGAAATAAACAATTTAATTTAACATTAGGTCGGAAAAAGGAAAAAATGCAAAAAGCCAAAAAAAAAAAAAAAAAAAACACAATGATTCGGTGCATTAAATTAGTGATCTATGTTTTTTCTCTTTTTTCATTTTTTCTTTCTAATTTCTGTTGCAGCGCTGAGGCGGTGGAAACAATGGAGAATAAGCTTATCTGACAGACCTATATACAACAACAACACACAGAGGCGACCACTTTATCACCAGCGATTCGCACCTCCACTCCATCTAGACTCCAACCTTGGATTCTGATAGGCCTCTGTACAAGAACAACAACACCAGAGGTGGCCACTTCATCATCAACGATCCGTACCTCCATTCCACCGCTTGATTCTAATAAACTTGCGCATGTTTTTTATTTTACTCGCTGTGGTGGGTTTGATTTAACACACCATATCAGAATATATATATATATATATATATAAAAGATGAGATTGTTTTTCCAAACCCTTGCTCTTATCAAACATGGATTTGAACAAGGATAGGTATTTGGGTGTTCGGTTCGATTCCTATTGGAACCAAACATGAACCGATAAATCATTGGTTTTCAAAATAGAAATTGAACATGCTTCTTTGTAAGGTTGGAATCGACCAAAACCGAATAGGATAGTTTGGTTCGGTTCAGGTTGGTTCCATGTTTAACACCTCAATCCAACTAACCAAAAGTCCAAAACTAAACTCAATCAAAACTTATATTCAAACATTGATATTCAACAAATTATAACTCAAAAACTCAATCAACATTAATATTCAACAAAACTAACTACAATCCATAAATCTAACCACAATCAACATATAAAAAATAAATCAAAACACATTCTGATGGTGAGCTGTCATTTTGTGACAACCAACAACCACCATCAAGAAGAAGTGACAACCAACAGCGACCACTGAGAAGAAGCGATGAGCAACAACGACCAGCCAGCAGAAGCGACAAGCAGCAACCATTAGACTCTTAAGTGAGTCGATGAAGATGAAGCAGAGGAGAGAGTCAGGGGGAGACAATGAAAGCCTAAGGGGGAGTAGACGAGATCGATGACGACACAAGTAAGAAGAAAGAACAAGAGAGAACAAAAGAAAGAACAGCACAACTAGAAGAAGAATGAAGAAAATGGGCATGGAAGGAAGACAAAGGAGCAATAAGAGAGAGAATGAAAAAGTAAGAGATGGCAATAAAGTCTAAAGAAAACTTTAGAATTTTTGGGTGGGTTTATATAAGACACATGCAAAATTATGCATGTGCCCCTATTTTAGGGGTCGGGTCGGGTCGGATCGGTTCTGAATACTCAAAACTAACATGATTCGTGAAAGATGGTGTTTTTCAATCTTGGAGTCCGAATACCCTTAATTTGAATATGGAAACCAAATCGAACACTTGTGGATCGGTTCGAATCGAGGTGTTCGAGTCAATTTCATGTTTTCATGCCCACCCCTAGTTATTACTGAAAATTATTCAAATCCAGTCTAAATTCATGCAACAAATAGGGCCTAAGTTCTTTAATGGAAATTTGGAAATTGAAAAACAAATGGTTTGGATTCCTAAGCATCAAATTGAAAATATTAATTTCATGGCCTTCTATATGCGTCAATACTCAATAAGGTAATTGGATTGCGAAATTCTTTAATAAATTTAGGATTTTAATGTCAATCAATTTACTGGTGATGCTTATGCTTAATTATCCATGCCCTTTCCAATTTTGTTTTCCTCTTAAAAGCTTTGGCTATCTAGACAACTTTGGAACTTGCGAAATATAGAAATTAAGATGTAAGATGACAGCTAAACTATAATTTAGCTAGAATGATTAGCAAGTATTACTTGTATGTATACGTAGGCCATGACTCATTTAAAGTAATCCTGTATTAACATCAATGAACCCTTATCTTCCAAATTAAAAATACCAAAACATCGTTGTCAACTTGCATATACGTAGCGTGGAATTTAGCATTCATTATTATATGAAAGAATTATTATCACCACAAACAAATTTATGTAGTCCATGATATTTGAGATTGAGATGATTGACCTAATCCAATCCAAATTTAAGTAGTTGACTAGCTTACACAACGTTTTCTTATGGTGGAAACACAAAACCGGTATGATAGTATCTCATCTTTGGCTATTTTAATTACATCAAATCTAATTGAATATTTATGATCTCTTGTCGCGATATAAATCTATTAAGTTGTTTCCAAGATAAATCGTCTAGTTAAAATGCATATTAATTTACTAATATATTGTCCAGCCGGCTACTGTCACGACACTTTGCAGTTATTATTGTGCATTGATTGGTATCAACTTATAGCATATTCAAAACAATTTAGGATTGTGCATGCCCACACACATATATATACATATATATATATATATATATAAGGTTTTTACAATAAGATATATCTGATTTTAAAAAGTAAGGATCAATAAATTAAATTCATTTATTATATTTTCTCTTCTAAAATAAATTTTCTCCCATAAAACAAAAACTCTTTCTTATTTAATTAAAATGTAATAAATGAATTTAATTGATTACTTCTTACTTTTTAAAATCAAGTATACATGATTATAAAATTGTTTTATATATATAACGATTTTATAATAGTTAGAGTAATTTTCAAATTGTGCAAGTAGTGTTTGATTTTAATAGGTTTCGATAGATAACTAAGTTGTGGTTTTTTTCATGTTTATAGGAGTGAAAATAGAACATAAACGAAGGCAAATTGAGTAATGGTCTAGGTCCATGGGTCTCGTAATTGAACCGGCGTGCTAAATCTTTATAATTTGAATGTAATAAGAGAGGAGATGATAAACAACGAATTAGTTGCAACACAACACCTTGTCCACAAAATCCAAATTATAAGACAAAAGGAAATCAACAGCTGAACCACTGATTTTTCTTTTCTAATGAAAATGACACATATATACATATTTTAATTCTTCTTTTTTTGACAGCCTCATTTGAACATAGATCTGTTGATTTTCTTTCATGCAAGGCCAAGCCAATTAAATAGAGATAAAAAAAGGTCATTAGAATATGATGTAATCTATCTCCGGTTTATATATTTTTAAATGGTTACAGTATTAAATCAATCAAGATCCAGGTATTAAATACTAAATAATTAAACATGAAGCCGGTTAATGAAGTCAATTATTGATTAAAATAATTAAAACTTAATATTTAAATTAAGCAAGTGGTCATGCGGCTCTAGTAATTTCCCTCTTGCACCTTGAACCGTCATTAGAGGTCATCTCATCTCTAATTGCATAAAATATGAAATTACTAAAGTGCCTTCGACGTCTGTTAAATTTTCTTGAAAGGCGAACTGTCTGAATTCCAGCCACGAAATAGTTATTTGGTTTATTTTTCCTTTGGCCATAGATTCATATTGCATTGATGATTTGACATCATAATTGCATTTCATATTTATGGAATAAAGATTGTCGTTTAAATTTAAGGAAAATAAATTTCATAATTTCATTTTTTATTTGATTATAAGATAATTTAAAATTATTGGTCAAAAAGTATACTAAGTTTTTATCAAAATTAACACTATACATATATCTACCTCCATGGAAGATATATATATTTATTTATATATAAAATAATTTGAGAGATATCTACTTCTGAAATTACACACTATAGCTGCGACTCAATATATAAAAGTATATCCCTATATGTTTGAGATACATTTTACTCCTACGTCAAATATAGAAAACTTTGAAGGTGTGATTTGATAATATAATCATTTGAATTCAAACGAAATGAAACCGCCTTGATTAGTGGTTGATATGCTCCACTATTATTTTTATTTTTTTATTTCTATAATTGAGACTAATCAAAGAGACAATTGAGAGCTATCGAGATAGAAATACTGATAATAGAACTCTTAAAATTGTTTTCAAATAGAAACAATCAATCTATACAAAGATAAAATAGAGGTCATATAAAGATAAAGAAGGACAACTTACATTAAAAATGAAAGAACATTTATTATTTAGCGTCACTTGATGTCACCCATGAATTTGAGAGCATAAGATAGTTGACACACTAACTACCCCCGCTAGCTGCAAATGACGATATGCTCTACTATTGAACTATTTAAATTATATTAACGCTCATACATTGACATTTTCCCTTCTTTTTGGGAAAGTGGACAGCATTGATGTTAGTTGTGAAGACCAACGAAGCATTTTCTCACTAACACAGCGGCCCTGATAGATAATAAAAGGGGATGGCAAAGTTGTTAATAGTGAGAAGAAAGTGTCCTTTATAAAAGCACGAATAACATAATTTTCTAGTGTCCGACCTCTATATAAGCTCCATACTACGAACTTTCCAAACCAAAACTAATTTAAAAAAAAGTAGAAAACCAGCCGAAGAGTGCATAGCATATATGGCTTGCTCTTGCCAAGTTACACCACAACCGTCGTCCTCCACCGCCATCGTCACCACTTCAATCTCCGCCGTCCATCCAGACATCCTCGAAACTCACATCTTAACACGTTTAGACGGCTCCAGCCTCGCCTCCGCCTCCTGTGTCTCCTTCCAACTCAACTCCCTCACCACCAACCCAACTCTCTGGACCAAAATTTGCCACTCCACGTGGCCCTCCACCAACACTCCACGCATGAGCCGCCTCATCTCCTCGTTCGACAAGGGTCCCCGCTCCTTCTTCTCCGACTCCTCCACCAATCCCGACCCCACCGACGATGACTCGGCCGCCGACCATCATGACGGGCCTCCATCAGAATTGATATCAGCCGTTGATGTATATTACCGTAAGAAGCTGATACTAAGCAAAGTGGTGGAGACGGCGACGGTTAGCGGGTGGTACCAGTGCTCTCCTTTCAGAGTCGACTTGCTCGACCCGAAGGACACGGTGGCCACCCGGATACCGTACCCGGACAAGGAGGAGGCGTGGCGGGAACTGGCGGAGGATTTCACGTTGAGCTGGATCTTGATAGACCCCATCGGACGGCGGGCGATGAATCTTTCGAGTCACAAGCCGGTGTCCGTGCAGCGTCACTGGTTCAACGGGGAAGTGCACGTGCGGTTTGCTTCGATGCTGCCCGCGGGAGATCAGTGCGGGATTTTGATCACGTGCGGTGGGTCCCGGGAAGGGGAGATGATGCACGTGCGGGAAGTTAGTTTGCAGGTGGAGGACATTGATGGAATGCACTTGAATGGGAGGGACAGTTTGGGAATTTTGCAAAGGGCATTGGAGGGTAAAAGAGAGAATATGCGGAAAAGAGAAGAAGGGAAGAGGAGATACGAGGAATACATGGAAATCAGAAGAACAAGGAAGGAGAAAAAGTTGAGGACAGAAAGGACATTAGATTTGTTGTGTGTGGCTTTTGGGGTCTTCACATTTACTTTATTGGGTCTTTTTGCATTTTGGAGATAAATTATAATAATGATAATAATAACAACTATTATTATTATTATTATTAAGCCCTCAATTATTATTATTATTATTTGTTAAATTGTTGATTGGGAATGTAGAGATACAGAGAAACCAAAAAATAGGAATTTTATTTACGTATTTATTTTTGTTTACATGGTACACGATTGTACTTGAAACGTTTTATCCATACTCGAATTAGAAATCAATTTGAAGTGATTATATTGTTGAAACATCAGAAAATGATGCTAACAAATGTAAGCCCCAACACCTTGATTATTCAACAAAAACAGATTTAGGTATTTTGAAGGCAAATATTATTTAAATACATGGTTTCACACATTGGCGCTAGAGAAACATGTACATGGAATTAGTACTTACATATACTAGCCAATATAATCAATGAGTCTTAAACAGAAACAATTGAGGAAAATAATTTTCAAGCTCTCTTAAGTAAAAGCCAATCCATCAGTTCCAACTATGTAAATTAATGCTAGATCATCCCTCTACTCTAGTGTCTAAAAGCTTGAAATTAATTTCATTTATGATATATATATAAAGTTTTCCTGCATGTAATTACCAATACGATTTTGAGAAATTCTTGTTATTTTGGCCACGTTTTTCCTAATATGAAGAGCCAGAAGCAGTCAAATTAGCTTTAGTTAATGACTGTACTGTTACTTTGTTAAATTATGTTTTCCCAGCCTTGTCAAAGCGGTTGTTGAGGACTCTCATTTTATATGTATTTTGAATCTGGATTAATCAACTTCAGATATCATTTGTATGAAAAATAGCTACCTAAAGCTGCACGTGGAATTAAGTCAAACCATAACAATTTTTCAGTCGGCAGTTATAGTCTTGATTGCATTCATATCGACAAAAGATTATTAATTTTTAAGCAATTTTATGCGGTAGGTTAAGTCTTGCCAGCAAAGAGATTTGAAATGATAATCAAGTTCTGGTTAGGCATCAATTTTTGTAAGTGAAGTTTAGGTAAAACATCGTTGCAAAAACGCAAAAGATGCAACTCCTTTTCTTTGCCTCAACCTAAAAATTTTCTCGGTACCAAGAAGTTGAGGACTGTTTTGCAAGACATGAAAATGGCACCTTGCATGATGCAGTACAAAGAAAGCGATTGTGGTTGTTTATTCGCGAGGAAAGAACTCATTTTTTTATGTCATCAACAGTATCCTACAAGTTACTGCTCCATAAATTAAATTTGGTCACATCTAACTAAAGTTGTTTTCAGCAAGAAAAACTTGCATGAAACGGATTCTATGAAAATGTTTATGTATCGGATCAGGACCAACGTAGGCCATCGTGCTTGGGAGGCCTAGCTAGGTGTAATCTGGACCGTGCCAAAGCCTAAGTTGATCCAACCCAACCCAGTTAGCTTTTACACCTATTATTCTATGCAAAGTGATATAAATTGAATTTAAGACAATTTAATGCAGTCCATGAAAAAGGATAGAAAAAATGAGCAACAAATCCTATTATGCCCCAGTGGTCATTACACTGCAAAAGATGATAACAAGCACACAATCATTGCCGTTCAACGATTCTAGAGAATGTAAACAAGCCTAAGGATTCCATCGAATCAAATGCAAGATAAATTGTAGAGTAAGTAGCTATATACTTGCAAATAAAATGCATTAATTCTACAATGACTAGCTAAAACTGATTTAAATATATGACATCCTTTATTGAAACAAAAATAACTTCCCATAGGAACATTAACCGAAAAAAAAAAAGTTCAGTTCCTCTTACATGCATGCTGGCTTCTAATATATGCTAGTTTTGCAAACAAATAATACCAAGTCTAATCGGCTAAGAAACCATGGTCCAATCTCATGGAATGTTAAGACTCTGATGTTTTTCCTCATTCCCTTTTGCATAAATATGAAATCAACCAAAAACCATTTATATGTTTGTGAAAATAAATTAATAAAAGAAGGGATTTCAATCTATAAGGAAAAGTGATGTTTGAGGAATTCCAAATAGAAGTAATCAAGTCTCAGCATTGGGTTCAGGGGGTCCTCTTGCAATAGGCATTCCACCACCACTGAAACTGGTTTTAGGCTTTGCGTAGTCCACAAATATTACACGTCCATTCAGATTCTGACATTGATAATAATATTAAACCAATCAGATATTTGAAAAGCCAGAAATTAATTGGAATTTGGAACTTACATACCTTTCCATTCATCTGGTTCAGGGCCTTTTCGGCTTCATCTTCAGAAGCAAAAGTTACAAATCCAAAACCCTTTGATCGTTCTGACACTCTGTCCATTACAACTTTAGCTGCCAAAAGGAACAACCACCTTTACTCAATTCAATATCAACTACTTTTGGTAAACATTATATACACACACACACACACACACACACACACACACGTATGTGTATGAGAGTAAAGAGTGACCTTCAACAACTTGACCATGCTGAGAAAATGCCTCAGATAATCCTTCATCTGTGGTGTAAAATGACAGACCTGCAATTAAAACACAGCTGAGGTCACTCTAGTGTAAGACCGAAAAAAAAAACAAAAAAAGCTCATACGGGCAATTCATCAAACACATAACGAACTAACAGGAGGCAAAGATATATTAATACAACATCGAAAGAGAGTTAAAGCGATAAGAGATTGAACTTAAACCAACAAGATAAGTGAAAGTGGGGAGTGTTTGTGTGAGAGAGAGAGTACCTCCAACAAAGAGCTTGGAGGCAATACCCCTAGAAGAGATGAAGAGGGTTGGAGGGATGAGGGAGCAGATTCTAGTAGTGGTGGAGGGTGTCAGGTTTCTTCCAATCAGTTTTCTGAGAGCGGCCATGTGAGAGTGTGGTATACTTAGGATCTTGTATGCAGAGAGAACTAGAAGAAGGCTTGGCTTGGGTTCAGTTGAGTTCGTTTGTATTGTGTTTACGTCGTGGCCTGGCTTGCCTTATGATACTCTTAACTATATTTCGTCTCGTCAAACACCATACACAACAACTTCTATCTATATATATATGTGTGTATATATTTACTTAACTGATCTTTCTGGTACTAGACCAAGCAACAGTCGAGACCTAATTGAGCTAGAATTTTATTGTGCAATCTGAAAATCCAAAAATAACAACTTAAGGTCACTAAAATACCAATTTTCCTAAAAGGTAAAAGTAATTATTTTTTAATGGTAAAAACTCTCTTTTCATTCCAATTTGCTGCATATATATATATATATATATATATTATGATGTGTGTGAAAATTTTTCTTTTTTCTTTTTTACTATTATTCTGAACATCGAATTATAATCGGTGATTACTTAAAATTATATATGAAAAATATAATATTTAATTAAATAAATATCATTGCATATTGAAATTTTTGCATGTACAAATGTGAAGGATCACACGCTTGTTCATTTCTCTCTCTATTTCTAATGTATGCACACAAATTTTAAGAATGGTTCCCACTAAATTATACATGTATTTACATTTGTGGTTACCATTAGATTATGATTGTGATCAATAGAAAGAAAAATATTGTAATCACTTAATAAATTTGTATAGTTTGATGCTTTAAAAGATATATCTAAATAATCTAAATTCTAAATGCCATGTTAAAAATTAAATTATTGTTTAATAATTATATTTAGTCTAAAAATATAAAAATAGAAGCAGAAATTATTTTTTAATAAGAAATTAAATTTCATTCAAAATCCACATCAAATTTTGTCTAGAAATTAATTTATACTGTAAGATTATCTTAAGTCGACATCCAGTATCCATCATAATTATATTAGAAATCATCTTAAAAATTGACGAATTTGATTGCTGTTCATAATATTTGAAAAAATTGCTCAGAGTACCTTGGCCCTTTATTTATCGGCATTCAAATGCCAGGTGCATAGGCTTTGCATTCAAGAGCTCAGAGTTCCTTTTTGCCTATTATTTAAAAAAAAATTATGAACCACTGGGCTCTGAGTTGATTATAAATACTTTAGCAGTTGAACATTTAATTTTATTTTGGAAATTAAAAAAAAAAAAAAAAAAAAACCACCACAGGCTTCATTTAAATTGAACACAAACTTTTGAGTTCATCTTGATCACAGGTCTAGATACCACATAAAACCATTATTAGTGTCAGTGACGTGATCACAATCACAAGAAGAATTTTCCTTTCAACGAAAAATTTAAAAGAAGAGATTAGGTGAAACTAGCAGTATAATTTTCAACCTCATTAGGAGAAGCCAATAGAATAATTTTCAAACTCATACCAATGAGGTTGCGACTTCTAACTAACCATGAGTCCCTTTTCGACTCCCAAATTGTAATGGTTCAAAATAGAAGGGAAAAAAAAAAAGAAAAACTAGAAATCCAAAAAATGTCCCTCTTGCAAATATCTTTGATTAATGATTTCATCATTTCCACGCCTTTGTAGCCCATTCAAGACTCAATAAGAATAAATTTCACTTTCAAATTTCTTGCTATATAGGATGACCAATCGAGAACCGCTACTCAATCCTTATCCAGCTCCCACAAAAATAAGGATGAACAATTTTCAACAGTAAGTACCAGTGAATGCGAAAAGGCAACTTCACTACCGAAAAATTTATCTGGAAGCAAACTTCTGAAATTTCCGGCACATTGCACTTAAAATGTCTGACTAACAAAGCTTTGGACCAAACTACTACAATTCTAAACAATCTAATGATCCGACATCATACACCTAAAACATGGAAAACTCTATTCCTACGGTTACAGACATTCCATACAACCAAACCAGAAAGGAACAACCTTCCAAACTTTCCAGTGGGGTTGAGAAGCGATACACAGCAACTACTCATGGCAAGCTTACAAGAGAAATTGTCTTGTTATCGTTATTCCTCGGGACTACGGCAGAAGAGCTGTACACAACCGATCTTACAAGCATTTGACACTCAGCAACATTGCCAAGGCAAAGATTATGGTGCTCTGTAGTACTCATGAGTGGTGCACCTTCAACAATGCTTGATAAAACAGATCAACAAATTGATCATCCTAGCACAGGAACAAATGGATCAGTCAAGTCCGCAACTAAGAACTTCACAAAATAGAAAGCTTAAAATGTTTTACTCCGAACATACAAAAGCAAGGAAGCATTCTCCATAAACATACTAATGTTATCGCTACAGTTATTCCACTCAAACATAATAAACCAAAGAAATGAACAAACTTGTCATATCACTGAGCAGTAAATAACTGATTGCAACTGTTACGAACCTCAATAACTCAAATTTACTAAAAGACAAACAAGAGAAATTTATTATTCAAAAAAATAAATAAAAAAAAAGATAAGACTCAAGCTACACCAAGAGATTAAGGCAAGTGCTACATCAGCCTTTAGTAGAGCTTCTCTGCATACAACACAAACTCCAGGATGCCCTAATACTCCTAACATTCCCCTATAAATAATTATTGAAAACCAAAACATATCCCAACAATCAAAGTAATTGCATAAACCAAACCCTTTCAATTAACATTGATTGGTTTGATTAATTGCCTAAACAGTACCCAATCAATCAACATTGACTCACAAAGTCAAAGCAATTAATGTTGATTGGGTATTACTTAGGCAATTAGTCAAACCAATCAGTTAATGTTGATTGATTGGACATTGCTTAGGCAATTAGTCAAACCAATCAATGTTAATTGAAGGGGTTTGGTTTAGGTAATCACCTTGATTGTTGGGATATGTTTTGATTTTCAATAATTATTTATAGGGCATAGTATGAAAAGGCGCGCCTAGGCGCCGGGCACAACTCCGGCGCTCGGACGCCAGCCGGGTGCGGCGACCTGGAAGAGGTGCGCGCCTAGGCGCACAAGACCCAGGCACGCCTGGGCAAAATCCACATGATATTAATATCAGGTTCTATATTTTTTTTTCACCCATTTTCTGCCCTACCCGACAGTCTCTCCCTCTCTACCCCGACTCCCAAGCTACTGATTCTGTTATCCAGCCGCCTTCCAACCATTGTCCGGTCATCAATCTACCTCATTCCGCCGTCGGTAAGTGTCCTCTGTTCTGCTCTCTTCAGTTTTAGCCTCTTCAACACTCTCTCTCTCTCTCTACCCAACCCACCCACCTAGCGGTCGATTTTGTCTTCCAGCTGTTTTCCCGCTGCCGTTCGATAGCCGATCTCCCTTTTCCCGCCGCCGGTGACTGTCCTCTCTTCTCCCCTCATCAATTTTCAACTTCTTCAACACTCGCTCTCTACCCAACCCGCCAAGCTGCCAATTCTGTCTTCCAGCTGCCTTCTCGCCGTCGTCCAACTGCCAATCATCCTCATCTCGCCGCCAGTGACTCTTCTCTCTTCTCATCTCATTAGTTTCGGTTTCTTCAACTCCAAATGACCTCAAGTAAGTCTTTTTTCTCTCCTCTCATCTTTTCTTCAATCTTTTGATCAATTTCTTCATTCATTTGTACAACTAGTTTCATGAATGTTTGTAATTTAAGGCTATTAATTTATTTGTTGATGTATGTATAATGTATTTTCATAATTTATAGGCTGTTAATGTTTATGTATAATGTTAATGTATGATGTTTGCAGTTGACTACTCTAGCTCAAATACAATGTTGGCTAGTACTAAATCTTTCGACCCTGCATGGAATTATGTTGAGTTGCTGGATCATAAAGATAAAAATACTGTAAAATGTAAATTTTGTGACAAAGTGACGAAAAGATGGATCCATCGAGCAAAACGACATTTGGCGGGGGGGTTTAGGATCGCTAAACGTTGTGAACGTTGTCCTGAACCTATAAGACGAGATGAAAGAGTATTTGCAGAAAAAGACGAATGATAAGGATGAGTGTAATATAGAACTGTTAGTTGAGTATGAAATAGGTGAAAGGTATGATGATGAACCACTAGTAGAACCACCTACAAGTAAAAGAAAAGATTATAGTGGATTTGGTAGTGAAGTTAGTTTTAAGGGGCCAAAACAAAAGGGTCCACTGGATGTTTTCTTTGCCCCCGATCCAGAAGTCACTAAAAGGAAAATGAAAGGGAAGCAATTGATGTTGAATGAGATGGATAATGCAGCTAAGAAAGAATTGAGAAGTCGAGCTTGTACAATGTTTGCTAGATGGAAATATGATGCAGACATTCCATTTAATGTTGTATCATATGATAGCTTTAAGGCTTTTGTCGAAGCAGTGGGCCAATATAGTCCGAGTATGAAGCCACCTACTTCTCATGAAGTTAGGGTTCCCCTTCTAAAGCAAGAGGTGGAAAACACTTGTAAGATGATGAAAGATCATCAACAGGTTTGGGCTCAATATGGATGCTCGGTGTTATCAGACGGTTGGAAGGATAGGAGAGAAAGGACATTGATTAACTTCTTAATCAATTCTCCTAAAGGAAGTATGTTTTACAAGTCTGTTGATGCCTCCACCTATGCAAAGACCGGTGACAAGATGTTTGAATTATTAAGTGGTATTGTGGAAGAGATAGGAGTAGGTAATGTCATTCAAGTGGTAACGGATAGTACTTCAAATAATGTTTTAGCAGGTATGAAGTTTATTTTTTTATTATTAATTATGATTATAAATAAAACAATATGACTTTAAATTAGATGTGTACTAGTATTATTACTAATTAATGTTCTTTTTTTTGTAAATGATAACAGGAAAATTATTGGAGGCAAAATATCTCACTCTTCTGGACACCATGTGCAGCTCATTGTATTGATTTAATATTGAAAGATATTTTCAAGGTGCCCAATTTGAAGAAAACATTTGAGAGAGTGGTAATGGTGACTAATTATATCTACACCTGTCCTGGTTTGGTAAACATGCTAAGAAAGTTTACCAACAACAAAGAGTTGCTCAGGCCAGCAAAAACGAGGTTTGCAACTGCCTTTATCACTTTAGGCAGAATGCACAAGTTGCAAAGTAACCTCAGAAAAATGTTTACCTCCGATGAATGACGTACGAGCAAGTGGGCAAAAGAAACGGGGGGTAAAAAGGTACTAGAAGTGATTTTGATATCTACCTTTTGGAGTAATATGATGTTTGCTCTCAAGGTGGCTAGCCCACTAGTGCGTGTACTTCACTTAGTGGATGGTGAAAGGAAGCCTGCTATGGGATATATTTATGAGGCCATGGATAGAGCCAAAGAAGCCATTGCCACCTCTTTTGATAGGGATGAGGCTAGGTATGCGCCTATCTTTCGAATCATTGATAGTAGATGGGATGTTCAGCTTCATCGCCCCTTGCACGCTACCGGATGGTACTTGAACCCTGAATACTTCTACAAGGCTAAAGGTGAAATTCATGAAAAAGTGAAGATAGGTTTTTATGAATGTCTAAGAAGATTGGTTCCGAATCTTAAGATGCAAGACCAGATTGATAATGAGCTTCCAAAGTATTGGAACGTGGAAGGATTATTCGGAAACCACATGATCATCAGAAAGAAGCTGAAAAATCACCAGACATATATATCATGTCTTATTAAATTAAATCAAATAAACATAAGATTAGAGATTAATCATTAATCTATGAATTTTAATTGATAGTTGAATGGTGGAATGTTTATGAAGATTCAGCACCTACATTGAAAAAATTTGCAATAAAAGTTCTTAGCCTCACTTGCATTTCTTCTTGTTGTAAATGTAATTAGAGTGTGTTTGAAAATGTAAGTATATGTTCTTATGATTTTTTTAAGCAATTAATTTGTTTAATGTATCTTATATCCTTTTTTTTTTTTTTTAAACAAATTCTTGCAACTTCATACTAAACGAAGAAACAGGCTTGTTCAAAGTTATTTAAACGACTTGATATTTGTGAAATACAATAGAACTTTGAGACGTCGGTATGAAATGCGTGTTCTTGCAACTTCATACTAAACGAAGAAACAGGCTTGTTCAAAGTCATTTAAACGACTTGGTATTTGTGAAATACAATAGAACTTTGAGACGTCGGTATGAAATGCGTGATACGATCGATCCTATCGCATTAACCGACATTGATAAAAGCAATGAATGGTTAATGGGGAAGCTTGATCAGGAGGATGGTAAAGATGACGAGAATGTTTTTTCAAATGATCATGGGTTGACATGGGACCAATGTTCGAAAATACGTTATACGGTATGGTACAGGCACCTCGATCTGGTCCGATACGATACACTCGGTACGGTTGGTACGGGCGTATCAATCAAAAATGATTTTTTAAGAAAATAATAATTTTTTAATATTTATTTTTCAAAATTATTATTTATTTACATTTTTTAAATTTTTTAATATTTATTTTGTATTAAATAAATATTTAAAATGTCTTATTACTTAGCACCCATTTCATCTTCTTCTTCTCTGGTTTCTTCCTCCACTCCGATTACTGTTCTCTCTCACCCATTTCCTCTTCCTCTTCTTCTCCTCCTGTCCTCTGCTTTCCATTGCTCTCCGATCCCACATGAGAAAAGTCACCGGAAAGCTTCTGCATGTGAGAGTCGTCGGAAAGTTTCTGCCCATGAGCAAAGTCGTCGGAAATGAAAGCTAAAGTCACCGGTGAGGAGCGGAGAGTGCCGATTTGAGAGAGAGGGTGTTAATCGATTATGGTTTGAGGGATTTTAGGAGTTTTTCTCTATATATATGATTTTTTTTCTTTTTTTTTTTTAATTTACCCGACCCGACCGTATAAGTGCATATACGACCGTATCGGGTTGAGACGGCCATATACGGCCGTCTCGTATGTCGGAGACGGATTTTGGCAATTTCTATCTCCGAAACGGACGTATCAGTGCGTCTCACTGACTATACGCCCATACCGCACCGTATTTTCAAACAATGTATGGGATAATGTTGCTATGGTTGCAGGAGTTAGATCGCCTAACTATAGATTTAGATCAAAATTAGGTTCTTCATCAAAGCAGCCAACAAAAACAAGGCAATCGATTGTTGAGGAAGAAGAAAAGGAATATCAAGGGTTAGACGTAGAAGAAGAAAAAGAGAGAGAGGGAGAAGGATTTCCAGAGAAAGAAGGAGAAGATGAAGAGATGAGAGAGGAGGATGATGATTTTGATGATGACTTGGAGGATTCGATTGATTGAACACTATGAATGAACCTTTTTTGTAACTAGTGCTAGTCACTAGTTTTTATTTGCATAATTGCATTTTGATGATGACTTATGACTTTTGTTGTTTGCCTAGGATAGGATACTTTGTTATTGACTTAATTTTTAGTTGAACTTCGATGATTTTTGTTGTTTGCCTAGGATACTTAGTTGTTGAACTTTGATAATGATGATGATGATTTTGATTATAATTAATGATTGAATATTTATTTTGTTGAATTTTATCTTATTATTGTTGGTTGTTTATGAATTTATAATATTTTGAGGTTTTTTTTTCAAGTGCATCTCGCCTTGAAAAGACGTGCCTTGCGCCTTGGGCTCCACAACCCCTATGCACCTTGGTGCGCCTTGTGCCTTTTAAAACTATGGGGGAATGTTAGGAGTATTAGGGCATCTTGGAGTTTATGTGTTGTATGCAAATTGCAGAGAAGCTCTACTAAAGGCTGGTGTAACACTTGCCTTAAATCTCTTGGTGTAGCACTAAGAGTCTTATTTTTGTGTTTATTATTTATTTATTTATTCCAGTAATAAAATTCTCTTGTTTGTCTTTTATTAAATTTGGGTGAGTGAGGTTACTAAGAGCTACTTAATATTCATACCCTAGATGTCTATATAGGAATATACACATGAGCAATTGTCACTGAACATAAGAAAAAATAAATCAAGATATGAGAGAAGAAGATGGGAATACCTGGACAAGCATTACAAGTGCATCACGAATCTTCTCACGCGTAATAACAGGTCTGTCAATTGGACTAGGAGTAGAGCTAGGCGTAAGGGATGGAGATGGCACAGGTGGTGGAAAGGGTTGAAGCAGTGGAGTTCCATATGGACGTTGCAGATTCATAGGAGGGTTCAGAGCAACAGCAGTGGGCACAGATGAAGAGATAGGTTGTGTCACCAACGCAGATGATGAAGAAGGTGGAGCAAAAAACGAAGGCTTGACAAGGTTTGTAATCCGATTGCTGCTGCTGATTGGATCAGGTGTGTCATGGAGGGCAACTGGAGTAGATGAAGCAGAAAGAGAGAGTGATGGTATCTGTGGTGTTGGTGCAAGGGAAGAAACAACACTGGGTGCATGAGTAAATAAAGGGACTGTTGCAGATGAATGATAGGGCTGTCTTGAATTTGCAACATTTGGGGCACTACTGCCAATACTCATAGCCACCTGCAATGAAACAATCAAAATATCTCCCAGATCAGGATGCAATTGACAGTTGACTCGACAGTTGGCAAGAAGGTTATGATTAGACTATCAATACATACATTAAAGAAGTTTTCAAATGATGGATCTTCAGGAGTATCAGTGGCGGTAGGGGCTGCTGGTGATGGCTCCAAGGGACCTTCCATCACAGATAGACTTGGGACAGCTTCAAGTTCCTCAAACTCACTACTAAACAATAATATACAAAATGGAAAGAACAGAAAAATCAGGCAGGAAACTTATGACAGAATATCTCAAGCAATAATTTCTCATTGTTATCAATTGGTAAGTACTGAGATGCAAAGTAGGAAGTATGTGGGGGTTGTGGATCCTTTTTATTCTTATGATGGACACTTTTTGTAGGTCCATGTTCAATTTTTATTTTCAAGGCTGTCCCCTTAAACAATTTTCCTCGTCCTATGCTATTGTTGAGCTGTGAAAGGCGCATTCATTATCTTGTAAATTTTACTCCTCTTTTTTATATTAATTTCTGCTTCCTATATATATAACTCAATCAACAAAAACAAATTGATGTAACTGTATCAGTACTCATTGTAACATAAGTAGTTAAGCTTTGCACATTCAGGAGAATCATCTTGGGAATTTACCAACATCTTTAAAATACATCAATTTTGGAAAAGATGGTAAGGAACATCCCAAGGAACTGATGTTAGACAGAACATTATTCTATTACTCCACAGCTTATTTCTTGAATAGGACATATACAGCACACACAAAAGTTGTTTTATATGAAGTTGTAAAATTACAGTATCTTATTCTGCAATTTACAGCCCCATTTCTGGCATGCAGTGATGAATATATGGGATTATCAGGCCAATAGTGGCTCCTCCTAGGATTAGTGAGAGAAAATGCTCTCTCTTCTCTCTAGAACTGGTCAATAATCTTTGAAGATCTTAAAGAATGAAGAGTGGTTCGGGTCGGTTTTCTCATTTAGCTAGGCAAGTTAGGATTGAGAGCAAGGTTTTTTCCCTAGAGTTTGACGAGCATTCTGCTGGTAGTGTTATCAAGCTTATAGAGAGGGCTAGTCAAGGTACTTTTGAGCTGAAGGTGGGGTTGGAGTCTGCTCATTGGTTGGGGAATTGTCTGTTAGATGCAGTTCGAAATAGAGATGATAGGAAGTTCTTCAGAATTCGCAGATTCAATATGCACCAGCTTTGGATTAATAGATTTGAAAACAACAAAGGAGCTTTCTTAAGAGTTTCCTTAGTTGTTGGTAATTCAGGTTTGAAGTGCATTGTTATTCCAATGGGAATCAATGCTGTTGGGTGGTCTGATTGTGCAAGGCTGATATTAAGCATTTTCCCTTCAGGAGGTACTGCAGGTACGGTGATGGAGGAGAAGTCTGTTAAGGTTAGTAAAATGAAGAGTGCTGCTTCTGCTAGAAAGGGTAATGAAGTTGACAGTGGAATGAGGAAATCTACAAGAGTTAAGAGGGGAGTAAGCTATGCAGAGTGTCTTGTGTATGGTGAATGGATAAGAGCGGTAGTATGCACTAAGTTGGAAGGGTGTGACGAATGGAGTTTTATTCAAAAGGCTTTATCAAACTTTTTAGGATTCATGATTAAGTTGAAACCCTTCCATGATGACAAAGCCGTTTTCTTCTGTCAGGATGAGAAGGAGGCTGCTAGAGTGGGAAAAATTGGAATTTGTCAGTTAGAAGGAGATTCTTATGTATCTTTACAGCATTGGAAGCCTGAAATTAATTGTGCCAAGGAAAGACTGGCTTTCGGTGGAGGGTGGATAGCCATTGAAGGGCTTCCCTTCCACTTATGGAACAAGAATTCCTTCTGCAAAATAGCTGATTTCTGTGGGGGTCTCATTCAAGTTGACAAACGAACAGAGCTTTTTCATTCCTTAAGGGAGGCAAGAATTAAAGTGGGTAAGACTGAAAATTATTTTATTCCTGTTGGGATTCGGATTAAGGATGGAGATAACTTTCTGGAAATTAGTATTAGACCTCTGTCAAAATTCGTCCCTTCCTCTAGCCACAACTTCAGTCATTGTCGCAGACGCAAGGTTGAAGATGAGCACGTAAGGGGGAAAGGCACAGGTGGCAGCAGATCGGGGATCGACGATTCAAAAATTCAAATCGGGTCTGTGGTCAGTAAACAGGCAAAAGCGACATGGAGGGTAAAAAGAGACAACAGATTCAGAGAAGGTTCAGGCGTGAAGGCAGATGAAGCTGACTTTTGCCAAGAAAGGGGTGTTTTTCTGAGAGGATTGAGCCAGAAGAAGGGAGTTGACTTGGATTTAAGCTCAGTCCAGAAATGTGACAGGCAGATGAGTGCTGTCGGGAAAGAGGTAAGAGTTTTTAATGAAAGTGGGTCTGATAGGGAGAAGGAGGAGAAAGGGGGCATCAAAGGGTCCTATTTAAAGAAGAAAAGCAGAGTAGGCAAGGACGGGCTGATTGATTTCAGTTTAAAGAATGATTGGGCCCATCTGAAGGAGGTGGGGAGAGGATACTTAAGTGACCCTGGGCCCAATAGAGTGTATGGGCCATCAGATAGGGCTGGTGTGCTTAAGGCCCAGAATAGGAAGTCTAAGGTGACTAATGAATCTGAATTCATGAAGGGTAAATCTTCAAATCAGGGCCCATCAGTTTCAGCTGGAGGGGACAGGAGCAAAGTCGGGCCTTTTAACCCGAAAACTGCAAACCGGTTCACCTTCAACTCTTCCTTCTTGGGTTGCTCCACAGAACACTCGAAGAAGATCGACTCTGGTGGTACATCCGTTTTAAAACTGAACGTCGCAGATGCCAATAAGGGGGGATTAGAAGACGGCGATAGCTCCGGCGAAGATGATGAGGACGAAAATGAGATGAAGGCTCCATCTTCTCCCGTCGACAGTTGTTGTAGGCAGAACTGTTTAAGATCCAGGGCAGAAAATGAAAGTTCCGGCCAGGGGAACTGGTCGGAAAATTTTGTTGAAAACCCTTTTGAGAGGGCTGACATTTCAGGTGAAGCGATTGATTGGAAGGAACAGACTTTTGCCGAAGAAGTGATACCCGACAGTGCCTCTGATGTAAGCAGTGCAGAAGAGGGTGACATTTCTAAGGAGGAGACAGTTGAGGAAGCTGACTTGAACCTGTCCCTTGTGTTTGATGAGATGAGAGTGGATGAGGGAGTTGTAGGTAAGTCACAAGTTAGTGACAAAAGGGAGAGGATTGGATCTTTTATTCAATATCACAGAAAGAAGAAATCTTTGAACCCATTATCTCTACCTCCTAAAGAAGCTACAGGACTGTCTAATTTAGAAGATGGTGAGAGATACAAGTTTTTGTTAAAGAAGATGAATCTGTCCCTTTCTCATCCTGTTAGATCAGGTCAGGATGTGCCCGAGCTGGTTTTGAGCAGGAAAAAGAAAAGCAGCAGGGAGTTGAAGAATCTTCAGTGGGATCTGAATTACAAGAAGAATATCGACAGTGTAGGTAAGGGACCTATTGTTTTGTCATGAAGATTCTGAGTTGGAATGTGCGAGGTTTGGGGTGTTGGAAGAAGAGGAGAATGATTAAGGAGGTAGTAAGAAAGGCCAATCCAGATATAATCATCCTAATTGAATCTAAGAAACAAGTTATAGACCATAGCATCGTTTCAAGCGTTTGGGGAGCAAGATTTAAGCAATGGGTTTTTTTACCTTCAGAGGGTAATTCCGGTGGAATCTTAGTGATATGGAACTCTAAGGTAGTCAAGGTCTTGGGCTCCATCATTGGTGAATTTTCCGTGTCTATAAACATCGTTGGTGTTGATGGTAGAGACTGGTGGCTTTCAGGGGTATATGGACCAAACAAGAAGAAAGAGAGGGGGGCTTTTTGGGAGGAGTTAGCTGGATTATTCGGGCTATGTTCTCCAAGATGGTGTATAGGCGGAGATTTTAATGTTGTTAGATTTCCTTCTGAAAAGTCCACAGAGGGAAGGGAAACTAGAAGCATGAAGGACTTTAACTGTCTCATTCGCGAAACTAATTTGATCGACCCAGTCTTGAATTATGCGAATTTTACTTGGTCTAATTTTAGACAAAGAGCAGTTTGTTGTAGACTCGATAGATTTCTCTTTTCAAGTGAGTGGGAAGAGTATGTTGGAGGAAAGATTAGACAAGATGCCTTAGTGAGATCGGTTTCTGATCATTGTCCAATATTGTTGGATTCCTCCCACAGGATCTGGGGCCCAATTCCCTTCAAGTTTGAGAATGTGTGGTTGGAACATCAGTCTTTTATGGAAAACATGGAGGAATGGTGGAACGAAGCTGATGCTCAGGGATGGAAGGGTTACAGGTTTATGAAGAAACTTGATTGGATTAAAGGGAAGCTAAAAATTTGGAATAGGGAGGTATTTGGGGACATCTTCAAGAAAAAGAAAGAGATTGAGTCTAGAATCTTTGATCTGGATAGAATCGAGGCAGATGGGGAGATGTGTGAATCAATGAGGTTAGAAAGATCCCAGTTGAAGATAGAGCTTGAGAAGATAATCTCTAAGGAAGAAATTTTGTGGAGGCAAAAGGCTAAAGTTAGATGGGCTAAAGAGGGAGATTGCAATTCTAAATTCTTCCATAAAGTTGTTAATGGTAGAATGTCTAGAAATTGTATTAACAAGTTGGAATTAAGCGATGGTTCTATAACAGAAGAGGAGGGGGCCATTGAACAAGAAATTATTCGGTTCTTCCAGAATTTATATTCTAAGGAAAAGGTGGAAAGACCTTCAATTCAAGGTCTTAATTGGGATGGCATTGGTAGTGATAGAGCCGCTTGGTTGGAAAGACCTTTCGAAGAAGAGGAAATTAAGAAGGCAGTTATGGATTGTAGCAAAGATAAAGCTCCTGGCCCGGATGGCTTTACTTTTGACTTCTTTCAGAAATGTTGGGAGATTAT
The DNA here is from genome assembly GCA_019925255.1 of Litchi chinensis. NCBI lineage: Eukaryota > Viridiplantae > Streptophyta > Magnoliopsida > Sapindales > Sapindaceae > Litchi > Litchi chinensis. The sequence continues at coordinate 10,466,663 of CM034475.1, read as the reverse complement.
CAAGGATGATTTGATGGAAGTGTTCTCGGAATTCTTTGGGAATGGGATTGTCAATAGAATCACCAATGAAACTTATATTTGTCTCATTCCAAAGAAATCCAACTCCTTGAAGATTGGTGACTTCAGACCAATTAGTTTGGTGTCTAGCCTTTACAAAATCATTGCTAAAGTCTTATCTCTGAGATTGAAAGAGGTATTGGACTTCACTATCGCTAGTTGCCAGTCTGCTTTTGTGAAAGGCAGACAAATTCTTGACGCTGTCTTGGTGGCTAACGAGGTGGTGGAGGAATATAGAGTGAAGAAAAGAGAAGGGGTTGTTTTCAAGATAGATTTTGAAAAAGCTTATGATCACGTTGATTGGGACTTCTTAGACTTTGCCCTAGAAGCAAAAGGGTTTGAGCCAAAATGGAGAAGTTGGATTAGGGGATGTCTGAAGTCTACAAATTTCTCGATTTTGATAAATGGGAAACCTAAAGGAAAGTTCTCAGCTTCTAGAGGACTTAGACAAGGAGACCCTCTTTCTCCCTTTTTGTTTATCCTGGTAGCGGATTGTCTGGGAAGATTAATTGATAGAGCTGAGAAGTGTCACTTGGTGGAGGGCTTTTGTGTGGGAAAAGAGAATATTATGGTTACTCATCTTCAATTTGCTGATGATACTGTCTTCTTTTCTTCGGATAATGAAGAGAAGTTTGGCTCTTTGGTTGAGCTGATTCACTTATTTTGTAGGATTTCCGGGCTTAAGGTAAACTTGGCTAAGAGTGTTTTAGCTGGTATAAACTGTGATGAAAGGAAGATTGTTGATTTGGCCAAATCTGTTGGATGTGAGGTAGGTTGTTGGCCATTGAATTATTTAGGGCTACCTTTGGGAGGTAATCCCAGATCTTCAGAGTTTTGGGCGCCGGTTGTAGAGAAAGTAGAAAGAAGATTAGAGGGATGGAAAAATGCATTTCTATCCAGGGGAGGAAGGTTGGTTCTGATCCAAGCGGTTTTGCACAGCATTCCCACTTATTTTCTTTCCTTGTTTAAAATTCCTATTGGAGTGGCTAAGAGAATTGAGAAGATTATGAGGAATTTTTTGTGGGAAGGATTTGGAGATGGAAAGAAGGCTCATCTAATCAGTTGGGATATTGTTTCTCGTCCTCGCGACAAAGGAGGCTTAGGAATTGGGAACGTGGTCTTGAAAAATTTGGCTTTGCTCGGAAAATGGATTTGGAGGTTTCCCTTGGAACCTAATTCCATGTGGCATAGAGTGATTAGAAGCAAGTATGGTTTGCATAGAAACGGATGGGATTCTAATATGATTATTAGAGGCACTAGTCGTTGTCCTTGGAAAGTCATTATGCAAGGCTTCCAAGCCTTCTCAGATAACATAAGGTTAGTGGTTGGAAACGGTGCTCGAATTCGGTTCTGGGAGGATTGTTGGTTGGACACTTTGCCTCTTCGTGCAAAATTTCCAAGATTATACAAGCTTGCATCTTCTCAGAGTGATTTAATTTTAAACAGATCGAATGGTTCTTCTTCCCATAAAGGATGGTATTTCGATTTTAGGAGGAATTTGACTGATAGGGAGATTGAAGAATTCTCTTATCTTATCTCTTTGCTTGAAGGTGTTTCCCTTAATTCAGAAAAGGAAGATCAAAGAGTTTGGAAGTTAAGCTCCAATGGCATTTTTTCTTGCAAGTCTTTCTTTGATAAGTTGATTATTAAGGACTCTCACCCAAGGTTTGTCTTTGATAATCTAATTTGGAAGTCAAAGGTGCCGAACAAAGTTAAGTTTTTAGCTTGGCTTATTGCTCATCAGAAATTAAGCACTTGTGAGGTTCTCCAAAAAAGATATCCTAGCTCTTGTATCTCTCCATATTGGTGTGTTATGTGCAAGAGGAGTGGGGAAAACTTGGATCATCTTTTTCTTCATTGTCCGGTGGTGGGTAAATTATGGAGTAAGTTAATTTCTTTGGGGGGATTGAGATGGGCTGCACCTAAGCTTTTAGGGTCTTTCTTTTTGGAAGAATTTCAAGCTCTCGGAGGGGGAAAGAAGGCTAGTATTCTTTGGTGGTGTGGACTCCTTGCCATCATATGGGTTATTTGGGAAGAAAGAAACAGAAGAATTTTTAATGATGTTAAAGAGGAGGAGAATCTTTTATGGGATAAAGCATATTATCTAGCTTCCCTTTGGGCATCTTCTTGTGTAGATTTTAAAGACACTTCGTTATTTTTCATTTTGTTAGATTGGAAGACCGTTAGTTGTTGATGGTTTGTGGTTTGTTCTATCCAATCTAGTGTTTTTGTTTTGCGTTTTTAGGCTCCTTGGTGGGTTGGTGGACCTCTGGTTCACTCTTGTTCCTATTGTATCTTATTCTTTCTCTTTAATAAAGTTTCGTTTACTATCAAAAAAAAAAATATATGGGATTATCGCACAAATGAATTGCCACTCTAAGGCGTCAAACCAGTGAAAACAAAGTGTAACCAGAGAGAATCAAGTTCTAAAAATCAAGGATAGTCCAATAATTAAAATTGGGTTCAACCTTTACAAAGAATTTACCTTTTGCTTGAAGACAGTTTTGGCTTTTGAGGAACTTTCGAGTACGCATTAAGTATCCTGTTCACAGAATAGAAGGCATAAGTTGTTATTACACATCTTACTAAATTTGAAGGTTGTCTCGCCTGGAAGCCTAAACTTGCCTGATGTTGATTTCTTAGGGTGTTTTTCAGGTTTTATATCAGTATTTAATAAATGCTAGTTTTTAGTAAAGATTGGTAGATACGATGAATGTTTTTTAAGTTCAATGCTATGCTTGCCGATGCTGTTCAAGGACAGACATACCAACTGTCCTTGAACAGTCAGTCAGCAATTTTGTGCTGCTAGAAACATAACAATTATGGCCCAGGGAAATGCTTTTCTCCCATCGTTATGCATCATAGTTTGAACCCCTGATACTATTGACAAGTTCATTGAACTGCCTTTTCTATTATAGACATACCTTCAAGTCTCATGACACTTCTTTCTTAATATTTTCCAAAATTCTTGCTCATAAAACAATTTTTAAATAACAAAGTAATATGTAAATGGAATAAATAAGAATGTTACTAACCTGTTGAAGAGATTCGCAACATCCTCACATTCACGAGGATTATAAAACCAGATTCCATTAACTTCTTGGGATGCATTCCTATATAACAAATATGGCACTTGAACTTCATACTCAAAATCTCCCAACAGGTTCTCCACAAGATTTTCTGTTTTGCGTGACAGAAAAACAAGAGAAACCAGGAATTACGGACTGATTCTATATACATGATGTTATATCGTGCCAATCAACATATCTGATATTGTAGAACACTACAGCTGGTATGCAAATTCTTCAACATAAGCATATAAATTGTTATATTAAAATAATAATAAAAAAAAAACTCCTTGGTGGGGCAACCCCCAGTATCATCATAATTTCAAGATGGAAAAACATACTTTGATGTATTTACTGATATTCCCACAAAGAAGTCATGCCTGAATATAACAATCAAAGTAATATTAAGTATAATAGTACTATTTAAGCCACAACCAATCAACAGCAGTGTTGCATTCCAAAAATCCAGGTGGAAGGTGACCAAAGAAATTAATCGTTTATCATGTCACTTAAAAATAAACTACAAATCTTGTACTTGCCCAATTGCAAACAAACTTCTGCGATGCTAAGAAACCATAATCTTAGATGTTACAATTAAAAAAACAGCAAGACTGAACCGTTGCTTTAACAATTATCAACTAAAGTAAACTACCAAAACAAGCATACAAGTAAAAAAAGCAAGCTTACCTCCAAACCAAAATAATTCTAACAAATAGTTTCCTACCAGGTATTAGTTTGTATCGAAAATGAAAGTAAAAATGCAGCATTCATCCAATCACCAAAATTACCAACATGGCATACATAACAACTAGAGATCTTGGAGAATCTGGTTGTACATCACAATTCACATCCCCCATTTTACCCTTTTAGTTCCACTAGCTAGATCCGTCTCAACTTCAACACTTACAGTAATTTATCAACTCAATGCTACCACACAAAGCGCGATTATCAACTCAGCAACAAATAAATATATGGTAACTACATAAATGACCACTAATCAATCACAATCCACCCGACCAAGCATAACAAAATGCATGCATGACTGTTCGAACCAACACCAAAAGACACAAACCAAAAAGTTGATGAAAAACCACAACCTTAAAACACAATCACACAAAAAACTAACAAATCCGAACCTGTGTTACGCCGATTCATCACGATAAACTGAAACCGCGGTTGAGTATTCCTAATTAAAAAGACAAAAATTTGACCAAACATCATAAACATGACAATAATGACAAAACGAAATCTAAAAAATAAAATTAAATAATTTAAAGAAAACAAAAATTACCTCTTTACCACAAAAAGAGATCCTTCAACGTCCTTGCGACTCTGAAAATACCAAAAGAAAACAGATGAATGATAATTAAATGAAAAATAGATAAAGAAAAAAGAAAAAAAGATGTAGTTTTTAGTATGGTTAACATCAGATTAATCAAACGAACCCATTGATTGCTCTCAACGTTGAACTCGTAGAAGGTGACATGAGCGGCGGTGATCAGAATCTCTTCGATGAAAGGATCGATTCGTTGAAGAACAGTTAGATTTAGCATTTTGGTGCTATTTTGGTCCAAATTAGGCATCAATTTTCCCGTCTGAGACATTTTTTTCAAACCCTAGAAATCGAATTTGGATTTCCGATTTTCTCTCTTGTTTTTCCGGGAATACTGTACTGAGATTAGCGAACCGACCGAGACGGTGACTTGTTCCTCTTTGAAGAAAGAAATAGAACCGGATTTGGAAAGAGCGCCGTGCATGTGTGAATTGACAAAATTAGCCTTGATCAACTTTCATATTTACCAAGTTGTATTTTAGAATGGGTCGGGTGGGGCTGTTGATTTTAAGGGCAAAATTGCACAAACAACCTTTCATATTTAACATAATCATATGAACATGTGAGTCTATAGTATAATCACGTAAACGCTATTTGAAATTTTGTTATCGTTGTTAAATACACCTACTGCCGTTGCTGGTAGTCAATTGACCATTGGTCAAAGACATAAAAACATAAAAATAACCTTTTATTTTTTATTTATTATATTTTAAAATTTTAAACTTAGAATGAGGGGTATTTTGTTTTTGTACATTTGATCCTTAAAATAGAGGGTATTTTAATTTTTTTTTTTTATACTTTTGACTAATGATTAATGAACCATAATTAACGACAAAGAGTGTAGTTGCAACTAGGGGTGGGCAACACCATGTTCGGATCGCTTCCGACCGGATCCGATCCGAACATGGTAACTTCGCGGATCGCCATTTTTGGATCCGAACATGATCCATCAAGGAGAAGGAACCGATCCGATCCGAACACTTAGTTCGCGGATCGGATCGGATCGGACCGGATCAGAACACCTATTTTCAATTTCAACTTATGATAAGAAGATAAATAGAGATATCTTGTTGGTGTACCTTCGTGAATTGTAATACATATCTCTCAAATTTTGTAAACATTCATACAAATTACTTAACATCATACACGTGTAACATCTCTTTTGCCGGCTACCAACATCAAACACCACCGACAACTACCCACCCAGAATAATAATAAAAATAAATAGGAGAATTGGGTACTCAGTTTTCAAGGTCATTTTTAACAATAAGTCTTCTGAATTTCAATACGCCCATCTTTATATTAATGGAAATCATAGTTCAAATCCCACCAGCACCACTCTTTATACTTTTCCCCATCTATTCACAGCAATAATAATATATATATATAAAATCAGCAAATGAAATATGTAACTCAACAACAGAACACAACAAACAAGCATAGAAATCACTAAAACAGTAACATCCAATCATATAAATATCAAGCTAAAGCTGCAAATAAACTCACCAAGCTATTGAGATGAAAGTGAAAGGGAATGAGAGATGGATGTTAGGGTTAGCTTAAGTGGACTTTATATAGAGGCATATGAAATTACGTATGTGTCATTGTTCACGGGTTCACGGATCGGATCGGTTTTGGAAACCCCGATCCGATCCGATTCGTGAAACATGGTGTTTTCATAAGTAAGGATCCGAACACCTTACTTTTGAACATGTGATCCGATCCGAACACCCATGGATCGGACCGGATCAGGGTGTTCGGATCGGTTCCATGTTTTTGTGCCCACCCCTAGTTGCAACAACTAAGAAATGTTAAATATTGCTTGTGTAATTATACAATAAATTCACATACCTATATAATTATATAAAATATCAAGGGTATTTATATAATTTATCCTAATTTCAATGAAATTGAGTCATTTTGCTGCTCGAACCGCTTAGGCGCTAGCTGCCAACCGTGTAGCGGCTAACGAAATTTACAACACCATTGTGAACTTGCATGAAATTCGATGTTGGTTTCTAGCGTGAATTACATAATTCTAATTTGGCGTTAGTGATAGTGTTTAAGATTGATGTGATTTTAATTGTTTTAAAGGGGTGTGCTCCACACTGTTAATAATCGCCTGATTAATGACCACCACACTATCAACTATCACACCATCAATCCCGCCCTTAATCATATCAACTCCGACGCATATACCTTCAAATTCATATGTTATTTGGTTTTAGTTATAATATTAGATATGCAAAAACTAAAACGTTAATGCTTGTTTACAAATTATTCGTTTCATATAGTTGTAAATCTGTAAGACCTTAGGGCTGATGAATCACATTGTTGTTGAGTGGATTGAAACTCATCATTAAATTGATTAAAAATTGTTATCGTGAACTCGCTTGAAACTTGATGTTAGCGTGAATCACACTATTCCGAACCAACATGAACAATGTTGTTTAAGATTGGCATAATTCAAGTCGTATTGGATTAGCATGAATCACACAATTATGGATTTTTATGATTGACACTTTTTATAACTGCTAGTTCATGACCACCTATGCCATCAACTATCAGATCATTCATCCGACCCCTAATCCTATCAACCTTAAACTATATACCTTTAAATCCATATGGTATCTTGTTGTGGTTATGGTGTTAGGTCTACGGAGACCAAAACTTTAATGATTATTTTTCAATTGTTCATTTCACATTGTTCGAGCTCCATAAAAACCCCTAGACTAATGAAATGCAAATTTCACTTGCTTCAAACATATTTGAAATTTATTGCTCGAATCACATTGTTGTTAAGTGGCTTGAAACTCCTTGTTTTAAAATTGATTGAAAATCATTATAGTGAACTTGCTTGAATCTCAATTTTGGTTTGTAGTGTGAATCACACTCTTTCTAGCTGGCACGAATAACAATTGTTTAGGACTGGTGTGATTCAAAATTGTTTTGAACAGGTGTAAATCATACAATTATGAATTTGCGTGATTAACATTGTTTAAAATTGTCCGGTCCATGACCAATATTGTGGGGTTAAAACCAGACTTGTTAGTTAATTTTCTTGGAACCTAATAAATTGTGTCTTATACAAATCAAACAAAAAGAATACAAATGATCTTGATACCGGTAGGATGCTGGTTGAAGACAGTTTGATGCTTAAGTCAGGAAACTATGTATAAACAGGTAAAAACTGGTAAATAGCAGTAAAGGTAGCAATAGACAATGGATAATGATCTATAGTTGGAATATAAACCAGAGAAAAATAAGCCGTCGTGCACTAATGGTGTTCAGTGAATGGTGGTCCGACACCGGGGACAGAGTTTTGTTAATGGAATAAGTCTGTCAAGGAAGGTCCTTGAGGGTGGAGGCAACCGTTTGGCCAATATAGGGCTATCAATCTGTTGATAGACTATGACGGTCAATTAGTTAAGTTATACTAGAGACCTTAAGGTCTGTAATAACGAATGTGCATGAATTGTAAGACCAAATAATAATACAAAACGAGTCAAATGATCTAAAATGACTATTTCCATTCATATGTCAATCGACAAAGAATCATATCAAAAGGAGTGAATTACTCGACCACACTATGTAACAGGTGATGTACGGAAGCAATGATCTAATAATATAAAGCAAATATATTATTAGTGAATCCAAGCCTTGATATGGATTCGGTTAAATACAATATATGTATACACATATTATTATGGCTAATTGCAGAGAACAGAACCATGATAACATCACCTTTTATGGTGAATAACCATGCAAATATACCTTCCACGTGTCTAGGAGACAAGGCTTTACTAGACTAATTCTGTTGGCTATCCATATACACTCGTGGCATAACATTATAGTAGCAAAACATAATGTTATGGCATGCAATAATGTTATATTTAAATATTTAATAATTAGACTACTATACTTAATAAAATTTCATAAAATTTCAGGGGGGCACGTGCCCCTCTTGGCCCTATACTAGGTCCGCCCCTGTTTATAGTAATATGACATAATATTATATTAATCATTAGAAACAAGAGAAGACAAACCCTGCACTTATGATAAGTGATGGCAACGTGACAACAGTACTGGTGGTCGATCACACATCCATGAAGGTCTGACAAGTGGAATTCGACCGACCTCGAGAGCTCCTTCTGTCATGTCCAACAAGTGGAGAAGAACCGCCGTGTCGTCATGATCGATGGTGAGGACTTGGGACGATGATTTGCTCAACCAGAAAAATGCCAGCCCATCTGTCGTGCTTGGTTGATGAAAGAGAAACCAAGCTAGGCGGCGATGGTAGAGGAGGAAACCGATAGCGCGGCTAAACAATACGGACTGACAGACAACAAAATACGGTAGGAGGCCAAGCTTGGAGGCCCGTCCCCGTGAATTATTTTGTATTGACCTAGAATAATCATCCTTCCAAGAGTCTATCGCGGGCTTCTCTGCAGAGTATAATGAGAAAGTCGTGAGGAGAAAATCTAGGGATCAATAAGTAAGGGATTTATCCCTTAATTTACTGTCAAGACCAATCTTTTGAGAGATTTTCTCCTAATTTGTATATATTTCCAATATAAAAGTTCATTCAATATAGGAAATTCCCTTTACTGGTCTCGAGCTTATTAAGTTAATTATATCTCCTGGGTTTTTAGATTCAACCCAATCGATAGTTACGCCCAAAAATTTGCACCGTACAAATTTTGACCACTGCAACCACTCATGCTATCGATTGCCGTACCATCCATCCCACTCCTAATCCTATCAACCGTAACTTCTATATTTTAAATCCATATGCTATTTGGTTTTAGTTATGGTGTTAGATTTGTAGAAACCAAAACTTTAATGCTTATTTTAAAATTGTTCATTTTATATGGTTTTAGATCTATAAAACTCTATACTAATGCAATGCATATTTGGCTTGCTTTAAACATATTTGACATTTGTTACTTGAATCATATTGTTGTTTAGTGGCTTGAAACTCGTTAAATTGACTGAAAATCATTATTGTGAACTTGCTTGACGCTCAATGTTGGTTTTTATTTATTTATTTATTTTGATTATTATCAAAAAGAGGCTTAACAGCCTTACAAACTAAAATTAAACATTCGGGGCCAAGCTACCCCAATTACATCACAAGATAAAAGATCAAATAAACAATTTAGTGAGAATCATAGACTTGAACACCTACAAGAATTCGGTTAGCATAGTTTGCAAGCTAATTTGCACACCTATTTGTCTCTCTAAACACATGGTGAAGTTGAACCTCCCAATCTCTTTTCAGCAATCGACAGACAGCTGTAATAATTGAGTCATACATTAGAATAAGTGAAGATCATTGTATGATTGCATCAATTACTAACTTTAAATTGCACTTCGCAATAAATTTCGGCTCTCCCATGTCCCAAGCCATTTGAAGCCCAAAGTAAACTCCCCACTCTTCCGCCTGAAAAATCGAACAATTTCCTGATATTTGAGCAAAACATTTCTTCCAAGTACCTGCCTCATCTCTAATCAACCTCATTGCTGTTGTTATCCCTATAGAAATTTTGAAAGCTCCATTGGTATTCAACTTAACCCACCCGCTATGCGGATGGTGCTAGCTGACAAATTCTTCTTTCTTTATTCTACAATCAATCTTTCGAAGTTGATCTACAACATCATGATATTCATAAACTGTTCCCATAATCCTAGTTGAACTCATTCTAAACGCATCATCTCTCCTGCTAAAGATCAAATCATTACGCCATATCCATAAATTCCATATCGTTGTCTAGAAAATTTGCTTCCAATCCAGTGGACTACCAGCCTTGCAATCCACTCTCATATTCATTGTTAGTCATTATTGAAAAGGAAGTTGGAAAAAACCATCTCAATATCTAGGATCTACTAGTTGGAGCTATATACGTTTAGCTACATAACAATCCCTAAAAACATGAAGTTACGTCTCCGTCACCTGCAAACAACATGAACATGCTGCATCAACAGACATTCTCTGCTTGACCCTCAACTTGTTAGTAAGAATCTTCTCACTTGTCACTAACCAAGCCAAAGTTCTCATTCTTTGGGGAAGGTCCAATTTCCAAATCTTTTGCCACAACCCTAGTTGTTACTTATCACTATCACCACTTGTCATCTAGTAAGCACTTCGAATACTAAGGCCCTGTTTGGGATGAGCGGGGAAGAGCTTATTTTGGCTTCTTGAAGCCAGAAGCCATTTTTACAGCTGTTTAGATGAATTCAACAAAAGAGCTTCTTCTTTTTGAAAGCTCTTCTACCCAAAGTTACTCCACCTAGTTTCTCTTAAAAGCTCTTCCTAGAAAACATAGGAAGCCAAAATTTGGTTTAATGAAGCAATTTAAAAATTTTAGCTTTTACTTCTCTTTTACTTCTCTTATTCTACTGTCAAAAGTCAGAAGTAAAAGTCATCCCAAACGAGCCCTAAATCTCCCAGAGTTTTTAAAACTCCAAATTTGATGGTCACCATAACCATTTGACTTCAAGTGCAATATTGTAGCAATTTTTAGGCAAATTTGAATCGGTATTAAGTGTTGAAATTCCCCCCATTTCTAATTACTGTCAGAATCCACATATGAAGTCACCGTGCAGTCAGTCTCCTCATCGGACAGTAGAGAAAGCAACTAGTGTCCCAAAACTCCTTAACCATCAATCCAAGCATCTTGCCAGAACTTAGTACGATTATCATTACAAAATTTCCGGCTCACTCATTTTCTAATCCAAAGATAAACTGAACAAATACTCCTCCACGTGTTACAGTGATAACCCTAAGCTTTAAAATCATAGATATCTAAAGATGTAGTCCCATATTTTCCTTTAAGCACCTTTACCTATAACTCATTTGGTTGAGTCCAAATAATCCAAGCAAGCTTCATTAGATAGGCTTCATTCATTTCTTTCATGTTTATAAGACCCAACCCATCTTGATTTTTTGGCTTGCACAATGTTTGCACTTAATCAGACGAGGTCTTTTTTTTTTTATCCATAGTTAATCCCTACATAAAGTTATTAACCTTTTTATCGATATCATCACACAATTTACTTGGGAATTTAATAGTCTGCATCGCATAAATGGAAATAATATTTAGTACTAATTTTGCCAATGTAATCCTACTTGCAAGAGAAAGATTCTCTACTTTCCACCCTATCAATTTTCTACTAACTCTTTCCATGATAAAGTTATAAGTGGTTTTCAAAATCCTACTATATAGGATATGCATTCCCAAATAAACTCCCAAGTTTGTAGTTATAGAAAACCCTAGTTGATGACTAATTTGAGTCACCAAGTCCTTTGAAACATTATTAGAAAAACAAATGAATGTCTTATTTGCACTAATCTCTTAACTCGAAGCCATACTAAATCTATGGAGATAGTTTTGGATAATTTTTGCTTGTTGTATGAAGCTTTTGCAAAAATAAAAAAATAAAAAAATACATCATCAACAAAACATAGGTAAGAAAGTACAGGACCTTTCCCTAGAAAAATAGGATGTTAATTTTTATTCTGAACTTGTTTAACAATTTTTTGCAGCAACTTTCCAAACAAAGGACAAAAATATAAAGGGATAGAGGATTACCTTGTCTAACACTATGAGTAGGCTTGAAAGGATTTGTGGTCTCACTATTCCACAAAACTTACATGGTGGGGGAAGTTATGCAGTCTATTATAATTTTTATTAATCCGTCTAGAAACCTAACATCCAAAAGTGTTTCACAAATGAATCTCTATCAAAGTTTATCATAGGCTTTGGCAAGATCTAACTTAATGGTCATATTACCCTTCTTTCCTTTCTTATTCTTTATTGAGTGAATCACCTCCTGACAGTGGCGGACCCAGAAAATTTATTCAGGGGGGGCACATGAATAAAGTAATTAAAATATCGAAAATTAAGAACATACTAAATATATAATGTTTTATATAAAAGAATGTTTGATAACATTATATAATTTAAATAAAATAAAACGTACATTATATTTAGGCAAAATAAATAGTTTCATGTTTAATAATTCTAATAAAATCATTAAAATAAATAAAAAAGAAAAAAAAACATAAACTACATAAAATTATAATTTTCCTCGACGATACTTCATATCTTGAAATCGTTTCATAATAACTTCTTTATCAATTTTGTCAAATTGACTTCAACACAATTTTTCTTTGAAGAAAATGATTCCAACTTAAGTGATGATTTTCTTTTCATATATCTCTCCATAACTGTTTCACAACGAATAAAACCATAATAAAAATTTAATAATAATTTATTGATTCTAAATAAAATAAAAACTATAAAGTAAACAATATTATATTTGAAATTGAATTATGATAATACATTGTACATGGATAATTTTAATGCAATAATTTATAGTTTAAGATTTTAGGGTTTATTGATGTGATATATATTAAATTTAAATTATTAAAAAATAAATTAATTAAAAAAGTAATTAATTTAGGAGACTAACCTGGTAAGTCACAATATATTAAAATGAAAATAAAGAGAAGTCAAATAAAGATGAAGAGAAAAAGAAGAAAAAAAAAATTGTTCACTAAACTTGCAAATTGTCAATGAATTTTGTATAGCATATAAAAAGTAGAAGTAAATAGTACTTATATAGAAGAGAACTAAAAAAATAAAATTAAAAGAAGAAACTATTAATTAATTAGAAGTAGGAAAACTAGGTCTAATAGAAGTAATAAAGAAGAAAGAAAGTTAATTCTATTAGAAATAGGAAAATAAATAATTGAATAAAAAATAATTAACAATTGAAAAAAAAAAGGAATTGAATTTGGACATGTGGGGTACGGCAGAAAAAATATTTAACATATAAGGCAGAACAAATTTGTAACGTATAAATCGGTTTTTAAATAAAATGATAAAAAATAAAAAATAATAATAATAATTAAAAATAAAAAAATCAGTTGAAATTGACAGCTGCGACATTCATTGCACAGCCTCAACACAACAGATTACACGCCCTGTTGCACGCCTGCAGTTCTGCAGACGTGCAACAGTTAACTTAGTTTTAGTTTTTTGTTTTTTAGTTTTTTTTTTTTTTTACTGTAAGGCATATTAAACAATTTTTTTTTTCAGATTTCAGGGGGGGCACATGTCCCCTCCTGGCCCAGGCGTGGGTCCGCCTCTGTCTCCTGAGCTATAATGATATTACTAAAAATCTACCTCCCTAGAACAAACTTGTTTGTGTAGGCTTGATTAGTGTCGACATCACTTTCTTCAGTCTATAAACCACCATTTTTGTAATAATTTTGAAGCTAACATTACAAAGTCCAATTGCTAGGAATTGACTCATAGTTTTTGAGTATGAAACCTTTAGAATCAAACAAATGAGGGTTTGATTTAAACAAGCACACAATATTTTACCCTGACAACATCATTGATAAATTCATCGATCATTCGCTTGACCTATCCCATTGTTTTCGATAAAAAGGTGCAAGCAATTCGTCTGGTCTATGAGCTTTTATCCCTCACATACTGAAAAGAGCTGCTTTAACTTTCTGCTTTAAAATTGTACCTTCCAACATAATACATTGACTTTGATCTAGCAGAGGAAAATAACCAGTGAAATAAGGTGTCCCACTATTCTAGTTGTCTGTAAAGAAATAGAGAAAAAATTCCTTAACCATGAACTTTAGGTTAGTAGTATCTTGCACCCAATTTCTCTCACAATCTTTCAAATTTGGAATCATATTCTGCTGCCTTCGAATGATGGTAGAGGTATGGAAGTACCATGTAGTCACTTATTTCTATCACCATAATGTAGTCACTTATTTCAAGCCTTCTAAAACCACTGCAATTCTTCTTGAAGTAGAACTTGATTATATTCCTCTCTAATTTCATTTTCTAAAATTTGAAGCCTATATGAACATTTCTAACCAAGTGCTTTCTGAGACCCTTTCAATCTTGCTAGGAACTTTTTCTTTTTAATATGAATATTTCCAAACACTTTCCTGTTCCAATCTTTCAAACTCTTAACAAAGTCGGATATCAACATATCCACTAAACAATCCTTACTCCAATGATTTTCCACTGTAGCATAAAAGGAATCATATGTAAACCAAGCTAATTAAAATCTAAACAGTCGCTCCAGGTTCCCACACTAACTCGGATCTAACTTAACTAGAATAGGAAAATGATCTGATTTTGTTTTGGGCAGATGGTGTACCGTAGTTTGATCCCACCTAACTCGCCAAGCTATATTACACAATGCTCTATCGAATCTCTTCAGAACATTCCTTCATCGCCAAGTAAATCTACTTCCTTTACATCCCAGGTCAATTGATCACAATATTTCATACAAATTGGACTTCTACCACATTTATCCTCAGGAGAAAAGACTACATTAAAATCTCTAATGACCATCCAGAGTATTTAACCGTTATTTCCAAGTGAAAGTAAAGTTTCCCATGCCGTATGTCGGGAATTAGGCTGAGGACTTGCATGGACTGTGATGAGATGCCACACATGCATTTTATTCTGCATTTTAGTTCTCATATGAATATACTAGAAATAGCTTTCAACTATCTCAATATCCACCACCTTTGAATCTCATAACAACCAAATTCCCCCTATAAATCCATGACACTCTACCCTGTACGATCTTGGTAATCCTATATTACCCCTAGCTTTTCCTTCATTTACTCTAGTTTCTACCACTATTACTATCACATGTCGATGATTCCAGATTAATTCCTGAGTTGTGTGCAAAAATAAATTACTTCCTACTTCTTGGCAATTCCAATATAATACATTCGTATTATTCACCATAAAAAGAATTAAAAAAATGGACAAGGCTTACCGCCTATTGTTTGACGTTTTGTTTGCTACTTCGTCACTATATTAGGGACCTTGCATCTCTATGTGTTTTAGCTATCCATTGGAACTTTTACTATCTACATACAGTTGTTGGGTTTCTTGATCAACCACGTGATTTCACCAATCCTTATTGCTATCAAACTCTCACTCTTTTTCTTTTCTTGTTGGAAGTTCATCATCATTCATCTCCATTCGCAACATGTCATTGGGATCAAGATTAAACTCCAAGTCATTCATGGCTATATCATGTGAGTGGTCCCTAGTCTTTTCGGACATGGGGAAAGGTTGTTTCATGGCTTGTGTAAAATTTATGTAATTTATAGGTGTACGAGTGGTAAAGGAATTATGTGGATTTTGCATAGGATTCGATTGGGTCAAATGTAAGTGAGTCTCACGTGCTTTCTCTACCAACTTGGGAGGCTTAATTATTTTAGTTGTCAAGTGGCTCAAAGGACCTACCACCATAAGTTGTTTTTTGCTTTATTGACTCGATTTTTTCTTTTTAGGGTCTCTTAATTTGCAAGTTTTGAGGAAATTTTGTCTAAGTCAACATGCGTAGACTCTATAGCCATTACATTGCTTGAATTTTCCTTTCCATGGTTAGTCTTATTTCCTTTCGAACATGGATCCTCCTCAACCTCCGCCGTTAAAACTTCAAAATATGTCCCAAGATTTTGATTCTTTCCATCTTTCTTTCTTCCAACTTTATTGCCACCTTTCAGGATTCTCTGATTCCAATGAGGGGCAATGAGAATTGAACTATATTCTGTGTTTGATGCCTCCATTTCTATTGTTGAACTTGGCTTCTCATGGCTTTGTATCTTTTCACCTCTAACAATTTCACTTCGACAATCAGTGTAGATTCTTGATTCATCCATTTCTTAGTAAGACATTTCAATGCAAAATGATCAACTGTTCCACAAGTAAAACAAATTTGTGGTAAAGCCTTCACACTCCACCTTTTGCATCTACCATCTAATCATATTTTTGGAACTAAAGGTTTAGAGAGGTCCAAGCTCACAGCAACCTGAGTAAACTTACCTCTTTAAACGTTTCTCGTGTTCACATAAATTTTTATTGTCCATCCCACCAAGTTTCCTAAGTGATCCAAAATCGTTTTATCATAGTACTAAACCAACATCCCGAGGAAAGGAATCCACACCACTACACTGGAGACATCCGTTAAAGGGCAAAATTCTGGTTCCCACACTTGCATCGTGAGCTAATGTCCCATAATTAGCCATAGACCTTTCGTTAATGCATATTTGAAGTCCCTTTTTTTAACGAACTTGACTAGGAAGTAATTGTTTTCCAAATCGATCACCGTATACCTTCCCACCGGATGTCATAGCGCATGAAGCTTGTCACATAAAACTTTGCAACCAATGTCACAACAAACGATTTTACCACCACCGATTTCCTCTATGGTTTTGTAAATCTCTACTTTAGTTTGTTGGAGAGAGATATAGTCGGGAAACCATCTTTTTCTCCAATCAAGTACTTTATAGGATATAAGGTTATCCTTGTCTTCAAATTGCCATCACTCTCTTCCTTTGTAGGTTCCTATTTTGTGTCTGAATTTGTTTCAGACTAGTCTCCAATTTTCGAGTCCTTCATAAGAGCATCTCTAAAGGACACTGATTACCTTGTATCTCATTCAGTTCTATCTACAACATCGTCCCCTTCATCCCCTCCTTTCCTACTTCCTCGCCTAGAAACTTTCGCTTAAGGTCCTTGCATTAGAGAGTTGAATCGAGTTTTACAATTTCAAAAGAATTTTTAGTTGATGCAAAAACATGTTAGTTGGGGCATTTCATCGAACAAGAGAAATGCATTGTCCAAGTGACGTTTCACTTAAATTAATGGCTATTAGGGTTATGTGGAGGCTTGAACAAGAGGAAAGACTCATATAAGAATGACTGTAACTACAAGTTGTGCAAGTGAAAACAGGGAGAAACCCATTGTTTTCACAGACACCCAGTAAGCATATTTCGCATACAGTTCTACACATTTGCACCCATCATCATCGATTCATACATATATTGTATAAATATAACAATGGAATCTCATTAATTCAATATCTATCACGTTACTACTAAAATCTTAATAGCAATAATGTTGGTTTTAAGCTTGTATCACACTATTATGAATTGGTGTGAATAAAGCTGATTAGAATTGGTGTGATTTTAGCTTTTTTGAATTGGCTTGAATCACGTAGTTATGGATATGTGATTGACATTGTTTGTTATTGTCTATTTCAAGACCAATCATACCATCAATTGTCATACCTTCCATACCAACACCAATCTTATCAACCCTAACCTGTATACTTTTAAATTCATCTGGTGTTTGATTTTGGTTACAGAGTTAAGGGTCATTTTTTTTTTTTATCTGAAGACTGAACAATGCTGTTAAAGATTAAAAACTGAATACTGATTGAAACCTAAAATTTAAATAACATATTTGTTTGTTTGTGTTTTTTTTTTTTTTAACCTTTGAATATATTATAAATTTGTTTTTTTTTAAGTTAAAATTATCTAAAAATTAGTAATTTGATATTTAAACTCTTTTTACTATTTGTTGTTATGTAATTTTAATTAATTTAATACAAACATCTTAAAATAAATAATTTAATAAATTCTAAAACATTTTATGTACATATTAATAACATTTTATTCATAATTAAAATATGATTAAAAAATATACTAATATTAACCATATTTATATATTTGAATATATTAATATATTTAATAAAACAACTAGAAAAATAAATATTTAAATTGTAAATTAAAATATATTAGTTTAATTATAAGATAATTTGGGATGATATGTATTTAGATTTTTTTTTTCAAATATAATTTTTGTGAGTATCAAGAAAAAAAAAACAAAAAAAAATTTGAGTAACATAAAATTAGGATAAATTTAAAATCATGTTATTTTGAGATGATGAATTTGGAATAAAAACTTTTAAATGTCATTAAATGATTTGTAATTAAGTAAAAAGTTAAAAATTGTTACTTAATTTTTTCAGTTATTTTTGAATAGTTTTAAATGGTCAAACACTATCAAGTTTTAATGAAAAAAATAATTTAATAAGTTCAATTTAACACTATTAAATCTTAAGTGGAAAAAACAAATGACCCTTTATAATTCTAAGGAAACCAAAACTTTAATGATTATTTTACAATTGCTCATTTTAGATAGTTGTGTATCTATAAATCCCCTAGACAAATGATATGCATATTTGGTTTGCTTTAAACATGTAGGAAATTTATTGCTTGAATCATAATATTGTTAAGTGGCTTGGAAATCACTATTGTTAAATTGATCGGAAATCATTGCTAAATTAGGGGTGGCAAAATGGGTTGACGAATCGGGTTAAGCTGAATTTGATTCGATTCGTTTATGAATTCGATCAATTCGACATGAATTTGTTTAAGAAACGGGTCAACATTTTTGGATTCGATACGAATTCTTTATAAACGAATTATTCGTGTTGACACGATTAATTCATTTAGTAATTGGATCATAGAGGATTCAAATCTATTAACCCGCTAACCCATTAATTTATTTGACTCGTTTAACTCATTTAACCCGTTTAATTTATTTAATTCGTTTAACCTGTTTAATTTGTTTAATTCGTTTAACCTAAATAATATTTTAAACACAAATATAATTAATAATTTACAATTAAACATTTAAACACCTAATTCAACACATAAAAACCAAGCCATTAAATCAATAAGATAAAATTCCATATCATCCACAAAATCATGCTCCAACAAAATAAAAATCATATTTAACTCAATGCAAATCCATATAAATTAAAATTGCATAACATTATCATTCTTTAATATAAAACTTTTGTCACTTAAATTCTTCTCTCTTTGATTCCAAAGGGATTTCCAAGTTACACAAAAATCACATGAACACAACATTAGATATATTCATTTACAATCTTAAAATTAAGAAATATAATTAAGAGAATTTACCACTAAAGCTGGTTAAGAGTCTCAAGACCGTTTTGGAAGATGAAGGTCAATTTCCGACGGTGGATCTGATGATGAAGCCGTGGAGAAGGGGTGGCGACCTTAAGGAGAAGTGGAGAAGGGGTGACGATTTTGAGGAGAAATGGAAAATAGGCAGCAACTGTGAGGAAGGATGAGGGAACGAACGACGATCGAGAGGGAGAATGTGGTAACTGGACGGCGACCAAGAGGGAGAAGGTGGTGATCGTGAGGCGTGAGGGAGAAGGTGGTGACAGAATGACAATTGAGAGTGAGAGGGAGGAGGTGGCGACCATGAGACGTGAGAGAGAAGGTTGTGACCGGACGGTAACCATGAGGGAGTGGTGATCGTGAGGGAGAACCGAAGAAGGGGGTGATTCGGTGGAAAAAGGGTGGCTGCCAAAATGAAGACAAGGAGGCCAAATGGGTTAGATTTATGGATTGGCAAAATGTGTGTATATATATAAATGCATAATTAGACACTAACCCTTCTAATATGTTAAATTACAATTTGACTCCCATTTTAATCGTGTCAACCCGCGATTCATTTAACCAAACTCAATTCGATTCGTTTAATAAATGAGTTAAGTGAATTGATACGATTACGACACGAATTCATTTGGCTCTAATCCATACTCATTTATTTTTTGCAAATTCATGTCGACCCATCATGTCATGACCCATATTACCACCCCCTAATTGTTGTAAACTTACAGGAAACTCAATGTTGGTTTCCAATGTGAATCGCATTATTCTGAACTGATGTGAATAACATTGCTTGGGATTGACATGATTCAAGTTGTTTTGAACTTACGTAAATCCTTGTAGAGAAAAAACAACAATTGTTTTTACAAAAATAAGAATTTGCGGAACACTGAGTTTTAAAATTTTTTAAAAAACTCAAGAACCCTAGATCCATAAAACAATGAAATAAAATAATAAAATTAAATAAAGATCGAATTTTGTACCTTTTGTATTGATCTCTGTGAATTGCTCATCACCTTACTTTTCTTGATATGTCTCTACACCAAGAAACAAGTGAGTGGGCACAATTATATAGAATTGTGCTCACTTTCTATTGATTTCTTTTATCAAAAGAATAAACAATATTTGTAAGAGATAAGAATAGATTTTGGTTTTAAAGAACGTATAACAAAACCAAAATATAACTTCTGTTTTAAAAAAGAAGATTATTTCTTTTCTATCTATAGGCAACCAATTAGAGTTTTAATTAATCAAAATTAATATTAAACCCTAAGTTTATTAAAATTAAACTTTTGCCTCATATAACATAATTAATTCAAAATTAATTTATGTTATATTTTGAAATCAAACTTGTGACCTATAATTAATTCATAATTAATTTATACTTGGTCACTACTACGAATCGAATTCAAGATTTCTTATAAAATTAATTAAATAATTATTAATTCATAATTAATAATTAACTAATTAATTATTTGAATAATCAATATTATTCAAATACCAAGTGAACACATATTTTGCTACTTATGTAACAACTATAATTGGATGATCCAATTATAATATTCCATATACATGTTTCTTATAGTGATATTAGCTATCAAGAGGATCCGATGGACCTATAGTTTTGAGCTCCAATAATATCGGAATTATTAATTAAACTCTTTAATTAAATAATTCACTATTATTAATCTTAGAGTTACTCCACTAAAAACCTAAGATTGCACTCTCAAAACTGCAGATGTTTTTATACAATCTGAAAATTTTCAACGTCCATTGATATAATCACTACATATGATTTGACCCTCCACAAATAGTTCATAATTAAAGCTAGGTCAGAATGTCCGTTATACCCCTCTAATTATATCTTGATCCTTAAGTACCATTGATTCTCTAATAAACAATATATTCATAACATCTTATGAATTTATCTTTCCGTTTACATGTAAACAGAAAGTTGAACGCTCTTATTGTTCAAGACCTGAATCAACCCTTAAAAAAACTATTTCTCTACTTCTTGCAAGAAGGAGTGGATTCCACTATTATATAGAATGTTCCTAGTTACTTGCTAAATCATATCTTCAAAGTACGAAGTTATTGATTGAGCATATACATCAATCTCACTCATGTAAATCAAAAGATATAACTCAACAAGCAGGAATCCATAATACACTCATGATTAAAATCAATTCATATATGATGATCTAGTCAATAAATATAAATCTCTAAGTTTAACGAATATTAATTAGATACTCATGTTTATCGTGGTCTAGTCCTATATAATCTTTATTATATAATGTGCCTCAATTTTCATGTCACTACATGAATAGTCTCGGATAAAACTATCGTACCGAATGTGAAATGGACCGCAACTGTAGATTTATCACAAACAAAGTACCCAGCTTTGTTTGCTTTCTACGGACTCTTTAGATTACTTCTCTCAAACCAAATCCGCTTGTATATAACACTTATATACTAAGTTTGAAATTATATTAGTAATCAATGATGTTTTTCATGATATATACAATTTTTGCAAAATATATAAATTGAATAAAATAAATACTTTATTATTATTTATTAAAACCGTTTACATAATTATAAGCTCTTAGGGCACAAAACCCAATAATCCCATGTTATGAACTGGTGAGATTGACACTGTTTACAAACTCCCAATTCATGAACATTCATACCATTACTTGTCACACCATTCATCCCATTCTCAATCCTATCAATCCTAATTCATATACTTTTAAATTCATATGGTATATGGTTTTGATTTTTTTTTTTTTTAATTCACCTTATATCAAATGCGTTTTAAACCTTTTAAGATTTTCAATTACAAGTATGATTTGCTACCAAATTGGTTTGATTAGAGTATTAGAGTATAATTATGTTGAAGCCAAAAAATCATAAAAACCTTTAAATTATGACATTAATTGAATTTGGCCATCTATGATTACTTTTCTTTTTTTATCTAAAAATAATTTTTCTTGGGTATAACTATCCTTATTTGATTTTAAGATGCTGAGTTGGATTAGATTTAAATTCAGAGAGAGTGAGAGAAAAGACGTCAACAAGTGAGAAAAGAAGAGAGAGAGGGGAAAAAAAAGAAGAAGGAAGAAAGGCATTGACGGAAGGTCTCGAGAGAGAGAAAGGAAGAAAGCAACGGTGAAGAAAGGAAGAAAAGGACGATTAATAAAGGAAGCAAAAGACGGCGAAGAAAGAGAGAGAAATAAGATTCTGACTGTTGTAAAAAGGTATGTTGATTAATATAATTTGTTGATATATTTGAATTTTGGTATGATAATTGGTTTTGGTTATGGCATTAGATATTTGAAAACCAAAATTTCAACTCTTATTTTACAATTTTTTATTTCATATAGTCGTAGATCTATAAAACCCTGACTAATGAAATGATTTATTATTATTATTATTTGCTTTAAACCAGGGGTGACAATTCCACCTATAATCCTGCAAACCTATAGATTTCCACTGGCAATGGTCGAGTGTGGATTTTATTATATGGGTTAGCGGGTGGGTGTGAATATAAAATTCAATACTTGATGGGGTTCAAATTTGGGTGCGGGTGCCAAAAGGAAAAAAAATCCACACCACTACCCCTGCAAAATTATATATATATATTTAAAAAATAAAACTATGATCAAAATGATGTATTTAATTATCTTGGAAGAAAAAAAATGCACATACACCTACGAATTGACATATTTTGTGCTTCATTATGTTGGATTTATCTGATTTATGTTTTTTATTTGAATTTATTATGTTAGAATGTTTATTGAATTTATCATGTTGTAACATTAATTTTAATTATATTTTTTGTTGATGTTGTTGTTGCTAGGATTTGAATTTGATATAAATTTTATTATTGAGTTATATTTGAGGATATAATTTTATGATAAACCAACTTAAAAATTTCTACAAGTTGGAATGCAACTTGCACCCCAACTTGCGAGTTTTGCACCCAAATTCGAACCTACGAAATTTTGTAGGTGTGGATGGGATGTCATTTATAGATGCGGCGTAAAAAAATTAAGGTTCTGTTTGATATATGAGATCAGATAGAATGAGATGTGATCAGCTTTGATGAGATGAGATGAGATAAGATTGTATAAGGTTAAGTTAGTTTTATACCATGTTTGGAGTAGTTGAGATTGGATTTGACTAAATTAGTTTAATATTGTGTAAATTGAATTTTAAATAAAAATACAATAAATTAATCTTTAAATATATTTAATACAAAAAAAATTAAAAATTTAAGAGTTAAACAAATAAAATTAAAAATTATTTTTAATAAATTTTAAATGTATAAACTTCATAATACTATTAAATAAATTTGTACTGATTAAATATATTTAATATTATAATAAATTATTTTATTTTTTAACAAATAAAATTAAAAAAATAAATTAAATAAAAGTTTTGAAATGTAGGATTTTGAAACCCATTAGCAATAGTGAGATTTGAAGTCCCACTAATGTGAGACTTGTCAACTTCAAATGAGAAATTTTCCATCTCAAGTTGGCTCCAAATACAAGCATTTAAGGTATAGGAAATTTTTTTTCCCAAACTCAATGCAACTTCTAGCTGCCAAACACGTCCCAAGGGTTTGAGTATGGGTTTGAACTCCACCCATTGTCATCTCTATTAAACCTTAGATATGGTTTATCCAAAAAAAAACCTAGATATGAGATATGAATGATTAATAGTTGTCACTCACACTAACACTTTTCACAGTGTCTTTTTGTAGCACGGAAGAAAACTTATTGTGGGTGGGTTAAAGAAAAGAATGCACTAAATAGAAGGCCATAATAATCGAAATATAACAAATTTCATCTTATTATTTATATTATTATAATTTTCAAAGCTTGTACTTATTATTATTGGGTCTTGTTATTATATTTTTCTTTGAGACATCAGCTACAGTGTAGCAACTCCTCTAACAGAATAATTGTCAAAATTGAATAAAAGTTGTCTACTATTAGACTACATTAGGTAGTGATCTTATTATTATATATAGGAAGAAAACATAAAAACAAAATTTTAGGTTAATGTATAATTATTTATGTGTAATAAATTAAATGTTAAGTTTTTGTTTTCTTACCGGATATTGTAACACACACCCCTTTAACATTATCCAAAAAAAGAAAAAATTAAATATTTATGTGACTGTAGTTTTAAAAAAAAAAATACAACAATTTAGGTTGAAATCTGATTTTTTGCCTTCAAAGACATAATTTGCTTGATTTTGTTTGGAATGCATATTCTCAAATAAACCAATATTATTTGGCTTCAATTTTTTTTATTTTCTAAAATACGGCTTTATCAGTTATAAAAAAAAAAAAAAAAAGCAAAGTAAATACTAACGGACACAAATATACAATATGAGGAAACTTTCCTCCTATTGGTTGAAAGATTTGTAATTTGAGTTGTTTCAGGAAACAGTCATAGATTTTCTAAGTTGATTTATTATTTTGTTCTTGTGCAGTGCGGAATTGAAGTTGAGTCGAACTCTAGTATTAGAGTTGGACTCCGAATATTGAAATTCTCCTATACATCAAGTGCAATTTATCAATATTTGAAGTCTTCTCTCTTATATATGGCAAAGAACATGAAGAGTGTTGAAGATTGGAAATTGGTGGGCACCGACTCTCTCCCACCAGAGTACTGCCCTGATGTTGTCACTGAATTCACACTTAGGAGTTCAGACACCCCAGTCAACAGGATCCCCAGATCACTTTTTGATAGACTAAGGAAGCATCTGCTTTCACTGGGTTGGACAATCGAATACATGTCTTCCCAGGATTCAGTCGACTATCGCTACACCTCTCTTGATGGAGAGATGATGCGTTCCCTGAGTGAAGCTTGTCACAAGCTTAGACAATCCCCTACAAAGAAGGATTCTGTGGTCCGCCCCAAAATGTTGCTTGCGACACAAGAAAACTACTCTGATGGAGATTGCTCTGCTGATGAGCCCGAATACTGTCCAGAGGCTATCGTATATTGGTACCGCAATGGGCTGGATAAAAAGAACAAGAATTCAGATATGAAATTAAAAGCCAAGAATCATTTATTGGCAATGAGTTGGAGTATCTGGCGTCAATACATGAAAGACAAGACAGAGCTGCGGTACACTTCACCTGAGGGAAAGACTTATTATTCTCTCAGAATGGCCTGTAAAGGGTTTATAGAAGGAGGAGGTATTCCCCAAACTATTCTATCTAGAGAAAACTTGTCGTCTTTAAGAAATGAAGAATGTCCGGTGCCATTTCAGACAGAAGAGTCTCTACCAGAAGATTCAGCAAGGAAACGTAGGAGAGTAGATGAAACATGTGCTGGTGAGAGTCAAGATGATAAAGAAGTTAGCTCCAGAAGACGGAAGGTTATAAAAACATTGATGAATTCAAGAAGTGATCAGAATGTTGTTCAGCCTACTACTACTGCTGCAGTGGAACGATCAAGCAGGGCAGCAAGGCGGGTGAGTCAATCTGCACTCTCTCATTTGATAGAAAGCAATGTAATATTGCCAAGGGCGAGGGTGCGCTATGGGCGCAAGGACGCTCCACTTGCTCAAGGATGCATAACTCGTGATGGGATCGAGTGTGATTGTTGCCATCAGGTGTTTCAACTTAGTGCTTTTGAAGTTCATGCTGGTAGCAAAAATCATAGGCCGGCTGCCAATATTTTCTTGGAAGATGGTAGATCTATAGCTGACTGTCAAAGACAAGTGAACAATGAGATAGGGAGTGGCTCGAGCAAGCCACGTGAGTTAAGAAAACGAAAAAGGAATGGAGCTGATCAGAGTTATGATTTCTGTGCTGTTTGCAGCATTGGTGGAGAATTAATTATATGTGAGCAATGCCCTGCCGGATACCACCAGGACTGCGTTGGATTAAATGGTATTCCAGAGGGAAAGTGGCACTGCCCAGGATGTTGTTGTGGGATTTGTGGTAAAGGCGAATTTGAACATACAACTAAACATTCTTTAGATGACAATGGTACTCTCATTTGTCACCAATGTGAGCATAAATTTCACATTGGGTGCATAAAGGAGAGTCAAGGAAGTGTTAAGTTACAAAAAGATGATCAGGAGAAATGGTTTTGCAGTCCTAGTTGTCACAAGGTTTTTTCTGCCCTCCAAGAGCTTTTAAGAAAACCTATTTCAGTAGGTTCAAATGGTTTAACTTGGAGATTATTGCAGTTCACGAAAAAGTCTGGTAAACGAGGAGACCCAAATGGTTCAATTGATAGTGAGACCACAAAGAAGACTAAGATAAAGTTGAGAGCGGCTCTTGAAGTGATGCATGAATGCTTCGAGTCAATGACAGATCCTCTTACAGGGAAAGATCTTGTTGCAGATGTTATCTTCAACTCGGGATCAAAGAAGAGACATTTGAACTTTAAGGGATTCTATACAGCAGTTTTGGAGAGGAAAAATAGCTTAATTACTACAGCTACTGTCAGAGTCTTTGGAAAAATTGCTGAGATACCCCTTGTTGCTACGAGGTTTCGGCACAGAAATCGTGGACTGGGTCGTCTCATGATGAGCGAGCTTGAAAGACAGCTGATGGCAATAGGAGTGAAGAAGTTAATATTGCCTTCATCCCCTGGTGTCGTAGAGACATGGACTACTAAATTTGGGTATTCGAAGGTCACAGACTCTGAAAAATTGGACTTGTTGAAACATAATTTCCTGAATTTTAGTGACACAATCATGTGTCAAAAGCAGTTAATGTAACTTCCAGCAGAGGATGTCAATATGTAGTTCAATGTCTTCAGTTCTCCAGGCCCACCTCTCTAGTATCAAAAGATTTAGAACCAGCAGTTCAATTGCTGCAGCTCCATGGCTGAAGTGTTTGAAGGTGAAACAGATATGATGCAGAGAAGCAAACCGGGGAATAACAATATCTTTGTATGTGTATTCGTAAGATGGTATCTTTATGTTCTCTTTATGCTGCCTTCTTGTTAAAAACTTAATCTAATGTAGTTCCTGAAGCTTGAGTTGCTCAGGATTTTGAGTTATGTATGTGAATGTGAAAGTACTTGTCATTCTGAAATTTAGCTCAAATGCATTTTGAATTTGGCCTGTTGCTTTTTTGCATAAAAATTATACTTGCAATTAGAAAAATAATTTGGATATGTCCTGTGCAGTCATGAGAGTGAAAAAGACTCATGTTTAAGTACAAATTTTTGCAATTGAACATTAGGGTCCTTATCTGTCTTATTCAATTCGTATGGTAGTGCTGGTGTATATATCAGTAAAAACATGCTCTATCATACTTGTGATGTGAAGATACAAATATTAATTTTGTTTAATCGTTTTGCACTCATGCTATTTAGTTGTGATAGTGATAATCAAATTCATGTTTTGATCATTTGAATACAATATATTAAATTATAATGTATTTTATAAGGGCGACTCTATTATCATCCAAATTTTTCTCGTTACCCATAATTTTATAAAATCTTTTATTACTAATATACCCCTATATACAATTACTTAAAAATATATAATTATATAATTAAAAATCAAATTTACTTTCTACACTCATAATTGTGTCACTCGAAGTCTCAAAGGAATTAATTATAAAGGAAAAATTAATTTCTTCATACGTTTCATCAAACACATATTTAACAGTAAATGAAATCAAAAAATTCTTTAGTATGATGGATGACTACGCAGTAGTTTCTGAGCGAGCTCCACCTTATTCTCATAGCGAAACAAAAAATCCCACTAATTCCACTTGGTGCATAGTCCATTTTGTGGGATGGGATTAGAAATTAGCCATCCCACTGAATCCACCATTTGGGCCCGGTAAGGAAGGGAAAGTTTTCCTTGCCAATCCCGGGCGGGCCCCCACAAGAAATCTTGTAGGATTTTTTTAATTTTTTTAAATAAATATAATAAATTAGTAACTATAATATAAAATATATTTAATATTATAAATTTATATAAAATAGTTTTATAAAGTAAATTTTAATATGAATTTAAAATGTATTATATTTAATTAATTTCGATTTTATTATTTATTATTTACATTAAATATGTTTAAATAATTCAATTATTTTTATATAAAAATTAATTTAATTTAATATTAAATTAATTAGTCATATCCAATTTTGCATCAATAATGTTACAATACTTATTAAATTACATTCCATTCTATTACATCCAATTTTGCAGGTCGGAGTCCAAGGATAATAGAAACAGTAGTCACATGCCTGCAGTCTATTCAGTCACATAGGCTATAATTTTGGCTTGAAAGCAAAAATGGCTTTAAAATTAGTGTAGCAATAAAATTTGGCACCCCAATTAGTCTACCATTTGTAGACCCTCAAGAACAAAACTGCCCCTCAACAAATTGAAACTTACCTATATTAAAAACTTTGAAAAAGAAAAACTTCATCGTCGATGGACTGCTCCTCATCAGAGGAGTCCAGTGAGAGATCTGGCGAGATGGGCTTTTGTTTTTAATTTTAAAGAAATATTTTAGTGAAAACATTTGTTGACGATAATAATAAAACAAACGGAGTGCAGCAGGATTGCATCAGTTTTAATCAATCCGCTTGGTATGTTGAGTGTGCCAAGTTCAACGCTCCCCCACCATCAAAGTTTTGTTGCAATTTTCTCCCACTATTTCTGAGATGTCCGCCCATTCTTTGTGGGTTAACCCATCTCCGTCCCTGGGAGTTGATATCCGAGCTATATCACAACACCTATCGTTTTGGTCCCAGTTACACCATGAGTTGGTTTAATTCATCAAATAATAATAATAATAAGGGAAAATTTTATTTTAGTTACCGAGATTTTAAAAAATATCATTTTTTTAAAACTCTTTTGAAAATAGTTCTTTTCATCCCTAATTTTTTCAAAACTTTTCAAACAAGTCTAAACTCTCAGTCAACTAACAGTCAATATTAACATAATATGTTAAAAAATATTTTTATCTTTGATAGTTGTTACTTGTTAATGACACATAAACTACTAGATTACTTTCATAAAACAATAAATTTATAAGTTAAATTACCTAAAATGTTCTTAAATTGTAATTTAAATCACTTAAAGTTATTGTTGACCATCGATTGATTGACAGTTTGAACTTTTTTGAAGAGTTTTGGAAAAGTTAGAAATAAAAAGAGTTTTTTTTTTTAAAGAGTTTTAAAAACTTTATATTTTTCGAAACCTCAGGGATCAAAATGAAGTCTTCCCTAATAATAATAAAACTAATGGAGGTGGACAAATTTAATAATGGCACTACAAAAAGAAAAGGCCATTTTTGAATGTTTTTTTATAATTTTTGTTATTATTTTTTTCCTTTAAAAGTGGATAACAAATGGATAACCTATCAACATCAATCATTACTTATACGACTCAAATATCTACACATAATCAGGCAGACAACTACTTAAAAATAAGGGAAAAAAACTTATTGTACATGTTATTTATAAAAAAAGAAAACTTCATTTTAATCTCTGGCGTTTAAAAAAATATCAAGTTTTTATAACTCTTTTGGAAACAACTCTTTTCATCTCTAAGTTTTCCAAAACTCTTCAAAAAAGTCAAAACCGTCAGTCAGCTAATGGTCAACAGTGACTTTAAGCAATTTAAATTTTAATTAAACAACTTAAATTCAAAGGTATTTTAAATAATTTAACTTGTAAATTCATTGTCTTATAAAAATAATCTGATAATTTATATGTTACTAACAATCATCAAAGACAAATATTTTTTAACACATTCTGTTAATATTGACCATTAGTTAACTGTTAACTTGAATATTTTTGAAGAGTTTTGGAAAAGTTAAAGATAAAGAAAATTGTTTCCAGAGTTTTAAAAATTTAATATTTTTTAAAACCTCATAAACTAAATAAAATTTTCTCCTTATAAAAATGTATTTGGTGGGATTCAAATCTCAAACTGTATAACTTTCGCATTTTGATCATGAGTAGAACAAACAAGTCTAAAAGTATGTTTTAGTTTGAAACAGATCATATTAAAAACCGCATGCTCAAAAGCACCTTGAATGGAATTGAAAACAAAAAGACACATTTAATACAACGGAAATTTCTCCAATAGAATGAAATAGGTTACATCATTGACGTTGCTCTGACACATTTGAACATATTTTGCAATACCGGAGAGTAGATTACTACTACGTTACCATTTCCCTCAAACAATGAAACTCGTGAATTCACTGGAAACACACCAAATGGAATAACAAAAAGACACAGAATCAATTTAACATGGACAACATTAATGCTTTCGGAGAGCCAAAGCTGAAAGCACCACCAAAACCATGAATATAACAACACCAATGAAAGAAGCCACCACAGCCCCACTCACTTTCTGGCAGAAATCACCAAATTGTTGACAAATAGCTAGCCAGTTTGTGTTTGCATTGCCATTGTGAGCCAAGTAGACTATGGCTGCCGCTGCAGAGGCTCCCGCCGTGGTTAGAGTTAGCGCCACCTAGAAAGATCTCCACATTAATATTTACAAGGAAAATGTCACAACTAAATTCATGTGCTTTGTGGTGAGAGATATATTACAGTGTCCAAAATGAGGAGCAGGAGCCTTGGTCCAGCTGCATGTGGACGAATAATGGTTACAATAGAGAAGGGAAGTGAAAGAACCAGGTAGCCACCAACTATTGCCATTGCAATGACAAAGAACCTGCACGCATGAGTGTTTCAGTTTCATGGAGCAATCTTTGTAGATATATCTTTAGTAATACTAATATTCAAGTGGCATGTGTTTTTTTGTGCTAGATTTATCATATATTCTGCTTGTAAGAGCTTCAATACTGGTGACGCGTGCTAGAGTTGATGTCAATAACGGATGCGTATCAGCATATATGCATGTCTAATTAATAATGGAGTTAGTGAAACAACGTACATGAATGTGGGAATATCATCATAACTAGCTTGAAATTGAAAAAACTGGGTGAAAAAGGGAAGAGTCTCGTCGCTAGTTCCCATGGTGGCAGCAGCAGCTAGAGTAGATATTACAGCACCTAGCCTTAAAATGAAGTCAAATATTGCTAACCCCTTTTTGAATCCAGCCTTCTCTGGCCTTGGAGCTGGCATAAGGGGTACTTTTCCCTTAGCAACGGCGCTTGACTCTGGAACATCAATGGTGGTTGAATCACTCTTCATTTTGGTTTGAGTAAGAGAGATTTGAAGCTTACAATAAGAGATTTGAGCGTCTGAATTAACAAGAGAACTTAAAGGTTGTGTGAGAATGTCTTAGTGGATTAATCTTTTATATGAGAACCAAGGAAGAGTTGGTTAAAAGAGTTGGAATTTAATATTGTAAAATGAAACCAAGTTTCTTGGTTAATGGGAGTATGCAGAGTTGTTGCTTACTTTCCCCATCACGCAGCACAAAACAAGCAGACAAATGTTAGAGACAGATAGGAGAGTAATCAAAGTCAACCAAATAAATCAGATCGTTGAATTCAAGTATAGCTTTAATTTGATATAAAAAAAAAAAATGAATGGAGGGATTAGGAATCTCAAGACGAAGTGTAATAAAGTCAAGACAAAATACCAACTCACGAAAGTGCATTCGCTTAATTGGTCAACTAAACCATACAGCCTCCCTAATCCATTTAGTTCAAGCACGGATCTATGTCATCCTAGTCTTGCTCTTTTGGTCATCATCATACAAAAGAGATGCACTACAAAATACCAATTCCTTAACAATTGTGAAGCTGGTATTCATCTTATGATCAAGTAAGTTCAGGTAATTTTGCATTTCAAGAGTCAACTCTTTATGTTTAAAAGCCCCTTGATTCAAATTGTGCCAAACACATAAATTGAAGTGATAATAGGCCAACCATATTATTGTGCATTTATGCTGGAAATTTTAGATCGAACTTTGCCCAACAGATAGTAGTCTTGCTTTACCATCCACGAGTATTGCCTATCAATTTTAGCTTCCAAACAAAAGGGGATGATGCCTTAATTTATCTAGCATGAAATCACTGCATTGCCAAGGGGTTAAAAAACCACACAATTGTCAACATATTTGTAATATTGGCAAATTAGAATATCCAGATCGGTCAAGATCCTCTCGGTTTTCACATTGCACATCAATGAAGAAGCATGAACAAAGACTAGCTTTATTAATTAAAGAATCAGAATTACATATCGGTAATGTAGTACAATGGTTTCTGCCTTCATCTCAAATGGCTGCTATACTGCTGCTACGACATTTCAAAATTCCTACTGGCATTGAACAATGTAGTGATGAGGCAATATCATTTGAAAAAAAAAATAAAAAATAAAAATAAAAAAATATTTCCAGGTATTTGTAAAATGGAATATCTGTTAATATATTTTCTGCTCTGATCAATTGGTAAAAACTGGATGGAACACTGACCAGGTTGGAAGCAGTCCACTAAGCAGCATATAAATTGGGCATACTGACCCACTATAAAAAAACCGATTATGTACAAATTCTCCATCCCCGCTCAGCAAGAGCCTCATTAACCTGCCTAGCAGCCTCTACAAGGTCATTTAATGGATGATAACTCCAGTTTTCAGATATCTGTAACATCATATCACGGATCATTGTAATAAAATAAAATTTCAGTGTATCTCAAAAGTAAATAAATGAACTTTCAGTGGGATGCATGATATATATTTAAGTGAGGCAGAATACAGTGAGACCCCCAGTGATACGGACCTTCATGAGGTTATCCATCAGCGCACTAATGAATTTTTATTTTTATTTTTAAAACAACTTAAGCATAAAAATGGTGTTACTTGAAATGAATGCTACTAACACATAAGTGCTTCCATTACGATGAAAAACTATAGCTTCTATTACGATGAAAAACTATCCATAAAAACCAAAAGAGAAGAAAGATACTTAATCTCTTGGGCCTATCCACAGCTTTAGGATAAACTCAGTTGCCAACTAAACAGAGAAAAAAAGGAGAAACAGGAAAGTTGGATATTATATAGTTGTAGTTGTTGAGATAACTTCCATTCCTGGTAATTTATTTTGCAAGTGTATGCGTAACCATGCCTCAAAAAGGAAGAACATTTGCATTTTTAATTACAAAAAATATGCAGCAAAGCTTATGGTAGGAGAACCAGCAACTTACATCCTCACTACCAGTGAATGGTCGAACAACTCCTCTTTCCCGCAGAGACTTCTGGAAGTCAGCAAATTTCCATGTACACCGTTCAGCTCCTATAACATAGACAGGTTTCCTGTAGGAAAAAAGTACATAAATAAACACCATAAGAATTTAAATTCAGAAGAGTAATTTGAACCATCAAATCGTAAGATGTTTATCCTCATCACCATACATCAAACATACCCGGTACTGCAAGCCTCACTCAACATACTTACTGAATCAGCTGTGATCACGAAAGCATCAGCCCATGCAAGATGCCCCATGTGAGGATTTGGATCTATTTTGTGTACACAAATAAATAAATAAATTACTCTCCCTCTTAAAAGGTATGCTTAAAAAAGAAACTCTCATGTATGATACAAGCTCAGTACCTTTCCCATCCCAAATGTAAACCTTAGGATTATCGCTAAATTCCTTCACTATAACACTGGTCACCTTTCAATCGCAGTGTTCAAAATTAGTGAGCTTGAAGGAAATGAAAAACAGAAATTGCTAAATGAATTCCTACCTTCTCTGGAGTTCTTCTAGAGAATGAAATCCTGATACTACCACAACTCCAAAGAACACTTCGCAGCATTTTGGTTAACTGCTTTGCAAGATCAATACCATATGGACAGTTACCTATGGAAAAGTCATTGTGCAAAGTTTTCTTATTGAAGATAGTCACTATTACAACTGAAACATAGATGTAAACTATGGACTTTTTCATGTTATGAATGGAAAAACAGCACGTAAATATGAAGAAAGCTGATCCAAGCATGGCTAATCTTTGTTAGTAACCAATAGAAAGGTTAAGTTATCATGTAAGGACCAACTAATAACAAGGCTCCTTAACACACACTCTCACGTACCAGACGGACTGACTTGACACATAGACTAAGCCCAAATACAAACACAAATTATAGAACAAATACAAAACAGTGAGAGGGATCTAACCCTGGACTGCAGGGACAAACCAAGCTCTGATCCAAAAGCATAAGCTAGCAGGTAACCACCCAATTAATAATATAAGGCTCTAAAACAATCTTAAACATAAAGCATTTGCTACAGAAAAGGAGGCAAAAAAAATTAAGGAACTTGTGAATATTGTTTAGTTAACAAGTAACACAAGAAACACTTCCAATCGTAATAAAACAAAAAAATTAAGTCCAGTCTAGGGCTTGATAATTGCTCATGATCAACAAGAAATAAGAAAATCCTTAAATAACAACGTAAAGGATGTTCATTCTTCGGTTTCCTTATATATTTTGGGATCAAATCACAGTAATCGTCATCTAAATGTTGGACCAAAGAGCAAATTTTGCAGTTCTAAATTAGTGATAGTGTCTCTCTTAAAAATATGTTAAAATCTTCAATAGACGGCACCAAGGTCAATCAATGATTCAACTGTAGAAATTACATCATGATCAGCGTCTTAAAAACAAAAGAAAACACAAATCATAACAAATAGTTAAATTTACGGTATAGCAAATTACTTGTAGGACCTCCAACATTGACCACAAGCAAGGGCTTCGGAAGTGCTGCCAACTCATCATGCCAGGCAGAAGCAGCAGCTCTGAGTGCTGCAGAGTCAGCCTGATGAAGAGCTCCCACTGTGAGAACCTGAGATTAAAATCCCAAACCAAGGTTTCAACAACCATTGTAGTAAATAACAATAAACATTAGATAATATAAATGGTCATAGAAGTTTCCAAACTTGAGAATCCAACTGAAATTTATTTATAGTCAAAGTACAAACCACATGTCCGTCTGGAGGTTCACGTGGAGTTATCCACCTCCGCAGAAACCAAGGAATTTGTTGTTGGGCATCAGGAGTCAATGGATAATAATCATGGCGTGGAGTAATCACCAAATCAAATCTATCCAAATGTGACCTCGGATGTTGTATCTGTAAAACAGGTTCAGAGAGGAATCCATTAAAATCTTATATTATCTCTGTTTGCCAGTACACCTAAAACATTATCAATGTGCAATACCTACATAAGAACTAATGTAAAATATAACTAAGAAAAACTAATACAAAATGCAATCTATGACCTTCACAATTTAAGTAAAGAACACATGTATTAAAAGAGAGCAAATGGAAATGCTAAAATTAAAGCACGTAATCCTGTTCACTTCTCATCAACTGAAAGATATAAAAGAAAAATGGAAAAAGAAAACAAGGAGCAAAAACAATAGCCGAAAACTTCCAAGTCATTATTCTTCTACAAGCATTTATAGTGCCAGAGTAATCTCAAGCAATGAAAACAGGGCAGAAAGTCTGTATTCTGAAAAGCAATGTTCAAAGGCAGCAAAACAACCGAAAAAAATACATATATATATATATGTCATGTTGGAATAGATAACTCTATCGACTAGGTTCATAGAAGGAACAGGAAAATGAGAAAGCAACAAGCAACCATCCCTATAAAGAAAAAATAAAAAAAAAAAGGATAAAGTTTAACCTGAACAACAAAAACATTATCCAGAGCTAACCGTTTTACAGAGCTTGCAATAGAAATGGTATCCCTGCCGGATGCAACTACCAACAGTGGGCCATCCCTGTCATTATCAAATGAACAAGAAAACATATAATTGCCTAATGGAACCATTTACTCAGTGATTAGAGGCCATGAAACGTGTTAGTTTGCAAGTCCAATGCAATCCTTTTTTTTTTTTTTGGGAAATACCAATGCTATCTAATTATACAACATAGGCATTATAAAAAGTGCACACCTTTCAAACGTTTGATTAGCCATTTTGGCAATCTGCTTGGCATCAGCTTCGAAAACTTGCAACAAGCCTGCTTACAGTTGATGTAAAGTGATATGTTGAATCAAGCACCATTATTATTTATTACGCATAAAGAACAGTTAAAGTAGACCAATAATTAATTTACCAGTTGTTACTGGTGATGTTAAGTGATATGTTGAATGACCACAAATTCGTTTAACCAAATAATCGACTTTCTTGTGGAGGGAAACCGGAAGCCAATGAAGCCACCTATTGACTCCCCCTCTCGGCCTACTAACACGCTGCATAATTTAATCACCAACAAAATCACGCATCAGAAAACACTCTGTTACGTTTATAAAGGCACAAGAGACGTTAAGTGAATGAATAGAGAGCACTCACGTATAAGGAATAGCGAGCTGAGAGTCCAAGCGCACGAACCAATCCCATGCATTGATTCTCTGCGCCGGAGCACCCGTTGCCGATCACAACCGCTCGTCTGATCACGCCTTCCAACATCTCCGCCGTTCCAGTCAACCTGCCGGGCATCCACCAAGCCTCCAGTTGCTGCTTCAAATTTATTTAAATATGCAAGTTGGAAATTGTTGACTATTTGACCAAAGAGTCCATCCGGTCCAAGCCGAAATTAAAAAAAAAACCGGTTTGGAAAAAGCGAGCCGGATTGTCTGTAAAACTTCGTTTTAAAAGGAGAGCGGAGAGAGGTGGCTGTGTGTGGAAGTGAAGATGTGGGGAAGTGCAGAAGGGAGTCCACCGGAGGTCACTCTCGAGACCTCCATGGGTTCTTTCACAGTCGAGGTACTTGTATTCTCCTCTCTCTCTGTCTCTGTCTCTCTCTCTTTTAAAGAAGGAATTATTGGATGCCTAAACATAGAAAAATGGCAGCTTTACTTCAAGCATGCACCAAGAACTAGCAGGAACTTCATTGAACTGTCTCGCAGAGGCTATTACGACAACAGCAAATTTCACAGAATCATCAAGGTTTTCTATTTAATCTTTTTTTCACACGAATTTTTTAGTCGGATTTTTATTAAATTTTTGTGAATGATATTGTAGGATTTTATAGTGCAAGGTGGAGATCCGACTGGGACTGGAAGGGGAGGAGAATCCATATATGGGTATATTTTCTCTATATTACATTTTTATTATTCCCTTCAAGGAAAATATATAGCAGAAAGGAGACATTTTATTTTTCTAAAGAAGAATTTGAACTGGTTAAATAAACTCATTACTCAATAGTGATATACACCTATTTTGAGTTTGACAAGTTGCTGTGAGTTTTTGTTTATTTCAAAGCAAGAAAGAAAAGTAATGATAGGAAGCTTCGTGTTTTAACAATTACTTTTTGAAAATCGAAGAGCTAGAACGTGAAAAACTGACTGAAAGGGAACCTTAATTAGTTTAGATACTGTTAAGATGTTCCTTGATTATTTTGAACTCAAATTTTGCTTCTACTTTAGTGCTTTCGAATATTGGGAGTCTTTTGTTTATTTGTATTTTTTCCTGATATTTATTTTGATCTGATCTTTACAAAGAAAGAAATGAATTTCCTGATATTCGAGGATGCTTTTCTGACGTGAACTCTTTGTTTTTATGCACTTCAGCCCCAAGTTTGATGATGAAATTAAACCAGAGTTAAAACATACTGGAGCTGGTATATTATCCATGGCAAATGCTGGTCCAAATACAAATGGAAGCCAGTTCTTCATTACTTTGGCACCAGCTGCACATTTGGATGGTAATGTTAATATCAATAATCTTTTGCAGTTAGCATAAGATTTTATTTTCTGTCAGTCCCTGTGGATGATTGTTGGAATGTATGGACTTCATTATGTTTATTACATATTAGTTGTGCTACCCCACCCCATCAGTGCCTGGAGCTGATGAGGGTAGGTATCTTTATAAAAGGTTGGGATTGTGCCAGATCTAATATTTAACAACCACCTCTAATTCCGGGGTCACAGCAGGTGGTATTAGACTATCCTGCCCTAGACTGCTGCCTGGGTATGTTTAATAAAAACTTCATTGCACTCTATGTTTACTTTCTTTTTTTTTTTACCTTGTATTATTCTCTCCATTTTAACCAACACAATTATTAAACGAAACTTACTGCCTCCTTAACTTATATCCATTGTTTGATGGGTGTGGTTCTAATGTCCAAGATCTTCATTTCATATCTGGTGACAAGGCAATATTATGCAGATTTGGAAAATATAAAACAACTGGCTTGTTTTTGCTGGGTTAAGCATGTAATATTACAGATTCTACTGAATTCTTATTCTTTTTGTATGTTGTTGATTGTTGCTCTTGTTCTGATGGATTTCAAATGGAAGCTTTAAATCACTGTCGCACTTTTAAAATCTCTTTTAGTATTTGATATGCCATGAATTGGCCAATTGGGTTGCCTGAAGTCAAATTTGAATTTATGAGAATGGTAACTTAGTCTTGTTGCCTATACATTTGATGTATACATCAATATTCAGTACAATTTTAAATCATTATTCTTCTTCATGAGCTAAGTATAATGATGTTTCAACTGTTGTATTCTGTATTATCAGGGAAACACACAATATTTGGAAGAGTATGTAGAGGAATGGAAGTGATCAAAAGACTCGGCAGTGTCCAAACTGATAAGGATGATAGGTGTGCCTGTTCTTACAATAATTCTTTAATCTTTGGGGTACTTAAGTTTGAATAATTTAGCCATCTGTATCTTTCTGGTACTTAAAACGTTGGAGTTTCTTGCTAGTCTGCTTAATAAAATACAGAGCTTAAGGAATATATTAGCAGATATCTAATTACTAATAGGGCAACTTTTGCTGCCGGAGGAAAATTGGCTGAGTTACCTGGATTAGTTCATAAATTTGCACAAAAATGTCCATTACATTATTTATTGCATAGAAGTGCATTCAAAGATTTACCACCTTTGATATTCAGTAGTTACTGGAAATTGAACAGCCACTGTAAACTGAATGAGGGTGCTGATCTTCTTTTTGTGAGGGCTTTTCAATAGGTCCGTCTTTTGGGTTTTTTGTATTCTTTTGCAGCCAGCCTTGTCAGTGTTTGTAAGTCCGGGCTGGCTCTCCTCGTTTTTGTCGATGCTTTTTGTGTAATGAAGTTTTCTTGTTTTTGTTTCCAATACTGGAAATTGGTTAAAAAGGAAAAACAAAATTGACATAATATAGGTCCAATGCTGCTGCTACTATTGGTTTATGTAATGAGGGCCTGTGCATTCTTAAGGACTTTGTGTGAAGGATGTATTAACTATTTAGGAGACCAAAATAGGAAATATTGGTAATCCGATAGTTTATTCCTCATCTAAATGCTATAATATAAGGGACATTTTTGTTTAGCATGATGTCTAGGAGGGGCCCGCAGAAAATTGACATAAGCTTGGTAAATGTCTCATGAGCACTGGCTAGTATGTATTAAAAAATTGTGGATACTAATTAACTTTGCCAATAAGATCAGAACTCCTTTTTATACAAGAGGTCTTGGTTCAAATTTTGCTTACACTAGGATGGGGAGGAATCTGGTTGATATTTATCCTAAAAACAGCTTGAAAAACAAATGAGTATGTGAGAATATTTAATGTTTTTAATAATGATCAAATATTTTCTCTAGTGTGTTGATTACCTGCTGATCATCTGGACAGCCACAGCTTCTCAAAAATATTCAACTGGCATTAACTACTGTTTCATAAAATTTCTGTAATAAATGATTTTCCAAAGCTTGTGGGATTATTGCCTCCATGCATGTGTATGTTGATCTGATATGCCAGTCTATGATTGTATTTAACAATTTGTTTATGTCTCTTATCCTTTGCTGTTGCAGGCCAATCCATGATGTGAAGATACTACGGACTTCCGTTAAAGATTGATGGCTAGAAGCTCAATATTCACAGTTTTCAAAATGATATAAACTCTGATCTCTGGTGTACTGAAATTCAAAGACAAGCTGAACACTTAAATGGCTATCATTGAAACGGGGGGGATAAAAGACATTTAGAAATTTGGAATTCTTGCCACAACATCTTTGTTCTTGATTATATTTGCCATTGTTGAGGTTGAGATTTGATTTTCTCGTAGTTAACATTGTGACCTTCCATGGTAAAAATTGCATATAGCTTTGTGTAGCTAAGTTGTTAATGGCTGGTCTTATATTGCCATAATTTTTAGAGTTATTATCATTTTCTTCCTTGACAATCAATGAATCATTATTTATTCCATATCGATTTAAAAAATATCATTTTATCCCTTTTTTTAACTTGAATTAATATTATTTTTAATTTTTTTTGATCTTTTTAAAATTATCATCAAAAGAAAAATAATAATAACTCTAATTTTTAAATAATCAAGGTTAATTGTGCCGAAAAAAATAATTAATTGTACAGGTAATTAATCTGATTAATCTTACTTATAAACTTAAAAAATATGTATACATCTGGTAAATTTAATGTTAATCATTTGGAAATATAAATATTTAAATAAATATAAAAATAAAATGTATTAATTTTCATTTAATGCAAAATATATTTTTATATGTTTAGGATTAGGATATAAGTATTTCTATATTAAATATTTAACTGTCATAATAGATTATTTTATAATCATATTATAAAATTAATTTTACAATCAATCTAATTTGATTATTAAATAATTATCCAACTCTTTAATACAAAACATATTTTAAATAATCAAATTCCAACTTCCCAAAGTAACACGAGGGGCTAACTTCTATACCATCTTTAATCTATACGTGAAAATTATCATGTTGACCTCATAAGATAAACAGACTATTAGGTTGTGAATGTTCTCTTTTACGTATCATTCCCCAATCATGGGGATTCAAAGTGAAACCACCCAAAAAGTGTCTAAATTGGTTTCTTCTTGCAGTTTCTTTGCGATTAGAAAAATGAACTCCTGTAACATGTTTCATTGTAATTGTAGTAAATGGAACATACATCGAACAGCCAACTAAAACCAAGTTCCAGATAACCATAGGAACCCCAATGGCATTGACCAAACACGAGTTCTCATGATAAGTTGTTTGACCATATTATCAGAACTGCAATTTGCCACCCAAGTCATACATAATGCTCTTGCTCATCGTTTTCACCAAACTACACTTCATTTTCTTTGTAATGTTGCATTCCCCAAGAGCTCAAAGAACTAACATTCATACACACATCACATGACTTCCCTATATGGTGATCTAACCACTATTTCATGGATAAATCCAAGGAACAAATCATTCTACAGAAAGAAAAGAATTCCTTAAAATTTACAAGCCACAACTAATTTCTATATTTGAGGGGAAAAAATTGCAATTTGTATACCTATTCTAAGCAGCACAATGCCTCAGCTCTTCCAATCCACAATACTAGCATAGAACAAAAATCAAACAGCACAGCTCTGCCAGCATTCTTTCCCCAAAAAATCTGGTTCTATGCATGATAGCCCTAGGTTGTTGCATCATGAGACTACCACCTGCCTCTGTTCCACTATAAACCACGGTAAATATACACCAGTCCGAGCTACATCTTTGTGAACACAATCTCCAATAAAGCCTCCGATAATTGCCAGTCAATAAAAACATTCATTTTCAACCCAGCTAGCCTGAATTAGTAGTCTGATTCAACTGAACTACATTTCCTTCACAATTAGAGGGGTTCGATATGGATGTTAC
This sequence comes from Litchi chinensis, assembly GCA_019925255.1. NCBI lineage: Eukaryota > Viridiplantae > Streptophyta > Magnoliopsida > Sapindales > Sapindaceae > Litchi > Litchi chinensis. The sequence goes on along the minus strand of CM034475.1, from coordinate 10,424,783 downwards.
AGCCTGACTATATCCATTGGACTTGACAGTTCCCAAAGGGCTTTCTTTTGAGAATGTGATGCTCATTGGCTCAGAGATCTTGATGGCAGATTCTTCGAAGACCACCTGCTGTTGTAGCATCTCCATCTGCCTTAAAGATGGCACATCACCGTTACAGTACCTGTGCCACATGTTCCGGTATGTTGACTCCAAACCAAGTGTATAGTTTTGTCCATCACAGACAGGGGACTTAGACATAAGGCCCCGAAGACTCGTCCTTAACTTTGAGAGAGCAGTAACATCAGAGGCCAACTGCAATGCCAACTGGACATACTCATCTTCATTTTTTGCAATCAGATGTTGCAAGCCTGTTTTGCAATTAGGCACAGGTACAGATTAGTTTAGGCAATATAAACATGCACTGATGGTAAGTAACAACAACAATGAAACTTCATGTGGTTTACAGCAACTGCAACCAAACAACAAACAGGCAAAACTGCATCAACAAACAGAAATCTGTTAATGGCATGACTTCTATATACCTGAACTCTCCACTGAAAAGTTCTACAAGAAAAGTGAAGGGACCAAGATATATGAGAGAGAAAATAAAGTGGAACAATCTTGTGTGATTACACTCATAAAACCACTGTATCCACAAAATTCTCCCACGATTATATAAAAAAAAATCAAGACTCCCCTTGATTCTACATATCACAGGAAAAAATTGGGTTGCAATAACTCAAGAGTCCAGAGTGCACTAGGAAAAAATACACTCAGGAGATTAGTAAAACACATAATTCTCGCAAGTAATGAGAATTACATAATTGTCATGGCAACACCAAGTCAGGTCAAGATATTTCTCCAGCTCTATCTTTAAAGACTAATCATTATTCCTTTCGTTTTCTAAAGCACTTGCCTAGACTTGCCACATTGCAGTTATTTTAATCAAGAAAACAGTTATCGTAGTTATAGACTTTACGGCACTGACAGAAAAGCTCAAACAAGCAACAGGATGAAATTGTGCTTGGATTCTTAGGTCAAGCTACCTTGGGGAACTTAAATTGGCTCAATTGATTAAAACTATGACTTAACAGCATTTCAAATTTTGCTATATATTTCAACATTAACAAATTAACATACTAAGATCACGTCAAGTCAAATTCAGTCCAGGCGCCAGGATACAAGGGCTTAACTCCTCTTCAGGGGTCCAGACTGAAATTAAATCAAATTATAGCTAAAGCCCTCAAGTCTATGCAAAGTATAGGCTAGCATAACCTGACCAACCTCGCATCCTACACATATCTACTGGCATTAAACAATTCAAAACCAGGCTAGTTAAAGGTGATACTAAAAAAAGCAATGGTCCAACTATAGGACATAAGGGTTTAATTCACATTTGCATATTTTGTCACAATGATTGGAGAACAAGGAGATTGCTCCAAAAAGAAAAGAATAATTTAATTTAGACTGGCAAACCTATCCAAACAACTACAAGCAGGAAACAAAAAGTAACTAGGTCTTCAAGCAACCAACCATCAAGAATAGATTTACATCAGATTGGCATTGATTAAATGACTGAAAGAGAAATTCCTTACCAACTTTGTCAAGAAGACTGACACCAACATTATGAGCATGCACTGAACCAGCCATCGTGACACATGGAACTCCCATGTACAACGATTCACAGGTCGTTGTAGTTCCAGCATATGGAAATGTATCCAAGCTATAAAAATGAGAAGAACAAGGTTTAGAACCACCAAACAAGCAGCATGAGATCAGTCACAGAATCTAATAGAGCACATAAATATCAGTGCAATAGATTACATGCCAGTTGTCATAATGGCAAAATTAAGTTGCTTTCATCTAATATTTTTAATTACTATTATTACTGGAAACAAAAAATTTTAAAGAAGGAAAGGAGGGGGAAAAAAAAGAAGAAGAAGAACGACACAAAAGAGCTCTATAACAACACATTGCTTTCATCTAATGATTAAGCATAGTTATTATTCTGACGTATTGACTTGTTCAACTTCACCATTATAGAGAGAAATAAATATTTCAAAGTACCGTAGATTTTGTTGATTAAACTCATCCATTCGATATTCCAAAAGATACACGCACATACACAAGTATAGTGTATCTAGTGAGAGATCCCTTATTAAGGTTTGTGAGAATCTTAAGGAAATACAATTAATTATTATGCTATTCTATGGATGCTGAGAACAATGAAATATATTTATGAAAGAAATTTGAAAATTTTTGGAGCACTAGAACTATTTTTTCAACTTTTTTGGAATATGAAGCATTAAAAAAAGGGTGTAACATATAAAAAATGAAACAATAGTTCTAGTACTCCATAAATTTTCAAACTCTTCTCACAAGTACATTCACTGCTCTTCTCATCCACACACACACACACACAATATATATATATATATGTATATATATGTGTGTGTGTGTATGTATGCATGCATGCATGCATGCACGTATAATGGACAACCTTTTTTAAGATTTTTCAAAGACATTTACTACTTTAAATGATGTCAGAAGCCAACGTTGTTAACTAAAGTCTTCAATGTGAGTGCTAGTTAGTTCAATTCACCGGGTCTCTTCCACTTGTATAATATAAATTTAAGGGGGTCGAGGTAATCCCCTGCAGGATGCTTCAAAGACATCTTTCTGGTTTAGATGATTTCAAAAACAACTAAAGTTTGCAATTAGGATGCTAGTTTGTTTGATTAACAAGGACTCTTCAAGTTGTATAGTTCATTTTTTAAGCAGTTCAGGGTGGAGGTGCAGTGCAATGCAACAACAACAATAAGAATAGAAGATTGAGAAATGAAGAGGAAACAAAAGAAGGATGCATAATCAACTTTAATAATTATTAGGTATCCCAAAATTCCAAAATAAAATAGAGGTGATTTCTCTGAAAGAATCATGGAGAAGGATAGTGCAACAAAAATATAATATTTACACTACTGAAATACCATTGTATACAAAACAATTCAAATTCTACCTGATGTCCATGAGAGAATATGCTTGCATATGGTCATGGTTCAAAAGAATTAAAGGCAGAAGATCAACACGTAATGATTCCAAGCCCAGCTGCTCCAATGTCGAAAGAAACCTGTGCCTTACACTATCGCAACAAAATGGTTTACATTTTACCACCAGGCGTGAGTTCGGAACGGCACAAAGTATCCTTGCCCAAACTTGCAAAACCTTGGGTGTTATCTAGTAGAAGTCCAACAAAAGTAAGTTAATAAAAATAAAAATGGAGATCTGAAAAGTTCATAATTGCATGGGGAATACTTCTCAAAATAAAACCAAACCAATACCTTTGCTAGATTATTAAAGCTACCAAATGTAATAAAGCCATTAGACAGAGCAGGAGTAGGGGAAACAGGCCCGGCCTCTGGTGAAGGTGTATAGCAAAGGAAGCATTCAGGTAATCTAACTAGCTCCTCAACATGCCTGCCAAATCAAGAAGGAGATGAAGTACAATACGCATAAATCCACACCAGAACAAGTTCATCCTGGGAAATGTGTAAATAATAAAGGTATCAGTACACCTACTTCTGTGATGTATCAGGAGGGTCTGCCAGTGAATCAGTGATTCTATAATCGATAGTAGGAAGACCAGTTGTGTTTGGGTAACCAATCCAAGTCACCTTGAACATGCAAGCAATGGAAAAATTAGATCTGGAACAAAAATGTTATTATATCAAATTCATTACCTTTGTGCTTGGAAAAGAGCATGGATGAATACCAGATGCAGCCCATAAGATGCTTGAGAAAGAGCATGGATACAGATGGAAACCTCCTAATATCATGATCTAGCTTTAATACATGAATGTATGACCAATCTAGACTATATAATTAATTAAATACTCCATCTTTAATCCTGCTAGTTCTCAGCATCCTGTGGCCTTAGGAATGCAATTTAGCATCCTGCAAGAAATGATCACCACATAACTTTCTTTTCCTGGTAAAAATTGAACCTAAGAGTTACCAACCACCCTTTACCCTTAGATCACCCAAGCCAAGATGATGTATCACACCTTAATTCAACAATTATGAATAAATTAATAAACTTCTGGTATTTCAGAGTAATTACTTAAAATCACAAGACAAACAACAAAGGCAATCTCATTTCATACAATTAGCAAAACAGGACAACAATTGATCCTACAAGAAACAAACTATTTAGGCCAATAAAGTATTAAAACAGGAACAGAATCTTGACAACCCACTATTAGGAATTCTGCTTCAACTGACCTATCTTTTAGGTTCCAAAGTTGCAACTTCTTAAACAGAACATATATTAAATCTGATAATGAAAACAAAACATTACGCAAATAAGTGAAAAAGAACTCAGGCAAATGAAGAATAAAAGGTCCAACATACCTGAACAGGGGCTGGTCGACATGCCATCATTCCCAACTTGTTATTAGCTGTATGACCAGTAAGTTCAACCAAGATGTCAATTTTATCCTCTCTAACCATGCTGGCAACCTTTTTTTCTTCAATTCCGTATATATCCCTCCATAATCCACCCTTTTTAATTACTTTCTCCCTAAACTTAATAGTTTTTGCATCTGCCTGCAACATTATTTTAAAATTAATTCCAGAAAGACAATTAAAAGTATATTAGCCTCCAACAAGAACTAATTTCTGAACTAGGTTTTTTTTCATATAGTTTATAGCATTGTACTTCAGTGAGTCATTTATTATTATTTTCAGCAACCATTTCCCAAAAGTAGCAAATTCCTTTCCAGAACAGATGGAAAAGAAATACAAATTTGAGAGTTTATATTATCCAAAATGCTTCCTTTCTAGGGGGAGGTAAACAGAATTCCATTGGATACCACTTTTAATGAAAGACTGCATTATCTACCATCAAATCATAATACATTTTGAAACACAAAACATGGCAGCACTTGGCAAATGGAGGGAGAAGAATGATTTCTCGTTGTGATGGAGCAAATTTGGTTTAAATTTAATTGAAAAGAAATAAATATGCAACACAATTAGGCATAGTGTTCCAGGCAGGTATCCGAATGTAATCATTACCTTCACTACTGCTGAATAAACAACCACCTTGTAATTTCCATAGTCATGATAGACAAGGGGGGCCTCAATGAAATATGATACAGAATGAGTAAAATAATCTGGAGATACATATCCAATCACAAGTTGTCGGTCTGGATCCTTTGGGTTGTCCCATGATGTGTACTGTGGATATAACCTCATAAAGCGCCTACCCCAATCCCTACAAACATTTATTTGAGTTCAGATAAAATCTCATTGCTGCAGCTTTACAATTGATGCAAGCAACTATAGTGCAAATACCCTATGCTTCCATAAGAGTATAAATTAGTAAATATTTAATAAAATTCTTTTTTTAAGTGAATTTGTGTAGAGGTAAAAATAAGCAGAAATATCTGCCTTGAAGATGTAGACTAACAACTTCTTAGGAGTAATTAAAGAATCGTATTGAAGTATTATGACAGTTCTCGAAGTAGATGACCAGGCAGATTTATATTAAAATGCTTGGTATCTGCCTTCTCAACTCAATACATGTTTAATTTCAAGCATACACTTCTATAACTGCCTGAAACAGAAAGAATAGAAACAAAAGTAAAACTAAGAAGCTCTAGAAAAAGGTGCAACCTGATTTGGACATCAACCAATAGAAAAGGAAGTTGGTCTCTTAATAAACAAGAACAGTTATTACTACGGATATATCCTCTCATGTAACCTTTTTTCTTCTTGAATGCATAAACAGCTTATATAAGAAATACAGATACTTGACAATTAAAAAGAATTACACATAATATCAAAAACCACATTCAGACTATGCTTTAAGAGAACCTCGCTATCAGTTGAGGTCAATTAATTTCTATATTTACTCAGAAAGCTTTTCATGACATGCTTCCAGAACTAACAACTAGTCTCGACTAATTGGTATATTTATCATGAGCTCATAATACAAAGATAAAGCTGCTACTTAAAATCAAATAACAGAATGTAAATAAGCACTAAGCAGATAAAATCTAACTGTAACCTGTGTGCCTCAAAAAGCTTATCGTCATGTCCCTCGTTTATGTAATTCATAGCAAGCAATCGATTCTGAAATGAAATTGTCAACAAATTAAAGATATGAAACAATACTATCAAAGGAGTACTCAATAAGGACATGAACAAAAACACTATAATAGGGAATCAAAGTGCAAGCATCTTGTTCATATTAGCTATCATTAACAACCAACATTCATACTGAATATAATAGCTATATGCATGCAGTGCAACCTACAATGACAAGTAAAACATCTTATGTTCACATTTTCAGAGCACAACAACAGAACTTTTATTTTGATCAAACAAAGATCACAATAATCCAAAATCACGAGTTAAAAAGACAATGAAGGCTGCTTTAACTTTAATACATGGAATTAAACAAATATGAAGAAATTGTTTGGTAAAATTGTAATTAATTCCAATCAAAAGATCTTTTTGAGACAGAGGTCTCAGACTCAAATTTTGTTCATTGAACTTGTAGGCAATCATCACTCTTGTGCCATATTTTTTTTTTTTTTTTAATTTTTCAGTAAAATTCCCCTGAATTTAGTTCAAGAAAAAAAATCCCCCAAATTAAATTCCCTTTTCAATGCCTCAACAGAAACATTGCCCAGAAAATCAACCATGTTGTACAAACAAATTCCAAGTTACACATCAAATTTCAGCCGGCATGTCAAATGATTATTTATAGAAACGCTGTAAAGTATCATGCCACTGCAGAGCACACCAGTCGAATCTCTTACTGTAAAAGAGCCTGAAGGCATGCAACCATTATTAAAGATCACCAAGTAGTTGTCACAAGAAAGATAGAGAAAAACCAGCAAGTAGCAGCCACAAGAAGGTTGTGAAAAATCAGCTAGTAGTGGTACCTGGCCTGCATTCCGAGAATCGGGATCTATCTTAAGGCATTGCTCATAAGCGTCAATAGCCAGCGATATGTTACCAGCATCTCTGTAGAGAACCCCTACAAATTAAAGATAATGAGGAACAAATTTATATACAACCTTATATCCAGCCAGACAATTTAAAAACAGAAACTTCTAAGAGAGAGACAGAGAGAAACAAGAAGGTATCCTGACCCTCAAGAATCACCCTATAGGCCTATACAGAATTATATACTGTTATTTTACAGATATAAAAAGTGGCAAAACTAGTCTTTCCTTCTACTTTACAAGGTTTTGTCCAGACATGCACAACACCAAGGCCTTTGATGAATTAATTAAGTTTCTTGAAACCATAAAAAAGCATATCGGGAAACAAATAATTTATATAATTCTCAATGAAATGCCACTGCAAGATTGACAATTATAATTTTGCAAAATTTTAAAAGTTACGGTAGACTTTATTCTTACATCAGACTATTCTAAATCTCACCCTCCATCATATCTCAATTAGTGGATTATGCATTAATAATATATAACCACTCCAGGAACCTAGAGAGGTAATTCATTAAGACATAAACAAGTTTAAAAGCCTGTTCGTTGGTCTACAGCAACTGAAACAGAGTTCTTGGTTAATTAACTTAAAACCAATTTGTGAGGGACTATGAATGATAAAATTCAAATAAAATCGTCTAGCATGCGTTTATCTCCTCAAAGTTGTGCACTGTGTAAAAGGGAATTAAGAGAGCATTGATCATCTCTTTCTTCACTGCCAATCATCTCTTCCTTCACCGTCCCTTGGTCAGCCATTCAAACAAGCTGTTTCGGTCAGCTGGTTTAAGCTGATCCATGTCAACTAATGGTAGGACCATTTTAGCAGAAAGCTCTTAAGCTTTTTGAAGGAGGCAAACAGGCTACAGAGTTATGGAAATGTGTTGTCATGGCCGTACTTCGGGTAGTTTGAATGAAGAAAATGAAGAGTTCTCAAAGATGTTGAGGAGGATGCGGTGGAGTCTATTTAAGAGAAGATAATAGTTCCAGGGCCTATTTGCAGGCTTCATTTATTGAGTTTAACAATGGTCAGCTGTTTTATGCCACCATAAATGAGCAGCTGTATGGAAGTGAAGAGTAGGCTAGGGTTTCTCCAGCTTTGCCATCACTTTTGTTAGCAGGTTCAGGATTTTTGCACATTAGGGTCCAAATGTATCATCTTGTCCTTTCTGTTTTTGGGGGCTTCTTTTGAAGTCTTGGTCAGCTCCTGTGCCTGTTTTTATTATAGTCTGGCTGTTTACTCTAAGTGGACAGCTTCTTGCTTCATAATCCTTTTCAATAACATACTTCCTTTTTCTGATCAAAAGCAGAAGATTATTTTACTACTTTAAAGTTTCTATTGATCAATTTAAAATTTGGATTAATCTTCTCCAGATCTGAGTTGCAGGACAATTCTGTAATATTTAGAGAGAGGGAGTGACCAAGCAAACGAACACTACACACACAGAGAGACAGAGACAGAGAGAGACCTAAGTTATTATATGCTTCGGCATATGTTGGATTAGCAATAATAGCCTTCTCAATCATGCTTGCAGCAGAATCCATTTTACCCTGCAAATCAGAAAAAAGAAACAGCAATTCTCTCAACATATGGCTTCTTCATATATCTGACAACATGTATGATTCAATACCAAACCTGAACAGTGTAAACAACGCCAAGGTTGTTCAAAGACTGTGAAAAGTTTGGTTTTATTGATAAAGCCATCTGCAAAATGAAGATGATGATGAGAATAACGAGAACAAGACGAATGAATTAAAATATCACACAAGCATTGAAAATTGCCTGATAGCACTCCACAGCTTTATCAAGGTTGTCACGGTCTTTGTATATCACTCCTAGATTGTTGCATGCTTCAGCACAATGGGGATTGAAATGAAAAGCAAGTTCATAAAAAACAATTGCCTGTACAATAAAAAGTTGGTCAGAAATTTTCAATTAACAAAAGCATTAATGAAAAGAACATGTAATCAGAATTATATATGTAATAAGGAGACAATAATTTCAACAGAATTTTAATCACACACATATACACAGATGTACTTACCATGTCAAACTTCAGCATCTCACCATAAGCAACCCCAAGATTATACATGGCATCAGCATAGTGCCAATTATAATACAAAGCCTTCTTGTAATACGCCACACCTTGATTAATGTCTCCTTCCAATTTAACCTGAATAATTCACACCAGTGAGCCCAAAATAAAGTAAAAGAAAATTTCACATCACAGCAGCTCATAATGAAGAACATCAGATCTGCGTGATTAGTTGACAGATGGGAAAACTAAAGCACCATAATAGAAAAGTCGGACAATTATTCTTAACAAGAAGAAAAAAATGGTAAATAACAATGAGGAACCCCATTTTGCCTTCATCAACCAACACCTAAAATTAAATAGTAGATATAGAATGATGTTGTTCCAGCAAAATCTCATGGTCACAAATGAGTGAAACTGTACGGTGCAAAACAGAAGTTACGAAACCTTTCAATAAGATCTTTTTATGTTCTAGCAATCTAGAAGAACACTACATTGATTTTACTTTTTAGGATGAAGTAAGCGGTTTCCAGTGTTTCTGGTTACTTGCTTCTTAAGCCGAATAATAGTCCTCAGACTGACACATTTAAATCAACGTGGAGAAAGTGAAACTCTGTCATTTTTTACTGTATCATCCTTAAAATTGGGAACCCTAAGAAGTTCTATGGATTCAAACACCATCCTCAACATCTTAACAATTATTTCATTTTAACTAATTTTTTGATACAATTACAACTTTCAAGGATTTTAGGAAAAGGACTAGGATACCATATCAAAAGGGTAAAATTACAATAACATCCAGCCAATTTAATTCCCAAGATTCTTGCCCAATAAATCATTTAACAATGGAAAATTTGAAATCCACGAGGCCAGGAGGAACTTCCATAGAGAATGTATTTTCAAATATAATTGCAATAAGGTATCTGGCCACGAAATTATAAATGTATCACAGGAAAGAGACTCAATGGCTGAAAAGAAATCACCTTTGTCCCCAAATCAGTCAAGGCTATCGCCATATTGTTCTTTGCAATCTCAAAATTTGGAGATACAGCTAAACACCTGACACAAAAGCAATTAAAACATAGCTTCAGCACAAGTAGCAAAAACAAACATGCTCAGGAACAAGTTCGAAAATTTTAGCTGAATACCTCTCATAACAGGCAATTGCTGACTCCAAGTCACCACGATTTTTATAAATGACACCCATATTGCAGTATGCTTCAGCATACATAGGCCTCTCCAAAGCAGCCTTGTCATAGCAATTTAGGGCCGTGTCATATTGCATCATTTCAGAATAGACAACGCCAAGGTTATAATATGCAGGCTGCATTTTACATAGAAATATAAGTATGCTGTGCAAAAAAAATTCCATTAAAAAAAGGCAACAAATGGTCGAAAATCAAAAGGTTAACCAAGAGAGAACATCAAATTACAGCATAATGAGGATCTATTTTTAGGGCTTCATAGTACTTCTGTATTCCCTCCTGAGTGTTGCCTGCAAGCTTTAAGCTGGTTCCGAGATCTGTTAGAACAATTGCTAGGCACTCAGCAGCCGGTTTGTACAAGGAGTCTGCCCTCAAAGCCTTCTGGTATGACTGAGCAAGTACATGGATAGAGCTTCAGTAACAGTCAGACACAAATCATTGCACGCATTTACAAAACCTAATTTCAGTTACAAAGCGGAACAAGCATAACAAGTGAACCTATAATTAAAAAGAAAATGAGAGTTAATGCTCAATACAGGAAAAAAAATTAATAATTATGTATATCAGTATGGTAATTGACTAGAATTTTCCCAAAGAGACTGGAAGATAGAGAAACATTTATAAACGTCAACAACATTGCATGATACATTTATTGGAAACTAAACCTAAATTTGGAAAGAAAAAGAATAACATGAGTAAGAAAAACTAATTTCTACCCATTGGTATGAATGGAACGGAAAGTATAAATTGGCCAAAAAGACCAACAAATAGGCAGATATAACTGTCTTTAAATTTTGAGGGAAAAAAAAGAAGCAATAGAGAGACAGCAACTTAATAATCTCTCATTAATGATCCACCTTTTCCAAATCAGTAAGCAAGACCTGAAAAAACACTGAACCTGAACATAACAAGCAACCGTTGCTTTTTCTAAGCCTGTTTCTTTATTGACCAGGAATGCTGGTCGGTTGTACTATCCTTGTGTAGTGACACATGCATATACATATCTAGGCCCTGAACGAACATTCTATAGGTAAGAAAGTAGGTGCAAAATAGGGAACTTGTCATGCATTTCAGGCAAGCAGTTGCACAACTTAGGAAATTAGTAGTATGGGGAAAGGTACGAACTGTAACTCTGGGCATTAGACAGCTAAGCAAAGAAGGAGGTAGAGTAGCACAAGGAATGCTAAGGAATCATATTGCTTAGGGGAAGAGCAAATCATCAGTGGTGATCATACTAAAAAGTTTGTTAACAATAGAAAACCCACCAAATACAGGTAAAATAGGCTAAATCAAAACACAACTGCAAGAGAGGTCCATCAAAATCTAAGAATTGCCCAATTTCCACATGACTGATGCACCCAAAAGTGCAACATCCAAAAGTTTGGCACAGCAGACAAGCACACTATAATATTGAATAATTTATCAAGTATGAAATTCTGAAAGATACTTTTCATCGATACTTAAAAATTATTAAATGCATAATCTATACATGCATACATACATATATATAAGTTTATGTGTCCTAACATATACAACTATTTGATGATATTACCTCAAAACTAGCGACTTGACATAAAACAAAAGGGGTGAGGAAGAACGAAAACTCTCATTGAACAAGCTGGACAGAGACAAGAAAAACAGGTAGGCGAGGGATCAAATACAACTCGACATGTCATGTGCAGAGTCAAAACATTAATTCAAGAGTTCAATGCACATCATATTGTAGCATCTCATCCAATTTCTATCAGTATTATCAACAACATCCATTAATAATATATGGTCATAATAACCAATCACAAAAGGATACAAGAGGAATAACTTCAATGCAGTCAATTACAAGCAACCAATCAGTGTATCAAACTACACTGAGGTTTGTCATTACTCCTATATGAAATTTTCCAACTAATAGTAACCATCAAATACTCCACAATGAAACACTGACTTAACTGCCATAAGCATACCTCAGCAGCCTCTACCAGGCGTCCCTCATCTTTGTACAATATACCGCAATGAGTGAGAGCACATGCATTTTGCGAGTCCAACTTGACAGCTTCTGAAAAACTGTCAAAAGCAAGCCTTCCCATGTTCTGCATCTGCAGGCATATTCCTTTCCCAATGTATGCTTCAACATTGCCACTATCTTTCTCCAAAATACTCTCATATAGAGCAAGAGCATCAACAAACTTGTTTCTTGATCGAAGAATGTTCGCATAAGAGAGAGCATCCTTTCCTTCAAATCCCTTTTGTGCTGGAGCAATAGCCACAGGAGAGCCACTGGTACCAGGCGAAGACTGTGATCCCTTCAAGAATCCATTATCTCGTATCGGGTCTCTCTCGGTCCCATCACTGGCATCTTTGCCCGTCCAAACCATCTGATTATATCCAAAAACTCACTCCCCTACACGAAATCTATCCACAGTGAATTTTATTAATCTACGAACTGCAAGACTTTGCTTCCATAAGTAATTTCCAACCTCAAAATTTATCAAATAAACTGAAAAAAAAAAAAAAAAAAAAAAAAATTGGGAAAAAAAGAGTTCTACCATGTAGCAACTAATCTTCATGGAACAAACAAATTCACACTCTAAGACAGAAACTGGCAAAACCAAGTTGCAAGATTAAAACTTTGAACCCATCAATGCCCAACAAAAACCCTAACCATAATAAAACAATATCAGCTACTCTACAGCTCGAGCTATACACTTCAATCAAAATCCATCACACTTTAAGAAGCAAAACCCTAAAACAAACCAAAAAAAAAAGGAACAACTACGAGGAACCATCTCTAAAACCCAGTGAAGCCCACTTAAAATAAAGACAAAAATTGGGATCCAATTGATTCGTACCAATAATCAAATCTCCTATTAAGTAGTAATAACATCACAACGAACACATATAATAAAGAATTAAAGAGAGAGAGAAAAGATTAGGGCTTTTCAAACTCACATTTAAAGTAAAGGAGCAACACACAGGTACAATAGAGCAAAAGGCGCAGCCACTTCGCTTTTGCCAGTTCAAAGCCTTCACTTAAGATAAGAAATGTGAATTCGTTTATATTAGATAGAGAGCGAGAAAGAGTGCGTGTGTGTGTGTTTGTGTTAGTGTCTGAAACCGGAGGGTTGAGGAGGTGGAGACTTGCGACTCCCTCCCCACTTGGACACGGACACGGAGGGGGGGCTCGATGTCTCCCAAAAGACCAAGAGAGAAAGAGAGAGAAGAGGGAGATGCTGGCGTCTGTCCCGTTCGTTAATCACAACATTGTTTTGGCACCATCAGCAACAGGCTTTGTTTCTTCGCCCCGCACTTTCGATTTTATTTGCTTTCCTACCACTGCCCACTTGCGCTTGTGCTCCTAAAACCACTGTACATGCCACTTATTAATGTTTCATTTCCATTTGGCCACATTAAAAGAGTCATTGTCTTTTCGTTAACATAGCTAAGTTTCGATTATTTTGAGATACCACTTTAGAGTGACAGCGACGTTAATCTGAATCATCATTTAATCGGACCATTATCAAACTAAATGATCCTTATTTATTACCTAATCACGTCAAGTGATAGTGTCGATTTTGATCATCTTTTTTCTTAAAATATTGCAATTAAATCATGGATTGGATGGAAGACGTGACTGGAACCCTAACCTTATAATATAGGTGTGAGAGGTACATTTTTAAACCAATTTTAAATTACCTTAGTTTCGATTTTTATGTCAATGAAATTATATGTTTGTATAAAATATTTCCACTGGGGACTTAAGGGGTGACATGTGCCTCTTCTCGAACTTTTAAAAGCTTCCATATGTTTTAAAGATATATAATTACTAAAATGTCAATTCATTTAAGTATTGTTTTCTTCCGTCCATTTTCGTTTAATTCTAAACCTTTCAAATTATGCTTTTTTTTTTTAATTTATTTACCATTATATCATATGTTTCTCTTATGCTTAATTTGAACTGGTAATGGTTTATGAGGTTTGAATACCTTACAGATTGAGTGAAGTTATATATCAATAACAATCATCGGATATTTTTCAACATTGACCTTTACAATTAATTTAGGGATTGTTATTGATGAGTAACATTACTCAACTAATAAGTTAACAAAAGTCGTAGTTTACTTTTAATGTTTCTACTAAATGACTATTGTCTTTCAACATATTATATCTATCTTCTTTTAAATAGATTAAATAATTAATTTAATTAATGGATTAAAATTCTAAACTTTATTTGTTACATCGAAATTGTTAATCCCTAATTCGTTAATCAATTTTTTTCTCATATAGTCATATTTTAATCTATTTAAAAATCAATAACAACAACTTAAATAGAATTAAAAGAAAATTAAAAATCAAGAAAAGTTTACAAAGTATTGTTATTGACTTTGTAATATTTGTCAATTTATCACATTTTCATATATAATAGTGCAAGATTTAATTTTGTTACAAAATTCATATTGTAAATATGTAAATTAATTTTCAAGAAATTATGGAGAAACACTTTAAGAATTGTATTGATGTGTGACATGAAAGTTCTGAAAATTACATAACAATTTATTATGATTTAAATACAAATTATTCACAGAAGATATAACCTAAAACAAGTAGGGCTAACTTTTTAATTTATTAATAATCAACCTCCAAATTGTTCCAAAAATCATTAATATTAATGGTAATTATTATTTAATATGTGTAAAGACGAAAAGATTCTTGAGATTTAAAGAAATTGTTGGATTAACAAATTAGATCATGTGAAAGGACAAAAAAAAAAAAATCAATAGTGGGTATGTGAGAAAAATTGTTATCATATTCAAATATATATTAGACCTCGTAACAACCATAACTAGTCCATGTCACCAAATTTTTGTTTTTTTTTAAACGTATTTACTTATTTATTAAATGAGGAAATATTTTTTTTAAATATAATACATTAATGATGTTTTCTAAAATGGAAAAAATTAAATTAAAATGAATGATTGTAGAATCAAATTCGATATATCTATATTTTTATTTCAGAATAGTTACTAATAATCACTATATTTTATTTTGGATCAAATTCTTTTTATAATTTATGAACAATTTTTAAACATTAACAAATTCTTTCTTTTCTATTTATAAAATCTTAAACATTTTTTTTTCATTATTTTGAGATTTGGGATTTATCGCAACATAACAAAATCAACACTTAATATCATGAATGCAGTAGAATGTAATTTTCACCAAACTTCATGATTTTATAAATAAATGCAAGATTTAGAATCCTAAATGTGTAATATTTCATCCACGTTTTATCTTATTTATAAGACTTTTGAAAACAATTATAATTTTTGTTATTTAACACGTGGGCTTGAATCTTCAAGATGACATAGTGAATTTAATTTCTAAAATTAACATTATAATTATCATTATCCCAAAATTAACATTACAGTTGATATTTTAATTTATTAACAA
Organism: Litchi chinensis; assembly: GCA_019925255.1. Lineage (NCBI taxonomy): Eukaryota > Viridiplantae > Streptophyta > Magnoliopsida > Sapindales > Sapindaceae > Litchi > Litchi chinensis. Next base: position 10,409,105 of record CM034475.1, on the reverse strand, counting down.
TCAACGGATTCTTGGACAAGATGTTGAAAAATATTTAAAACTCTTACATCATCTCACATATATTCCTGAAATTGATTTTTTTTTTTTGTTGTTCTTTTACATGATCTAATTTGTCAATCCAACCCCCTTTTTTTTAAACATCAAGGACTTTTTGGTCCTTTTACATATTTGACAATTATTGTCATTTATATCAAGAGTTTAGTGTTATAGTGTGGGGTTGATTGTTACTAAATTAAAAAGTTAGTTCTACTTAGTTTAGGTCATACCTTAATAGGTAATTTGTAATGAAGTCATTTATTATATAACTTATCAAAACAGTAAGTATTAATATTGATATATTGAAAGAACAAAAATGGACTTTTTTAATTAAGTTCTTAATTATATCTTATCAAAATAGTGAGCATTAATATTGATGTATTGAAAGAATAAAAATGTATTTTTTAATTTAGTTATTTAGTATAATAGTGTATTCAATTAAAAATTTATTATAGTTTGATAAATTTTTGTTCTAAATAATAGATTTTGAAGAAATTCAATGAATCTAAAATTTTATATAGATTTTGTTTGATTTTTTTATGAAATCCAATATAATATTTGGGAATAGACCAAATTTTGTGATAGAATTTTTTTTTATTTATAAATTTTACTTTCAAATCCATCAAAATAAATTGAATTCTATTTTTTTTTTATAGAAATCTACAAAGTTAATGACTTTTTAAATATACCTAGATTTGATTTGATGTTTTAAAAATCTGAATTGAATACACCTGAATCTGTATGAATTTCAATATATTTAAACAAATCTCGATTGAATACACCTAAATTTATAAAAATTTCAATAGATTCATACAAATTTATATTGAATATCTAAATGTTGATAGACTGTTAAGAAATCTTAACTGAATACACTTTATTTGAGTTGTTATCATCTTTTAAGAAAAAATGAATGAGATAATCAAAGTGTCATTTCTAATATAATTTTTTGGATACTTCAATATTGATTTTAAAATCCATATTTTGTAAATTTCTTTATTGGCTACAAACAGAGGAAGACAGAGGGGGTCCGAATAGGCCACCCCCGACGCTACACACCCCCCTCCCCACCCAAATGAAAACTTACAAGTGTATCACTCAGTAAGTTAATATATATATATATATATATATATTAATTTTACATATATTTATATGTTTTAAGTGACATATTTTATATAGAATTTGATTTGTATATGTTACAGCACATTTGTTTATATTTTATTGTTGATTATCTTATCATAATTTATATTTATTGTTAAACATATTTTCCAATATTTAAACTATATTTTTTTAGTTTTTATTTATAACAATTATAAATATTAATACTCCTGAAAAAAGTTCTACTTTATATCCTCATCATAGAATTAATATTTCCTAAAACATAATAAATACTTTATATAACTTTTTCTTAAAGACAATGTCTTATATATTTATACATTAATTTTTCATACCATTATAACAAATATTTAAATTTGATTTTACTCTAATTTATTTTTCAAATTAAAATTTTGATTTGTGTTAATTTAAAAATTAAAATTTTCTTTTGACCCCTTAAAGTTGAAATTCTAGTGCTGCCCCTGGTTATAAAAAGAGATTGTTATGATAATGTCAAATATAGCACACATGATATAAATGTGCAATTTCAATCATGTTATCAAGGTTCAAAGAATATGTAAGACCCTAAACAAATGGCAAGGAAGAAAGTCCTGGATGCAACCATTTAAATTAGGTCACAAGGCCTTATAATGTCTGAATGAAAATTAAGTATGTACCATTACATCCAATAAGTTCTATATATAGTACGCTCCACAACCGACATAATTACATGTAATGTTTTCTGTTGTGTGCAGAAGGTTTAACAGGTTTGATTTCCCAAGCAGAGTTGAATGGCGTGCTTCATAGGGTTAAGGTTGCTAGAACAGCCCCGATGATTTCCCATCTCTTATTTGCTGATGATAGCTTGGTTTTTGCTCAAGGAACTTTAAAAGAGGCCTTATCTGTGCAACAAATTCTTTGAAAATATGAGAAGGCTTCAGGGCAGTCCGTTAATTTCTCGAAATCAGCTATTGCTTTCAGCCCTTGCGTTGCCAGCGACCATAGGCGCCAGATTATAGAGCTGCTCCAAATGATTTCTGTCTCTTGTCACAACTCATATTTAGGCCTTCCAGCCTCCACAGCCCGTAATAAATCCCAGCTTTTCAAAGGTATAAGAGATAGAGTTTGGAGCAAACTCCAAGGATGGAAACACAGACTGTTTTCTGAAAGTGGGAAGGAAGTTTTGATCAAGGCGATAGCTCAGGCTATTCCATCCTATGCTATGAGTTGTTTCAGACTGCAATCTTCTTTGTATTCAGATATCCATCGTATGTGCTCTAATTTTTGGTAGGGTGGGTCAGAGGAGCGAAGGAAGGCTCATTGGCTCTCTTGGAGGAAAATAGTGTTGGCCAAAGGAAAAAGGTGGCATGGGTTTCAGAGATCTTGGCGCATTTAACCAATCTTTACTCGCTAGGCAAGGTTGGCATATTCTTACCTTTCCGTCATCTCTTGCCTCCAAGGTCCTTAAGTCAAGATATTTTCCATACTCTCTTCTTTTTTGTCTTGTGGTGCTGGTAAGTGCCCCTCCTTGGTTTGGCAAAACATTCAGTGGGGCAGAGAAATCTTGCGAAAAGGGGTTAGATGGAGAGTTGGCAATGGCAAATCCATATCAATTTATGAGGATCAATGGATTCCTCGACCAACTACTTTTAAAATTCTTTCTCCTCAACTTCTTTCTGAAGGAACTGTCGTCTCCTTCCTCATTAGGGATCCAGGTGTTTGGGATGTAGAGAAGGTTCAAAGGTATTTCCTTCCAGAAGATGCTGATGCATTTTGTTTATCCCTCTCAGTTTTTCTACTCCGGAGGATGAGGTTCTTTGGCATTATGATAAGCTGAAGGCATTTTCAATGAAGAGTGCTTATAAGGTTGCGTTGCAATCTCAAGCTTCAGAGGTGGCTTCTAGTTCCAATGGTTTTTTTTTTGTGTGGAAGGCTCTGTGGTCTCTCGATTTACCTTTTAAAATTAAGTCATTCGGCTGGAGAGCTTGTAAGCAAATTTTGCCTACTAAAGCTCTCCTTTGGAAAATAAATATTGTGGATCATGGTTACTGCCTCCGATGTGGTGATGAGCTAGAGACTGTGGATCACGCTATCTGGAGCTGTAAGCTTGTGGCCTCAAATTGGAGTTTCTGCCCTCTTCGCTCTGATAGCTCTTTTTGTAAATTGTTTTGTTGTAATTTTTTGGACAGGATTGCTTATCTTTTCTCAGTGTTGGGAAGAGCTTTTGTGGAGAGATTTCTGGTGATAGCCTGGTATGTTTGGTCCTCTCGAAATTTTTTGCTTCATGGTGGAAAAGTCCAGCTCAATGAGGATTGCTGGAGTAAAGCAGCCCTTCTCTTAATGGATTTTGCGGCTGGCAAGTCTGTTGTTCCCTCTCTTCCTAGAGCGCCAACTCTTTCTAGTCGTTGGTTTCCCCCTCAATTGGGCTCTTTCAAACTCAATTCCGATGCTGCTCTTTTTAAGAGCAAGGAAAAGGTAGGGGCCGGTGTTGTTATTCGGGATCATTTTGGAAAGGTCAAGCTGGCTGCTGCATTTGTTTTCAATCATTGTTCTAATGTGGAAATTGCTGAGGCTTTTGCTTTACGGCGAGGTTTGTTATTGGCTGCTGAAAATTCTGTTGGTCCTTTGTGTGTTGAAGCTGATGCTTTAAGGGTGGTTAAGTTATGCAAGGGGAAGAGCTATCCAGACTTGATATTGGGAGTGTCATTCATGATATCAAACATCTTATGATTGTAAATAATACTGGTCCCATTAATTTTGTGCATAGGGAGGGCAATCAAGTGGCCCATGGAATAGTAAGGTGGGCTCTTGGTTTTAATAGTGCTACTGTTTGGAAAAATTCTTTTCCAGATTGGCTGCTTAAGCTTGCAGCCTCTGATGTATATGTTCTAGCTGGTGGTTTTTCTGCCACTGCTAGTTGTTGTGGTGTTTATTGAATCTCTTTATTCTCAAAATAATTATATGTAACGTTGGAAAATCTAGCTAGTGGCTATCTTTGGATGCGTATCTGTGTAGGTTCTTCATAGGGTAAACCGATACAACATTTCTTCTATCATTTTCATGATCTTTTTTTTAATTACTTTTCTCGTTTTCTATTTCCAAGTAAAATGTCATACTATGACCAAAAACTGCCTTTTATCTTTGCAAATGTCTATATAGCATTATTGCTTTTAATTCCTAATTTTAAATGATAAGTTAACGATAAACAAAGACATTCATAAATATCTATATTGCATTATTGTTTTTAATTTATAATTTTAAATGATAAGTTAACTAATAAACAAAGACATTTATATAGGTGACCATTGTCAGGATCTCTATCGTTGATGGAGATCCAATGGAGATTTAAAAATTGGGTTTTCCATCGTTAAAGACTCGATTTTTGGGTCTCCATATTGCAATAGAGGCCTAGTATTGGGTTCTATCGATGACTATGAGGAGCAAAGGTCTCCATTAATGATGGGGTCCTGATAACTAGATCTTCATCATTGATAGAGATCTTCGATCTGCATTTTTCATGGAGATGCAGATAGGTAAAATAAGAGATATGTGAAGATCTGTGATGAATCTCCTCATTTTTAGTTTATTTTTTTTATCCAAAAAGCTCTCTAGTGTCCATCATAAGTAATGGACAATAGTGATTCATTCAAATTCTTTAAGTTTTTGGAAAAAATAGTTTTATTCTATAAAAAGTCATTGTTGTCCATTTTGAGATGGACAAAAGAGATCTTTTTTTTTAAAGTTGTTTTTTAAAGTAAAATATAAAAATAAGAAGAAAAAACATAAATACCCCAAAAAGTGTTACACTTACTAACTTTGACTAATGATAGACAACTAATATATAATTAAACCTTAAAGTTGGCTCTGCTTGTGGATAAATAAATATTAGATAGCTCATTCGTAATTTACACTATTCAGTCTATAAACTTGATTGTGTTTAATGTGTGGCATAAAATTCAATTTGAGATTGAGGACTCTTCTTCACATCCTTCACAATATGCAATTATGACCCTACCTACACTTGGTGTGGGAGAGGAGATATAATTTGAGGAGGTGTTTCAATCTAAACCTTTGAAGATTTTTATGAAATTGGAAAGTTTGAGTGTATTAATTCAGATTTTTGAAGATTCTATAAAAGTCTGGAGGTATTCAATATAAAGTTTTATTGGGTTTTAAGAAATTTATAAAAGTAATTCTATAAAGATTATTAAAAAGTCTATGAAAATTAGGAGGTATTCAATTTGTTAATAACTTTCATAAATTTGAAATTATCTATGTCTTTTATTGACATTTTGTACAAAAAAGAAATTCACAATTCCTCTTTCATTCCTCGCAAAGATTTTTTGTAGATTTATGTGAGGGAGGAATATATCAAACCTCTCAATCTCCCTCTCATATTTAATCTCTCCAAACTTGTGATAAACATGGTCAATGTATTTTGCTCCTTACAAATATTCTTTATCTGTGACTATTGTGACTAGCATATTGCAATATATTTCCTATTCATTTTTTTTTTTCGTATGCAGTAATTATCTCTAGCAATGTATATTTCTTCTCACGTTTTTCTTAATTTTTTATCAAGCATATATATAATAGAGTATAATAATATTAATAGGATCATTTATATATACTTTTAAAAAACTTGAAAGGATGAGTGTCTTCACTAAGCTTCGTAGATATCAATGATGATAATTTTTTTAATTATAAGTTATATTTTTAAAATCAACAAAAGTCTATCAATGTTTTTTATTTTGATTTTTTTAAGATTGAAAGTATATAAAAGGTTGTGAAAGTTTTTCATAAATTTTTAAAGTCCATAAAATCAATAAAGTTTCATGAAAGTTATTTAAATTATAAGTCTATAAATGTCAATAAAAATCTATTAGTGTCTATGAAAGTCTCTTAAAATAAATTTTATAAAAGTCTATAAAAATCATTTGTAATTTTGTAAATTCTATAAATATTAATAAAAATTCATGAACTCTACAAAAGTCATTCACTTAAAAAAAAAAAAATCTACGAAAATCTAGATTAAATATACCCCCTAATTAAGTTTATATGAAATGGAAGTTAACGAGATTGAAATTTGATTTAAAAAAAAAAAAGACTTTATACATTTTTTTTTTGTTAGTACAAGCTTAGAGGTCAACCGGACTAAGCGAGATTTAACTATAGGACGTAACTAGAGAAGTAACTCTCATATGAGAGGGAGCACCTCACACATAAATGGACAGAAAGGGCACATAAGGTGTGAGAGCAATCCACACAATTATTTGGTGGGAGAGAGATTATAGGGCATAGAACCGTGCACTAAGACACGAGATTAGTGTGATTTAACCAATACAATCATTGACTTGCTACAAAATAAGACTTAATATTGAGATTAGATAAAATTGGAAATTGATAAGATTAAAATTCCGTTATAAAAAATATATATATTTTTGCTTCATATCATATGAGATTGGATTAAATAAGGTTTGAAATAAATCAATGTTAAAATAATTTTATTATGAAAAATGAAAGTATAAAATATTATGTACTACATTTAGTATAAATCAAGTATAAGAGCTAATTTACAAAACATTTATCCATTTTTTCTCGAAGTTAATTATTTTTTAAGTTGAGTTATACATGATTGTATCATAAATTATGACAATCTCAAATGCACACTGAGAAACCACAACCCTTACTCAAATTGGTTGCAATCTTTTTTTGTTAACGAGGATCCAGCCAAATTGCCTTCTACAACTCTATCTCTTCTTCTATTAGGTCATGAGCTGGATCAAACTCATTTTGAACAAATCCTGAAAAAGGGATCCTATTTTATGATTATGTTAAGTAATTCAAAATAAGATTAAATAAATGTTATTGAAAAAAAAGAAAGAAAAGAAAATTGATATAGTGAGTAAATTACTGAATGCCCAAGTTTGACCATTAATTTTAACCTCTGGAAGGACAATATAGTCATTTTAACTTATTTTTAAAAAAATTAAAAATATATAAATTTTAGATTTTAGGTATCCATATTGGTGATGGAGATCCATTTAAAAGAATTAAAAAGTTAATAATAATTAATTTTTAAGTTTTTAAAAATGAATCTTTATCATTTATTTTCAAGACAGACAGTAAAGATTAACTTTTTTATAAAAAAGAGGAAAAAAAAAAAATCTAAGATAGTGGATCTCCATTTGAATCTCCATCTTTGGAGGGAATGATCTCCATTGCTAAAGATGAAAGTCTTTAGGTCGAATCTATCATTAACATCTTTGGCCTTAAGAAGTTCATCATAAAGCCTTCTCTCAAAACCATTTTCGACTTTAAATACATCCATTACTCAGAATCATTTTCCTCGAAGCCATAACCCACCAAATCAACAAAGTTCTTCTAATTGATCTGCAACAAGAAATTCTCCTTAAAACACAAACGTACCAAAACCTTCGACCATCAAAAAAATTACCCCTCTAACTTCACCCTTTTTTCCTTTTTTTTTTTTTTTTTAATTTTTTGTTTTCTAAATTGATATCCACCATCCATCTTTAGATTATACGATAGGGATCCATTTAAAAAAAGAATTATTATTTTGTATTTTTGAAAAGATCTCTACCGCCAATATTTGAGAATAACGATAGAGATTGATGACCTTTTTTATCTTTTAATTCCTTTTCTAAAACAATATTTTTAATGAAGGGTATCATGGGCATTGATGTTTTTTCACCTCATTATAACGATCTACCTTGCTTTTGCTTGGTCAACCTAATGGGGGGAACATAAGTGTAAGTTAATATAAAAGTTGTTCTTATTTACCTAAAGCCAAACCTAAGGTATATATGGATTTATTTTTTTTTAAGAGTGGCAATATTTCCACCCCTAAAAAATGTTTTTACACCTCTTTTGCCATAAAAACTTTAAAATTTTTCTAGCTTGTTTTTAAACTTCACTTAATACTAATAATATATATATATTTTTTAATTTTATTATACTGTATTTTTATAAATACATCTCATTTTATTACATTATATTTTTATAAGGAATGATAACACATTCCTTATAAAAACATTTAAACTTCAATTATCATTGATTATTATATTAAAAATTACTATCTAAAACTAAAGTACCCTAAACTTACCAAATATATTATTCAAAATATATTGTTAATTAAAACAAAAACTCAATTCTTTGTTCACGTAATCATTGAATGAAGAACAACTTAAATATATTTTTTGAATGTTTATATTATTGTGAAATAAATTATAAAAACAATGGATTTAGAATACTAACCACAATAATAGAGAAAGAGAGAAACAAGAGAAAAATTGTGAATATAATTTAATTGATGTGTCTTCAAAAGTTACAATATAGACTTATTTATAAGCAAATTGGAGAATCATTTTCATAATGAAATAATAACAAATAAGATAATGAATATTATAAAAAAGGAAGTGATGTTAAGACTATATATTTATAACACTCTCTCTTAGGCGTACACCACTTAATAATACTTTTTGAAATTCTTGGACATGCCAAAACACTGTCTCATTAAAAATCTTACTAGTAAACCCCAGTAAGATAAAACCTGGTCAAGGAAAAATAATGCAGCGCACATATGTCCAAAGAATATTTTTCCCCTGAAAAATATACAATTATCACTCTTGCAGTTTGTGAAGTCGATGCATACCAATATCATATATCATCTTATCAAAAGTTGATGTTGGTAAAGATTTAGTAAATAAATCTGCAAGATTATTTGTATAACGTATCTGCTTAACATCAATTTATCGACTTTTTTGGAGTTCATGAGTGTAAAAGAATTTTGGTGATATATGCTTCGTTCTGTCTCCTTTGATATATCCTCATTTAACTTGTGCAATGCGAGCATCATTATCTTCATGTATTACTATTGGTGAATTTGTAACTGGAAGCAATTCACAAGTGCTTTGGATATGATAAATAACAAACCTTAACCATATGCACTCTCTACTTACTTCATGAAGTGCAAAGATCTTAGAATAATTGGATAATATGACAACAAGAGTTTGCTTTGTAAAGTGCAATGAAATTACTGTATCATTATATGTGAAAACATATCCAATTTGCTATGAGAATTAGAGAGATAACCAGCATCAGCATAACCAATAAGACTGGAACCTTTTGTTGACCTTGAATAGAATAAACCCAAGTCTGTAGTTCTTCGAAGATATCGAAAAATATGTTTGATTCCGTTCCAATATCTTCGAGTTCGTGTAGGACTAAACATTGTTAAAGATTTACTGAAAATGCAATATCTAGTCTTGTGCATTATGCCAAGTATAATAAAGCACCAATGACATTAACATATGATACTTTTAGATCAAGTATCTTTTCACCATCATCTTTTGGTCGAAATGGATATTTCTTTGGGATCCAAAAACCTAACAATTATAGGAGTATTTAATGGATGATCTTTATTCGTGTTGAATCTTTTTAGGATTTTTTCAACATAAGCTGATTGATAGACTGCCATTCCCTCTTATTTGTACTCGATTTTCAGGCCGAGATAATATTTTGTTTTCCTCAAATCTTTCATTTCAATTTTTTTTTTAAATATTCAGTAGTTTTTAAGAGCTATTTAAAAGTTTCAATTAAATTCATGTCATCGACATATACTACTATAATTGTAAATCCAGATTCTGATTTCTTTATGAATACACATGGATTTATAGGATCATTTACATATATTCTTTCTTTATGAGGTATTCAAAGGCAATTATACCACATTTGTCTATATTGCTTTAAGTCATATAAAGATCATCGTAATTTTATTGAATACAAATTACAAGAATTTAAGTCATATGCTCCTGGTATTTGAAATCTTTCAGGGATTTTCATGTATATATTAGTATCCAATGACCCATATAAACATGTCGTTATTATATCCATTAAGCATATTTCAAGTCATTCTGAGACTGTCAAACTAATTAAAAATCGAAACATAATTGTATCCATAATAAGTGAATATATTTCATCATAATCAATGTTAGGTCTTTGTGAGAAAACCTGCACTACGAGTCGTGTCTTATGTCTCACGACTTCATTTTTCTCATTATGTTTTCGAACAAATACTCGTTTATACCTAATAGAGTTTGACATCCTCAAGCATTTGGACTAGTAGTCCAAATACTTCACATTTAGCTAATGAAGTCAATTCTGCTTGAATTGCTTCTTTCCTCTTAGGCCAATGCCTTTGTCGACATTCATTGATACTGTGTGGTTCATGATCATCATTTATTATCTTAGTAGCTACTACATATGCAAACAAATTATCAATGATTATTTTATCACGACTCTATAATTCTCTTGTATAATTCATTTTCAAGATTTTGTATCTCTCCAAGAGATTGCGCCTTTTCTAGGATACCAACCTCTACAGGGGCTGTTAACTCTTCTTGAGTTGATATTTTAGAGAATGTGGTATTTTTCATGACTCGAGCATTATTTTCTATAAGATCATTGTCTTTTGCTTTTTGCTTCTGAAAAATTGTATCTTTTGAACCAATTGATCTATCACATTTTTGGCGTGCAACAGATGATTCATTTGCTATCATTCGATTAGACTGTTTATTAGGAACAATCACTCGGGCTGGTGCATTGATAGCTGGTATATAAGATTTTGTTACTATATATGCATCTGTAAACGCATCAGGTAATTGATTAACAATAATCTGAATATGAATTATCCTTCGTGTTTCATTTTTACTTTGAACTATACGAGGATGTAAATGAGCTAGTTTTGTAACATTCCATGAAAATTCGCCATTCTCTTTAGGAGAATTTTTTTTTTCGTATTTCCCTTCAGGAGAGATTTCCCTTTTTACTAATGATGGAAAAATTATCTCATCAAAATGACTATCCGTAAATCGTGCAGTAAAAAGATCTTCTGTCATGGGTTTAAGAAATCTAATTATTGAAGGTGAATTACAACCCACATAAATTCCTAAATGATGTTGGGGACCCATTTTACTTCTTTATCGGGGTGCAATAGGGATTCACACAGCACAACCAAATGTACATAAATGAGAAATATTTTGTTCATGATCAAGTACAATTTGTAATGGAGAATACTGATGAGATGTGATGAGCGAATTAAAGTGCATGTAGCATGACATGACCCCACACAAAAATAGGTAATTGCGTATGTAACAATAAAGTTTGTGAAATTACCTGAATACACTTGATAAATGATTCTGCCAAGCCATTCTACGTGTGCACGTGTGAAACTGGATGCTTAACATCTATTCCAATTGATGCATAGTATTCATCAAACCTTTTTGACATAAATTTATCAACATTGTCCATACATATAGATTTGATTGGATAATCCGAAAAATGTGCTCGAAACTTGATAATATGTGTCAACAATCTAGAAAAGGTAGTATTACGTGTAGACAGTAAACAAACATGTGATCATTGTGTAAATGCATCAATCAACACCATAAAATATCTAAACGGTCCACTTGCTGGGTGGATAGACCCATATATGTCTTCTTAGGAACAAACAATACATTTATTTTTATTAAATGATAGAATCTTCTGGTTCTTTAATGGGTGTTATGAGAATTTTCATCTATCCTACGCATCATTGTAGTACCTGGGTGACCAAAACGATCATGTCAAAGTGAAAATAACTTTAAATCTGTGAACTTCTGGTTCACAATTACGTAGGTTTCAAATGACTTTATATGTACATAATATAAGCTAGATGAATAAATATTGAATTTTTCTAAAACAAGCTTCTAACTTATTTTCTATTATTCTCATTGCTAGTTTTAATATGATATCCATTACTACGGATATCTTTGAAACTAAGCAAACTTCTTTTAGATTTGCTTGAATATAAAGCAGCTTTTATGCTTAATTTTGTACGATTTGTTAACATGATTATAACTCTTCCAGAGCCTTCAATAAGGTCTGCAGGACCAGATATAGTATTTACTTTGGCTTTGTGCAAGGTTATTTCCATGAAATATTTTTTATTTTGAAGAATACTATGTGTAATTCCACTATCAACGAGACATATATCCTTAGCTTCCATATTCAAATTGGATTGTCCATCTATATTCCTTTTGTAAAAAGAAGAAAAATAAAAAATGATAATAACTTTATTGATCTTCTAAATAACAATGATAAATGCAATATAATCCTAACAAATTAAGAAATGATGAATTCTTAAATTCTAAACTAGAAATAATAATGAAAACATGACAAATAGTTTTTAAATTTTAATTGGCATGGACATGCCCATCACTAATTAAATGATAAAATTTTCCATCAGAATGTTCGAAAAAATCAGAAACATCAAGATGAGTAATGTCCATAGGGTCAAAGTCATCTGCAAAATCTGTCTCGACTTTTTTTCTATTTTCTTTCACGGATGCTTGATAAAGGTCAACCAAATGATTAGATATACGGCAAGTACGTGACCAATATCCTGTCATGCCACATTTATGACAAATATTATCAGCATTTTTAAAATGTTTGTTACTTTTATCATGTTTGGCTTCAACAACATTCCACTTCTAGGGTATGTTTTTCTGTTTTTCTGACTTGAAGATTTTTTGCTACCCTGACCATGAGAATTGCGACCATATCCATGCCCACGCTAATATCCATGTCTTTGATATGATCAGTGGTTCCTTTTTGAGCTAGCATTTGCTTTTAGCAATGCTGAAAAGCTAGTTAGGCGTAACTCATGATTTTTCAATAACAGCTCGTTATTTTGTTCTGCAACTAAAAAACATGATATTAGCTTAAAATATTTTGTGAACTAACGCTCTCAATATTGTTGCTACAGGAGTACATTCGAGGCATGAAATGTAGAGAAAGTTTTCTTTAATAAATCTGCATCGGTTAATTTTTTACCACATAACTTAAACTCTAAAGTGATGTCAAAAAGAGCAGTATTATAGTCAGCAACAAACTTATAATCTTGTACTCTCAGATGGTGTCAATTGTATCGAGCTCTAAAGAGAACAATAGTCTTTAGATGATCATATCGATCTTTCAAATTTTTCCACAAAGTCAACGGATCTTTCACCGTGAGATATTAAGTTTTCAAACTCTCATACAAATAGCGGCGGATAAAAATCATCGTCATAGCCTTATCTTGTGCTATTACTGTATTGTTCTTTTCAATAGCATCAACCAAATTCTTTGACTATAACTTCAGCTCAATATCAAGAATCCATAATTGATAATTTTTTCAAGTAATATCAAGCACATTGAATTCAAGTTTGGTGGAGTTTGACATGTCCAAAATGCTAAAAAGATAAAATAATATATAATTAATATTATTATGAACAATAAAAAAATATATATAGATAAAATCTTAATATTAATTCCATAGTTCACATAAATCTCAACATGATGTTAGAAATATATATATATATATGAGTTCATAGCCATAAATTGAACAAACAAAAGTCAAAGAAAAAAAAATTATTATTATAATCATTGTTGAAAATATCGATATTGACGGAAATATCGGTACTACGATTCAGCGGAAATATCGACGAAAATTGGAGATATCGATGGAAATTTACGTAAAATTTACGGAAAGTATGGAAATTTAGTTAAAAACATAATAGTTTTTAATGAAACTTTTAGTAACGTTAAAATAATCATTTCTACAACCAAAAACCATATTATATTTAAAAAAACCATATTTTATCTAAGAAGTAACAACTAAAAGTTATAAATATGAATATAATATATAAAGCAAATATATGAAAATATAAAAAGCTTCCATTAAAACTTTTTAATTAATTTGCATCACACAAATCATGTAAATTTTAATATCAAAATGAAGTCCTAGGTGGTTCATACATGATATAGCTAGCATCTAGATTTATACAATACTGATACCATGACATATAATTTGAATGATTTTGAATATAATCACGAACATGTCATGAATAAGCTTCCTGATTTCTCTCCATCATCTGTCCATAGATAGGAAATTGTGTGTAAGGATCATTGGAGATCCCAAAACTTCTATGGCCATCATCACTAGTCCCTAAACTCATAGATTCAAAAGTAGTTGAAATGTTATCTTCATTAGATGATGACATCCCTAACTGCATTTGATGGATTCTCTTTGAATAATCCTTACCAATAGCCCCTATGCCTGGACCCGTAGCTCTACACCTATGGTATTCATCTTGTGTGCAATGAGTGTATTGTTCTTCACAAGTAAATGGGCTCAATAACAAACATGTATCAGTATCATTTCTTTGAGTAAAAGCATAATTATTTCCTCCATTGTCATCATCATCGTCATCATCGTCGTAGTTGTCGTTGTCATCATCATCATCATCATCACCATCATCAACACCATTGTCTTTATTATGAATTCCATCAATATGATCATCTTGATTGAAGCTAATTGTGGACCTGCGCACCTCTCCTCGTATTGCGATGTTACAAATGTCTTCATTATCAATTCCATCAATATGATCATCTAGATGAAAGCTAGTTCTGGACCTACGCACCTCTCCGTGCATTCTCATGTCCCATGGGTCACCTCCACTACTACTCGTAACCTTTTCATATAACACCTGTTCAACATTAATTCCATATTCATGAGCACTTGTAGCAATTTAGGGATTAGGGTTACCTTTATCATCATCAAGGTGTAGTGGACGAACCCATTGAGAGAGTTGATTCTCATTATTTTCTCTTGGTTCCACTAAAATGTCTAAAAGATCCAAATACCCTGTTTCTACAACCTTATCCTCTACAGCCTCCATGTCTCTTATTTTAAGCTTCATATTATAGTAGTAACGGTTTAGGAATTTTTGTTTTTAAAATAGAATAGCAATCATAACATATTTGACTATTAAAATAGAATAGTAATTATGAGATGTTTGAGTTTGACTACAAAATGAAATATAATAATTATGAGAATAGCACTTGAAAATGAAAATGAAAACATAGCAAGGGCTTCGGAATTTTTGTTTTTAAAATAGAATAGCAATCATGACATATTTGACTATTAAAATAGAATAGCAATTATGAGATGATTAAGCTTGATTACAAAATGAAATATAATAATGAGATTCTTGATGAAAATGAGATTCCTTACGTGGGTTGAAAACTTATTTTATTTATTTGATAAAAGCTTAACAAATTTTTATTTGAAAAGTTTAAATTTCACTTTTATTTTATGGAAATTTAACCGATGTTTCTAGGATATTTCACGGATATTCTATGGATATTTCCAGAAATTTCCTTGATATTTTGTAAAATTTATACTACACGCTCACGGAAAGGATATTTTACGGAAATATCACGGATATTTCCGGATATTTCCAGGATATTTTGACAGATAGGAGATTACACCTCCTATCCATATCGGTACCCTTAATTTACGGAAATATCGACGAAAATATCGCGAAAATCACGGATATTTTAAACTATGATTATAATATCGATTGTGTATGGTATGAAAAGAGACAAATAACAATTGAAATATTACATATCCCATCATGGTAATTTCTGATAAAATAAGATATTAAATCAATGCATATTTCAATGACAGAAAATATTTAATGAATAAGATTAAATTATCAAGTATTTACTTTTTTTTTTTTCATAAACATGTATATATAAACACATATGCTATAATATATTATTTGAATCATAAAATCGAAAGTAAAGAATTTCTAATTACAATCGATTTTAATATTTAGGACTTCTGATTCTAAACAATTTAGAAATCTAAAATTTATTGTTTTAGATAATTATGAAAATTTTAGAACTTTTAGTTCTAAATATTTTGGGAATTTAGAACTTCTAATTTTAAAATATCTCAGAAACTTTAAGTTCCAAAAATTATATAGATTTACACCGTAATTAATAGAAATATAAGAAAAAATCAAATAAAGGCGAGAATGATAATACTATTTCAAATAATACACTGTAATAATAAGATTATTTAAATCAAATAGTAGAAAGTAGATCATATAAATGAAGTTTCTCATAGTTTATTATTTGAATCAAATAGTAAGAAGCAGATCATATAAATGAAATCTCTCATACTAGACTCGTGTTGATAACGTATTGTGAAATAAATTAGAAAAACATGGATTTATAATACTAACCATAATAATAGAGGAAGAGAGAAACAAAAGAAAAATGGTGAATAGAATTCAATTGATGTGTCTTCAAAGGTTACAATATAGACCTAATTATAGGCAAATTAGAGAATCATTTCCATAATAAAATAATAACAAACAAGGTAAAAAATATTATTAAAAAAGAAGTGGTGTTAAAACCATATATTTATAACATATATGTTATTTTTTATTTTTGACCTATTTAATTAATCCTGTAGTCAAAAACTTGAATTTAAAAATCAAGAATCCATCATGATCATTATACGTTCAAGAAACACCTTTGTCATATACTTTTTAACGTATCAAGTTGGAGCTAAGAACCAATAATCTATTTTCTATATTTTTTTAATCATCATTGAGTAAGTTTAGAGTTTGTGTTGGTTTTTGATATGATAATCAATGATAGTTCAAGTTTAAATCTTTCCCAAAATTATGAACAAAGAACTTTAAAGCATATCTGGAATGATTGACATAGGGATCGTTGTCGATGTTTAAATCTAGTCGACTCAAGTTCTTGTCCCAATACTACAAATTAAGCGAAGCAGAAGCAAAAAAACAAGAGAAAGAGAAGAGGAAGAATAGTGAGTGCAAGATGATTTTTATATGGTTCGGTCCAAAAAAATACTTACGTCCACAACTGTGTTCTTTGGTTATTTTGGCAAAGTCACGGTATCTTATTGCTTCTCTATTTTTCCATGTTACTACAATGAATTTTCAACCGCTATTTATAGTGTAGAGTGTTATAATTTGAGTACAATTAAAATAGAAATAAATTCCATATTAATTACACTTTCAAAACCAGTGTCCATCATATTAGGGATAGATTCTACAGACATAAGAGTTTGAATTTATTTTCAATTCTGGTAGTTGACTCTTCATCAATTTAGGCTGTTGCCTTTCTGAAAAAATTCCCTTAATGAGCACTTTGAGTAAAGAGCTAGAGCTTGCTTTAGACGACCTAGAGCTGAGCATAAGGCAACCTTAACCACAGTTGACTAGCGATCTGAGAATAGTAGCGGTGAACTAAGAGCTCGTTCCTGCGAGCTAGGTGTTAGCGAACTAGGTCTTCGTCAACCAGGTCAATTCATTAGATCAGCTCCTTGGACTTTTACCAGCTCACTTATGTAGTCCCAAAAATATCTGCAACATCAGCCCTCCAACTCTTAGTGCAATCTTCGGACTGGAAGCTTATATTCTGTTCCGTCACGTGACTTGTGGCGACTTTTCGGGTAACCGTACCACTAGCACGTCTTATTCTGTACGCATTTAATGCCCACATTTCTCAATTGATAATTCATGATGACAAGTTCCTGAACTCGCGTTGCACCATTAGATTTAAAATGGTTACTTTGCCCTTAAATCTTACGGTTAGGGCCTTATGCCTATATAAAACAGAGGCGCTTCCTTTTCTTTTTGACTCTGCCATTTTGAAACTTAAGTCATTGAGCCTCCATTTTTCTCTCGTTTTACATCCTTATGCTAGTGTATCTTGAAGAAGATCAACGTCTTCCTTCTTAGACAGTTGAGTTTTACTGCGTTTACAGTATGTCTTCGTAATCAACTTTTGATTTTTTTTATTTCTATGTTTTGTGTGTGTTGCATTGTATTTTTTTTTTTTTTGATCTGATACTGGCTTGAATGTTCTATGCTCTTGATGTTGCATATTTACGACTTTTCATTTCCTTTTGGTTTGATCTTGTTGGTTGGCTCTTTACGAACTGTTTGTTGTTTATGACATTATGTGTGCGAGCTATAGGATAAAATGTCTGTTGGTTACCAACTCGTAGGTCGTTAGCTGTAGATCGAGCCTCCCATATTCTTAGCGATCTGAATGACGTTTGTGACCTGTAGATTATGAAAAGAATAGGAAACTTAGATTTTTAACCATGGTGTGCGTGTAGCAACCTAACTGTTCCCTTCTATATGTAGATGTCTTCAGATCGTAAACGACAATCATACAAAATAAAGATGATAACTCTTCCAACTCGAAGAGCTCAACGCGGGGAAAGTCTGTGTTGCTGAAGAAGCCACCTCTCTGAGTGGTAAGGTCGTTGGAGAGTTCATAACTAAAGCTGACCCCATTATAATTCGTTAGATCGCCGAGAAACAGCGAGCTCATAAGGTTTTTATACACTATGCCTCGAAGATAAAGTATGAGGAGTTGGAGAGAATTACTTTACAGTATCACTTTCCCAAAGGTTGTCGTGTCATGTTGTGATAGGACCCTTCCCAGACCTTATCTAAGCTCTTGTCTGGAGGATCCTGCCAAGCACTTTAATGGACTCATCGAAACCAACTCGTCGGGTCGAAGACATCCGGGAAGCGAACCCTAACTTACTTCTCCGGTTTACTCGTTAAAACTTAGTGATTTAAATTTTATCTGTAACTGGTTGGGAGTGATAAACCTTTTTTTTTATTCTATTTCAAATACTTTTTAAAAATTTCGGCAGCATAACGACTGCATTTTTTATAAAACCAAAATTTTACCTGTCATGAAAATACACTTCGACTATTTCTGAAAACCTCCCAACTTCTATATCCACAACCATGCAATATTCATCACATTTCCATAAGCATAAACAATAACTTTAATGCCGAGTATACATACATGAATCATATATATGTAGTATGCATGAATATATTTACATTTTACAAATTCAACATTATTCGCGATCAAAATATACATGATTAAATACATATACAAAATGTTTCTAAGCGTTTTGCGCGATCACCCACCTATGAATGTATATACAAACAAAAGACCGCGATCTCGTCCGACGGCGGCACGCAATAAAACTCAATAAGCTACAAAATAAACAAGTGGTTAGTGCAACAAGGATATACAATATCACATACACTAACATAATAATTCGTTATTAACTCAAGTTTTACAATTTCTTTAAATTCTTCCATGTGTATCCTAGACTCATTCTAACCATCACGGGCGATTATAACTAACGCCAATCGTGAAGCTACTAAAGTGTCTCGACCACTACGTTACGGAATTTACTGCATCGTACGTAGGGCGCTAAATCTATTCACTGAGCAACTACAATGCGGAATTCTCTGCATCGCAAATGTAGTGCTAAATCTCTAGACAACTACGAGCGGAATTTACTGCATCGCTTCGTAGCGCTAACTGTCAACTAACCAACTACGTGCGGAATTGTCTGCATCGCAACGCAGCGCTATACTTTTCTATAAACTGAGCAATTACTGACGGAATTCTCTGCGTCGTCACGTAACGCTAAATCTCATTAACTTATAAGGTATACACATGGGTTTTCATAAAATATTTCTTTAAGTGCAAAAGCACAAACTCACTAGTTTGAAAATCTTGAAAACTTTCTTATTCCATTTTCTCTACATGCAACTCATTATCATTTTCTAGAAACATATGGATTCCATAGGAATCCATACGCTTAACTTTAACTATATCATCATATATTATTTTCAATTTTATACATCTAACATAATCGAGAATTTGCATAACAATTTGAAAAGTTCTTAAGTGGCGAACCACTTACCTCAAGGCCGCGTCGCTCCGCGTCAAGCGTCTCGACGAGGCTCCTGGACACCGCTCACGTGCTCGTCACCTACACAACATTTTCTCTTCATTACTATTAACAAAAACCTCCATTTCTCAACTATATGCTAGGGATTCCCAACTATGCTCAATTCTCTCTATATAACTCCTAACTCGTTTCTAATTCAACCGAGACTCTCAAATCCCGATTTTTATGAAAAATTTTTAGTTTTGGACCCCTAGGAATATCCCCACACGGTCCGTTTACTTGTCGGAGGCTTAAAACGAAAAATCACAATTTTATTTAAAATGGACAGCCCTTGACAGAACAGACGATAACCTACTGCTCGGGGCTCCGTTTTCCTTCGTTCTTTTTCCTATAGCTCACTTATCTCATATTCTAACCACACGTCAAATTTCATTGAAAAATATTATTATTTGCTAAGTCAAATCTAAGGAAAACGTTCGTTTTGGACACTTTCAGGCGCATTTTAGTACACGTTTTGTAAACTCTTGGTTTCGGATTAGCGCCGCTAGATTTTCTTTCATAACTAAGTTTCATTTAACTAATAATGACTAACTAAATTCATTTCAAGCCATAAAAATTGCATTAAGCTAGCCGTTTCACTTCTCAGAGCTCTAACGACACTATTTTGTTCATAATTTACACAATTTTTATCGGATTTGATCCATTCCAAAACCTATAGTTTTCTATGGTTCCTAGGCATCATTTGAGGTGTAGAACACTCCCAAATAAGTGAAATATAGTCAGGTTTTCTAGAACTCAAAATTTGAGCTCGGGAATCACATTTTTTGTCTATAACTATTCCTTTGCGACTCTAAACACTTCTCTAACTTTTCTAACCTCTTTAAACCTTGAAATTGGTTTCAAAACCATCTAATTTCAAGGTCTAGCTACTGCCCTTCAAGTCTCTAATACATACATGAAACTAACTTAGTCATTTGGACACAAAAATTTCACTCAAGCTTTGTGTCATTCACTTGGAGCGCATATAGAACCATTTTCTGTTTCTATCTCGTTTGTACATATGACAGCCCATATTTATACCTTTCAAGCATCATTTACACACAACCAATCAGCACTTATGATTCCATAACACTTACATGAGGTTCTAACAAGATTTGAAGAGCAATTATCAACAAAATACAATCAAACAACAACAATTACTCAAGCTGTCAACATTGCAGTTCTGTTTCAGCAGAAAATAAAAGAGAATAAATTGTAATTCCGCTTAGGGCTGGTTTGGAGAGTTTGGACCCTAAGAGGTGGATTGAGGGGATGGAAGGCTGGTTGGGAGGTTTTTTCTTCCCTGGCCGACCAACTCGCTGCACCCCGTCGCGGTTCTGTTCTAGCTCGCGTCTGGTGCTGTTTTGCGTGCGTTTTGCACGACTAGACCTGCACCTCTCCTTCTTCTGCTCGTCCTCTTCCTTTGCTGCCCAGATACTGCAGTTTTACGGCCTCAGATCCCCCTCACGCGAGCTGTTCTGCTCAAACTTGCGACCTGTCCTTCGCGAGAGCTGCTGGCGCGCTGGATCTGCTTCTTGCTCTCACGTCTGGACTGTTTCGGTCCAGCTACTGCCTCTTGCCCGACCAGCGGCCACTTACTTCCTTCTTCTTCTAATTGGCTTCTTCCTTGCACGAAATCTGGTCTGCCTTAGTGATGCACGGCTACTACTTCTCTCTCTCTCGAATTCTCTCGACAATGATTGGAAGGGCTGTGAGTTTGCTGAAATAATTTCAGCTCAAGTGTCATTTATATAGTCATGAACTTCTATTAATTTCATCTTGCCCCATTTCTTTTTAAATTCTTCATTCAACTCATTGTCTTATTCCCTTTTCATGGCCACATCCCTTAATATTCTTCCGTATCTCTTCCGTTTCTATTTGATTTAATCGCTCATCTAGTTTAGAATTTATTTTAATTTGTCAAACTTGACTCATTGATCTTAACTCTCTCGCTTTATTCGAATTTTAATTCGAATTATCATTGATCATTATTTTAAAATCCTAACTTGGATTTTATTGACACGCTACTAAACTTTTATGTTCGACAATTTTCATCGAATTCTTAATTTAATATTTTCAGAGGCTATGAAATTCATTCAATTAAATATAGAGAGTTATATTATCTCTCTAACTTAGTTTCTAACATTGGGACTTTAGAAGTCGGAGCTAGGGGTTTACATGTTGCCCTCTTCTAATAACCATACAGTCTAACCTCCTAAGAGGTTCGTTGCCATCAATACCCATCATCTTAGGTATAGGCTCAGATTTCTGGTTCATGCCTACCTCATCAACCTCCTGAATAGGTTAGAGTTTAGTCTTTTTCAATTAACCTCGAACTCCTACTCCCAACACACGTCCTTGGCTTTAATCTTCAAAAGGAAAAACCTTCCACCTCTAAACCCAAGAATCTGTTGCCACCTCTTTAGTACCAAAAGTGTAGGCGTCTTAATATAGGGAATGTGAGATGAGATTTACTATCTCGCAACTCAAAAAACAGACTTCAAGGATCTCTTACCTAAGGGCGATACGAAATACAAGTCCAACGTAGGCGATTATAAGACGAGTTGATTTTATATTTCTTGCTTTTGCCTTAGATAGCCCCATAATTTCACTTTCGTCCTTAATCCAGGTGGATAAATGAGACTGACTTCTGTGAGCTATAATTTTTTTTTTTTTTAATTCTTCTTCTTTTTACCTTGTAGAGTTGACAGAAGATAAGGCAGCCCTTATTGACGATGAGGTAGGAATTCTTTGGACGCTTGCGGATTCACAAGAAAGGAGAATCAATCACGCATTTGACGATGAGCTCCTCAGGGCCCACCAGTTAGTTCCTTCTTTGGATAGCGAGCTTTTTGACAATAGAATGGACATAGGAATTCGGGGTGAATTCGAGCTCGCCTCTGCTTTAGACGCTGCTAGTGAAATAGAACCAGTTTCTGTCCCTCAAGTAGATCCAGAATCAATTCCAATCCCTTAAATAGCCCTAGAGATGGTGAAACTCACCCTCCACCAAACTCCTTCAACATAACCTGTCCAATCTGCAACTCCTTCAGTTGTTGCCTCTGTTGAGGTGAACACCTTGACACAGGATGCAGGGCCTTTATAAGCCTAGGTCCCCACCTTGTAGCCAAAGGTGGTTGAAGTTCAACATGAGCAGGTGAGAGCTCCTACTCGCGAGGTTCAAGCTGTTCCAAGCAGTAAAGCCAAAAGAAAGACAATGTCCAATCCTCCTCTGACCAAGTAACAACGAGCGGATAAAGGTAAGCAGCCTGAAGTCACACAGAGAAGAGTTGAGCCACAGGCTAGACAGGTCAGAAGGGATATACTTCGACGCCCTCTTCGACAACTTGGTCGTAATCTTAGGAGGCTCTACTAAGACGTTGAACAAAGAGGGAATACTAACTTATTGCATTTCAGGCCGCTATTGAGGCGATAAAACAGATGTAGGAGGTTCATAATTTTGAGGATAAAAAGAAGGAGTCCGAGAACGAGAAGAAAAAGCTAAAGGACGAGCTCTCGTTCATAACTGTAGAGGCTGAAAAAGCAAAGAACTTATAACAACTTTTTCTGACCAAGCTGAAGAATGCTGAGGAAGCTAGGAAGGAAGCTGAGGACACTCTCACTCGCGAAGAAAATGCTCATGTAGTTATGAGGTCACACTTCACCTAAAGCTCCTCAAAAGTGAAGAGGAGTTGAATAAGGCAATGAATGAGCTGGAGAAGGCCGTGCAGCGAGTTGAGACTGCTGAAGAAAAGATGAAGGAAGCCAAGAGAGAACTCGCACTTGCCAAGAAGGAGGTCGCCAAAGCTAAGGAGGAAACTGAGGTGTAGCTCACAAACCTAGAGAAGAGGTAGAATCAGTGACCTCCAGTAATTTTCTCTACATTTTGTGGGAAGTTTATTCCGAACTAGATTTCTCGTTCTTTGATGAAGAGACGGACGAAGAGGTGGAAAAGTATAAGGAACAGGTCGTCCAATCCTCAGCTGTTCCAGATACAGTTCCTCAGAATATCAAGTTTCAAGGTGTAACCTTCTAGGATGAGACAACTCAGGTTGCAGGACCTCCAGAACCGACCTCCGAGGATATAGCGAGGTTTATTTGGACCTCATTTTGAGATTATTATTATTGAATTGATTCACCTCATTGCAAGGTTTATTTATACATTTACTTTACTTTAATGCTGTCTTGTTTTTGTTTCACTTTTTTTTTTCTTAAGTATTTGAATATCCTGCAAACCGAGAAGTTAGATAATCAATGTATAAATAAATAGAAATAGAACCTGGTAGGAGCTCGAGAGGTCAAAACCTTTGCTACCATAGGAAAATTTTCTCGATCTATGTCGGGGGTCGAAACCTCAACTAACATAGTGAAATTTTATCGAGCTATCTAGCGGGTCAGAACCTTGACTACCATAACAAAATTTAAAGCTAATATGTCAGAACTTGTTAGTGTAATGTGGAGCTAGTAGGTTAAAACATGTTAGCATAATAGTGAGCTAGTATATAGAAACCTGTTAACATAATAGTGAGTTAGTAAATCAAAACCTGTTAGCATAACGGCAAGCTAATAGGTCAGAACTTGTTAGCATAATAGCGAGCTAGTAGGTTAGAACCTGTTAGCATGATGTCGAGCTGTCCAGTAAGTCGGAACCTCAACTAACAGTGTAATATCGAGCTATTCAGTAGGTCGGAATCTCAGTTAAGAGCATAATATCAAGCTATTTAGTAGATCGAAACCTTAGCTAACAACATAACATCGAGCTATATCCAATAGATTGGACCTCAGCTAATATAGCATAATGTCAAACTATATTTAGTAGGTTGAAACCTCAGCTAATATAGAGTAATATCAATCTATATCTAATAGGTCGAATCTTTGCTAATATAATAAGACTTAATAAAATTTTGTCAAACTGTATCCAGTAGATTGGAATCTCAGCTAACATAGTTTAACTTACAAAATTTGCAGAAAAAAAAACTTGGTGGATAGGTCACTTATTATTTAGCATTCAATGAAAGCTCTAGGTTTTCCATACTACTCTGAATAATCTTTACTGATTTCTTCATTAAATGCTAAGTGCAAAGCGACCTACCCACCAAGTTGTTCTTTTGCAAAATTTTGTAAGTTAAGCTATATTAGCTAAAGTTCCGAGCTACTAAACATAACTTGACAAAATTTTATTAAGTCTTGTTATGTTAGTTGAGATTCAACCTATTAGATATACCTCAATATTACATTATATTAGTTGAGGTTCTGACCTACTAAATATAGCTTGACATTACACTATATTGATCTACTGGATATAGCTCAATATTATGCTATTAGCTAAGGCTTCGATCTACTGGATAGCTTGATATTATGTTGTCAGCTAAGATTCCAACCTACTGGATAGTTCGATATTATATTGTTAACTGAGGTTCCGACCTATTGGATAACTCAACATTATGCTAACAGGTTCTGACCTACTAGCTCGTTATTATGTTAATAAGTTCCAACCTACTAGCTCGTTATTATACTAACAGGTTCCGATCTGTTAGCTCGCCACTATGCTAATAAATTCCAACCTACTAACTCACCATTATGCTAACATATTCCGACCTACTAGCTTGTCATTATGCTAATAGGTTTCGACCTATTAACTCAACATTATGTTAATAAGTTCCAACATACTAGCTCTAAATTTTGCTATGGTAGCCGAGGTTTCGACCTCGTACATAGCTTGACAAAATTTCCCTATGGTAGCAGAGGTTTTGACCTCTCGAGCTTCCACCAGGTTCTATTACCATTTATTTATACATTGATTATCTAACTTCTCGGTTTGTAGGATATTCAAAAACTTAGGGAAAAAAAAAAACGAAACAAAAACAAGACAACATTGAAGTAAAGTAAATGTATAAATAAACCTCACAACGAGGTGAATCAGTTCAACAATAATAACCTCAAAATAAGACTCAAATATTCATTACAAATACTCTTGTAAAGCGAGATGAATAAAGACAAAGATTGTAATCTAGGCCCTTTCTTTAGTACCAAAACGTCGACATCTGAATCCGGTCGATCCAAATTTTTGTTCCAATACTGTAAATTAAGTGAAACATAAGCAAAAGACAAGAGAAAAAAGAAAAGGAAGAATAGTGAGTGTAAGATGATTTTGACGTGATTCGGCCCAAAAAAATGTCTACGTCTACGATTGTGTTCTTTAGTTATTTTGGCAGAATCACAATATCTTATTGCTTTTCTATTTTTTTATGTTGCTACAATAAATTTTCAACACTCATTTATAGTGTGAGGCGTTACAGTTTTAGTATAATTAAAATTGGAAAGAATCCAACATTAATTACACTTCCAAAACCGGTATTCACCATATTAAGGATATATTCTCTCAACATTGAAATTTGAATTTATTTCCAATTTTGATAGTTGATTCTTTCTCAATTTAGGTTGTTACCTTTCTGAAAGAATTCCCTTAATGAGCATTTCGAGCTGTGAGCTAGAGCTTACTTTGGACGACCTAAGACTGAGCATAAAACAGTCTTGACCATAGTTAACTAGCGATTTGAGAATAGTAGCGGCGAATTGAGAGCTCGTTCTTGTGAGCTGGGTGTTGGCGAACTAGACCTTTCTCTATCGGGTCAATCCATTGGATCTATTCATTGGACTTTTACCTGTTCACTTATGCAATCCCAAAAATACCCACAACAACAGTATTGTGTTAAGAATGATTGGTTGGTTTTCTTTGGATTCAAGTTGCATTATGTTTGTATAAATTGGTTTTGGTAATCATTAAGGTTTTATTTTTATTTCGAGAATTCAATCAAAATTTTATTTTGTTGATGCAATTAGTTGAATGTATTATCATTCCTTATAAAAATATATTGTAATAAAATAAAGTGTACTTATAAAAATATAGTATAATAAAATTAAGAAAAATGTATTATTGGTATTAAGTGGAATTTAAAAACAAACTAGAAAAATTTTAAATTTTTATGGCAAAGAGGGTGTACAAACAATTTTTAAGGAATGGAAAAATTGTTGTTCTTTTTTCAATTAAAAGCCAATATCATCTCCAAATTCAAACCACCAAGAGTCCAAGACAGCTCATATGCCTCCTTTATGAATTAATCCATGGGTTTATTTTATATTTTTTGGATTTTTAAACTAATTGGATTTTATTTAGCAATTTATTTTAATTTACTATTTTTTAGTTGAAATATAAAATTCCCCTTATTTTAGCTAGATGAAAAAACTATGGTCATATGGTAAGGGATGTTTTGGAGCCCCGAACCTCACAGAGAGGAAGCCCTAGTTTAGTAAACCTACACCCCTACAATGACATTCCAACACTCAATAGCTTAAATGGAGTTACAGTCTGTTCACCAGGCACAAGCTAAGGTCTGTGAGGACGGGGACCGTTAACCTTTCTGATGCGCAGGATCCTCACTAATGGAGGCAAGTGCAAAGTATACTAGGGTCTTTCCATTGTGCAAGATCCTCGCTTGCAGGCAAGCACAGAACATACTCAGATTTGGTCAAGAGTTTTCCTTCATTTTCATTGAAGCTATAGATTTCAAGGAATCAGAGAATGAATGAGTTTAGAAAGTTATGGTTGAGAGAAAACTTAGTTTTTCATTGATAATAGAAAACTAAGTACAAGTCTTAGTCTACCTTCCAAGAGGCGAAGACTTACATATTTATAGGCCCGAGACCTTACAACATGACAAACTAACATGATTACAACATAAAAAACTTACATGATAAGCCAACTTACATGTTAAGCAAGCTTTTATGACAAGCTATTTTACAAGACAAACTAACTTATAAGATAAGTATAACATAATTATTACAGACATAATAATTAAAGGCTGGGACTCATAAAAGGACAATTATTACACTCTACAGTACCCTCGTGACTGATAGAAAAGTGACTAAACGACAAGTAGTCGACAAGCTCTTGCAAAAGTAAAAATTATTGCTAACAGGTGGTAAGCATGTGAAGCTGTGACTGCTTTAGCAAAAGATATCAGTCTAAATCCAGATTACAGCTTGCGTGGTCCTCATTTTTTGAGTCAGTGGCTCCGTAAATAGGACATGGCTCATGATGTGCACGATTATTAGGGAACGGTCCATACGTCTTGTCATCCTCAAAAGAGTATAGTAATGACAGATATGGGTCTGGTGTAAGATTCATTAAGTTGATAATTCCTGTGTCTTTTCCATTTATTTCCTTAAGGAATGCCTTAAGAGTTGGCCCAAACTCATGATAAAGTCCTGGATAGTCATAAGTTAAATGCCACATGTAATTTGTGTTAACTGTCCACAGGGTTTTAGAAACAAGATTTTGTCTGAATGGCCTGTTTAATACCCATATATAGGTAACTTTTGAATCCATCTCTGGACTGAGCTTCTAGAGATTATACTAACCAGTGAGCTTTTATAGCTCTCTTCTCCATATTGACAAATGATCGAATAGTTGGAGAAATGTGGAAAGAAGTGAATCTCTGTGAGAGGGTTCATAGAGATGATCATACAATGCCTGTAAAGGAAATATTATGACATATGAATATAATACAAACAAACACCAAAGGCACTAAACGGAGTTCATAGTGAACTGTGAGAATGGTCATAGGGAAAAAGGTTTCATGTAAGGTTTAACAAGGTTGACTATTTTGTGGGAGTGGCCTTCTTAGTGGATTCTGGCAAGATAGACTAAATAGTGACTATTAGCAAAACTTTAGATTTTGGGGGAGTGAGAGTAGACTTTGGGTATCTTTGGAGTAGTTTAAAAGGAAAATTTAACTACTGAGGTGAATTCATGGTTATAATGTTTTCAGGTTCAAACTGAGAGGATGAGTTTGATGAGCTGGGTATGGCTATGAGGATAAATGGCATCAGTCTTATGGGAGATATAATGGAAATAGTTGATGGCTTGGCAGTAGGTCGGGAAAGCATATCAGCTATTATATTATTGTCTCCCTTCACATGGCATACAGTAAAATTGTACCTCGAAAACCATTCTTTCAATCTTAATAATAGAGGATTAGGTGGAATCTTGCTCTTAAAGTCAAGAACTTTATGAAATGACGAATTGTCTATTTCAACTGTAAAGTTTTTGGTTCTCAGATGAAAATCAAATTTTTCTATGTCATATTTTACAGCATAGTTTTCCTCATAGATAATGTGATAATGTTTTTGATTTTCTTTGAAAGATCCACTAGCGTGTCCACAATAAGCTCTTTTGTTGTTTTTTTCCTCAATCAGTACAGCACCCCAGTGTTCATCACTTGCATCAGTCTGCAGGATGACTTGTCCATCTAATGGAATAATCAAAGGTGACGGATTTTTAACAATCGATTTTATTTTTTTGATCACTTATGTATGCTCTTGATTCCATGATGGATGTTCTTTTTTTTAATAAAGCTGAAAGGACTGTTGTATAATGCGCTAGGTGGGGAAAGAATTCTCTAACGAAATTAACTATTTCCAGAAATTGTTGCATTTGCTTTCTGGATAAGTGCGAATCTGGAAAATGATGAATCCAGTCTGTCAAGTGGGATCCTGGTTGGTACTAGCCTTGTTTGATATCCATCCCAAGAAAAGTTATAATGTTTGTCCCAATAATGTTTTTCTTTTCAGAGAGCATTATTCTATGCTTGTCTGCAAGCGAGTGAAACTGCAAAAGTAAACCTTGATGATCTTTTTTACTTTTTGAAAAGAGAAGGATGTCATCAATGTAGATCAGGGCTAAGTGGAGAATGAGATAGAATATTTTTGTCATTGTTTTTTGGAAAAGTAATGGTGTTGTTTTGAGTCCAAATGACATGACCGTCTATTGATACTGGGCATTTGGTATACAGAATGTTGTCTTGTAGTGTTCAGCTGGGTGGATGACTAATTGCCAGAATGCATATTTCAAATCAAATTTGAAAAAGATGACTACTTCTGTCAGTTGTGAGAATAATGTTGTCGTTTTTGGTAGAGGAAATTTATCATCTTGTAAGAACTGGTTCAAAGGCTTATAGTCTATAACCAGTCTTTTCTTCCCTCAGACTTTCTCTGATCTTTTCTTGACATAGAAAGTCCTGATATACCCATGGTGAAGTGGTAGGTTCAATGAGACCTTGAGAAATGAGCTATTAATCATCAGGGTATGACTCCTACCACTAATTGGATTTTATTTAACAATTTATTTTAATTTACTATTTTTTAGTTGAAATATAAAATTCTCCTTATTTTAGCTAGATGGAGAAACTATGGTCATATGGTAAGGAATGTTTTGGAATATTTTCAAATATTAGGAACACCTAGTAAATTTAACAAACAACCAAAACACAAGTGGCAAGTCCTGGACGCCACCTGACCTACTGCGT
Source organism: Litchi chinensis (assembly GCA_019925255.1). NCBI lineage: Eukaryota > Viridiplantae > Streptophyta > Magnoliopsida > Sapindales > Sapindaceae > Litchi > Litchi chinensis. The sequence continues at coordinate 10,378,907 of CM034475.1, read as the reverse complement.
CAATGTATATTGTTCCTATGAAATATATAAAAGATAATAAGTAAAAAAAAAAACAAAAAAAGGATTTTTCTCTTACTTAAGAAAACAAATATATGTATATGTGTGTGAAATTTGGGACAGCCTTATTTTATACCCAAAAAAAAAAATGTTAATCATTCTATCTGAAATGAAGTTTTAATCTGTTGTTTGGCCTGTTTGGATCCCACATAACATTTCACATAAAATGTTATGTAAACTGAAAATGGATAAAAGCGATTAAAATTTATTTTCCCACAAAAAATGATAAATCTGTTTGTTTGACTTAAAAAAAAAAAAAAAAAACTTATACCATTTTTTTGGGATAATTTTTAATAATTTTGCATTAAATTTTCTCATAAAGTTGAGTTTAATTTTTTATTATGACGTATGTCCTGTAGCTCAAGTGACGTGTACCTTCTTATTCCAGTAACAGGTGAGGGTATGGGTTTCTTACTTTCTTATATACATATTTATCCTGTATTATGAAAATACTGATGTTTATTGTCTACGAAAATTAATATGTACATAGCAACTACTTCCAAAACTCATAAAAAATGGTGCATGTCAGCTTTTGAAAAAAAAAAAAAAAACCCAACTGGTTGGAGTCAATTCTCATTTTCACAGAAAAAGAAAAATATTAGTGGTTGGTGGTCTTAGAATGCTAGTAGTTGTAGGTCTGTAAATATAATCTTTTCTTACTACAAAGCAAAAATAATTCTACCATTATCACAATTCTACGCTTTCTAGATTTAATAATGATAAGTATTTAAATAAAAAATTAAATATATGCATTAATGTATATTGTTATGACTTTTAAATTTTTATAACACCCAAAATTTTGTAACATCCAAACATTTTTAATTTTATTATTTTATATATTAATGTATATTGTTATAGCTTTTAAATTTGTATAACATAAAAAGTTTATAACACCCAAAAGTTCTTTATTGTATGTTATTAGTTTTAGTAATGTTGACGTTCGGAAACGGTCAACCCAGAGATTCTGGGGCCCAGACGGCGAACGAGGTAATTAAGGGTTCTGGTCGTACTGATGGAAGGATAGTAAATGGGTAATTAATGGAGTTCAAAGTTGGTGGTGATTAATTCAGGGGAAAGAATGTCGGTCCTGGAGGTTGGTTGGATTTAATGAGGTGATCAACGAGGAATTAAAGAGAAAGAGATAGAGAAAACACAAGGATTTTTACGTGGTTCGGTGACTGCACCTACGTCAACGACCACTCTGGGGTCATTCCGGCAGAGTGACAGTTCTCTAGTATCTTTTCTTATTGGTACAGTAGAATGTCTCTCATCTTTATAGAGGAGGGGGAGATGACAATAGAAAATACAAAAGAAAGTTATACACGTTACTAGCAACGACTAGTTTCAACTAATCCTGACATTGACATGCTGCATTAATTGTAAAGGTAATGATGATTCTCTGTCTGCACGAGTCTGCATTTAATATACCTGAAGAGACCTTTACTTCATTAAATGTTTCTGGGTAATTGTGCAGACAGTTTCCGGTGGGGAATCATGAGAGTTGGTAATTCTGACAACTTGCTATACACGATATCTCCTGGGTAAGTTCTTCGGTCAGCCAGGTGATGCACACTGGAGGAGAGGTAAGACGGTCTGGAGGCTCTCGCGAGCTCGCGCCATGTGCGACCTCGTGAGCTCCACGAGCTGAAGGTACGGGCAGGAGGCATTCTGGGAACTGCTGTTGGCTTGCGACCTGGATGACCTCACGAGCTGGGCTTGCAACCGCTGGTTCCAATCTTGAGCCTCCTGGGCCCTTGTTTCTATTCAAGTTAATAAGGCCTGTACTGGTCCGTTTGGGCCGATCCAGAAAATGGGTATAACAAGTAACGTATATTGTTATTATTTTCAAATTTTTGCAACACGCAAAAGCTTTCAATTTCATATTGATTTATAACACCTAATGTTACAATCCATTATATATATAGTTCTCTAAAATCAAAACCGTGCACAACTATTTTTTTCTTCAATTTTCATTTTTATATGTTTTTTACGTGGTTGACCACTAACTATTTTAAGTATGGTATTCTCTTACTATGTATTTAGTAATACAAGATTTAAAACCAATAATCTAAAATTAAAGATTTCGAGTGTTACAAACTTTTGGGTGTTATAAAATTTTAAAAGCCATAATAATATATTGTTACTTAAGATCATCATAAATAATATAATAAAATATCTCATGACGGAGCAAATGAGAAGATAAACCATGATATAATATATTGTTATTTAAGATGGTGATAAATAATATAATAAAATATATCATGAAGCTATTATCATAAATTATAAGACTTGGAAAACCATAATATTAAATAGTATTAAGATTTACAAAAGTTTTTCAGATACATTAATATAGTCATTATAATAATATTTAAAAAAATCATTAAGGTTATTGTTTTTTTAATTTATATCCTTAAAATTAAAAAGAGTTAATATATGAATATTCAATAACAAAATATTCAAAGACCAATAATATAAAATTGAAAGCTTTTAGGTGTTACAAATTTTTGTGTATTATTATAAAACTTTACAAGTCATAATAATATACATTAATATGTTATTACCTAAAATAATAATATAATAAAATATATAACCAATAACAATAAAATAAAATATATCATGAAAAGATGAAGACTATTACCATGAATTATAAGACTTGAAACGTCATAATATTAATTCATGAAATTTAGTGTTTTGATGATGATGACAATTCATATTTTTGATGTTATAAAAATTTAAAAACCATAATATTAGGAGTTACAAAAACTTTTAACAACATTAATATAGTTGCTATAATAATATCTAAAAAGCTTTATTAAGTTATTGTTATTTAATTTTATATCATTATAAAAAGAGTTTATATATGAGTAATTAATAATAAAAAATTTAAAACCACTAATATATATTTGAAGTGTTATAAACTTTTGGATGCTATAAAACTTTAAAAGTACAAAAAAAAAAAACATTAATATATTGTTATTTAATTTTATTTTATTACATAAATAGTGAATACATGGGTACCTAGTAATAAAATATTTAAATCAAAATATAAAATTGAAAACTTTTAGGTGTTATAAATTTTGGTTGTTGTAAAACTTAAAAAATCATAATAATATACATTAATATAGTGGTATATATTCAAGATCTTTGTAAATAATATAATAAAGGGAAAAATCTAGAAAAAAAAAAAAAAAGCCCTAAAATAATAATTAACCTTAATTTACTCTAATTTTTAAAATATTAACTAAAAAATCTTCTATCGTAAGTCAAAAACAATTTACATCCAAATTTTTAGTAGTTTTATAACAAAACAATAAAAGATCAAAATACCCTTTTTATATTAAAAAAAAAAAAATCAATTACCAAACTGTCATTTCATAACCAAAATAAAAATATAAAAATGTTTAGAATTTACAATTTAATAAAAATTAAATTAAAAATTTCTAAAAAAAAAAAAAAAAAAAAAAAAAAAACAATAAAAAATAATTAAAAAACTTAAATAATTAAATAAAAAAATTTTCATCAGATTTTCATCGTTTATTTTAATATGGATAATGGAGATTATTGTAAAAAAATTAAATAAATTAAATAAAAAATATTTACGTCAAATCTCTACCGTCCATCTTAAGATAAATGAAAGAAATTAATTTTACAAAATAATAAATTAAATAAACTATATAAAATAATTTCCCATCATTAAATTGAAAAAAAAAATAATTCAGTAAATCAAAATCATCATCTACAACCTGTTATGCCCATTTTCTCGTCACAAGTAAAATGGTCTCTAAGGGCCCAGAAGACGAGTACAATGCCAAGAGGCCCAAAAGGCCCAACCTTCAGATCGCAAAAACGAGCTCGCCAGACCCCGAGCTCGCGCTTATCTCCAGAACCAGTGCCTTCTACCTCGCGTCAATACCAGAGTCCATCTCAGCCTATCTTCAGGTCGCTTGAGCAACCAGTTCATTGAGGTCACCCCAGCATCCTAGCTCGACGACCAGATCTACTCTACCTTGCCCCGGACTCTTTCTCAGGGAGCAGTTGCCAGATCTGCCTAATCCTCTGATTTCACGCTGGAATCACCTATACACTTACTAGGGAACATTAAATGCGACGGCTGTGCATTTAATAAGGAGAAAACCTCTCCTGGTGCATTAAATGTAGATATGCACATGGAATAAATAATCATTGTTTTTACAATAAATGCAGTATGATTTATGTCAGGATTAGTTGAAATCACCATCATTTATAACGTATATAACACTCTTTTGCATCTCTCCCCCTCTATAAATAGAAGAGACTTTTACTATACCAAGTAAGCTGAAAATACTAGTATACCGTCACTCTGCCGGAATTACCTCAGAGTGGCCGTGAACATAAGCGCAATCGCTGAACCACGTAAAAATCTTGTGTTTGCATTCCTTCTTCCCTCTCTCTTCTTTATTAATCGTCTCATTCTACCGTCCAATGACCACGACCAACATTCTTGCACCCTTATTATAGCATACCAACCTTAAACATCCATTACTACACATTTATTACAGTTATCACCATATTTATTACAGTTATCACCATTTAATTACCACGTTTGCGGTCTGAACCCCTGAATCTTTGGGTCAACCGTTTCCAAACGTCGACACAACCAAAATCCAAAAAATTAAAAATAAAAACATTTGATAAATATATATTTAAAAAATAAAAAATAAAAAAAACAACCCAGATTTGAATGGCAGAGATGGAGGTCTATCAACGAAAAATCAACAACATTATTACATTCAAACCCAGAGCCATAAACACCATAAACACCATGATTTGATAGCAAACCCAACATTTTTACATTCAAAAAACCAACCCCTGAAACCAAAAACAGAGAACAGAAACTGGTACTGTGGCCTCCAACTTTATCTGGGGGGCCTTCAACTTTAGGATCCAAGTTGAAACCCAATAACCCGACCCACCAAGCCTACCGTTTCGAGTAACAGTGACTGTGTTGAACAACGGACTTGTGGAGATCAAGCAGTGGAGAGTGTTTGTTGGGTTCGCTAACGATGAGATCTAGCGTCGGCGATGAGTTGGTGTCAGAGCTTCTGGGTTCACTAACGATGAGCTTCTAGTGTCGGGGCTCAAACAGGTGTCGACAGCAGTGAGAGGGCAGGGGCGATGAAACTCGGCGGCGGCGATGGTATTGGTTAATGGGTGACGGCAGCGATGGGTTAGGGTGGTGTGTTGAGTGGTGATGGGGCTAGGTTTTGATGGTGGGTGGGTGGTTATGAAGTTGAATGGGGATGGTTGTTCGGTGAGATGAGAGAGAGAGAGAGCGTAATGGTGATGGTGATGAACCTGAAGACTTCTGCTTTAATTTTTTTCTTAATTTTATTTAATATTTTTAATTCAATCCAGTTGTCCCTAATTGAGAAATGCAAGGAAGTTGGCGATTATACTTTCAGAGTTCAGGGACCGTTAGTTTATTCATCAATTTACTATTTTAATTGACAATTGATCCTTTTAACTAGTATTTTTAAAATTAAGGGAAATTAATGATAATTTGATATTATTTTTAATTTTAAAAATAAAATAATATTAATCCTATAATAAAATATACCATGATAGAGCTAATATTTTCATAACTTCTACTTTTAAATATATCTTATACATTAATTTATTTATTTTTTTAGTACAACAACTTTATCTGAGATAAACCCAAGGGGCAACCGGAATCTTTAATCGAGATATGACACTGATGGCACGGCCCGAGGGATTACTCCTATTCGGGAGGGAATCACCCATACGGAGGTGGAAGATAAATCCATACGAAGATGGGGGGAAGACCCACACTGGGATGGGAGGACATCTTACACAATTGATGAAAAATTAATTATTAATAATAATAATATTATTATTGTTAAATATATATTATATTATTATAGTATTAGATTAATATTATATATAATATATAGACATAGGGTGTCGAACCCATGCCTCTGCATGGGTTGGTTGCTGGCGCCACCAACTGCGCCAGCGACCAGAAGACTATACATTAAAATTGTTGATTATATGGATTGAGTAGATTTGCATTAGTTTCTTCATTTCCATCCTCGTTCAAAGCACGAGTACGACTAGTTGGAAAGCAAAAAGTCAACTGACTATGTTAGTAAACTGGAAACGGGAATATAAACTGGACGGACTAATTATAAAATCACCATAATCCTAAATAAAACAGTAAGTTTAGCTAAACCAACCAGTACAATACCGTCATGACTCAAAATGAAAACGTGGAAAAAAAATAATAATAATAAAAAGAAAGGAATGCTCAACCAAACAAATTAAACAGGCATGTGAAGATTTGACTATTAGATCCACCTTCCCTTCTCTCGTTTGAATTTCGCTACTCGCCGTCCTACATATTCTGCTCAACTACAATACTGCTTTAGTAGAATTACAAATCCTTCTTTGTCTCTCTCATTTTCTCTAGCGTGACACCATAAATTGGCATGTGCGTCGCTAGAGAAACACGAATCATCTGTGCTTGGCTTTTGACAAAAGTAAGTATCGCTGTCTCTCTCTGATTAATCGTTAGAACTTAGAAGAAATGGAGAATTTTTACGCAGTACCAGGATGTGTTAAGTTGTGTTCTGTTTGTTATCTTATTATTTGCTTTCGTAGAATTTGTACACGAAAGGTACAACATGCATGAAGAGTACTGGTCTTATAGGATATAGTAGGTATTTAACCATTTTTTTTTAATTTTTAAAAAGCAAGCACAAATGATTTCCTGATCAGTCGTGGCTTGAATTTTAGTTAGTGACGTGACGGTCTGCTCTCTAAATTAGGTTCACTTTAATGGTATATATATTGAAACACACCGGTATATAATTGGAAACTTCACTTAATCAAAGCTATGTCCATACTAAATTGAGTGTTGACGTAGCAGTACTTCAAATCTCAATAATTTTATGCATGTAACATATGGGAATCGTTAACTTTTTTTAAAAAAAAATCAATTTATTTTGTGTCAAAAAAGCTAGTATATATATATATATATATTTATACTCATTTTAAAAAAATCGAGACAGTGCCAATATAATCGATAAAAAAGTTAACAAATGAGAATCTATACATGTAATATGAATAGTCTTTAGCAAGATACCATTTATTTTATTTATTCAGATCTCCATCTAGACATGGTATAATTTTCTTGTGGAATGTCAATGAAGATTTGAGATACATACTTGACAAAATCAGAAACCTAACTAGCTTGATTTGTAGTCTAAACCATCAGCCATGCATCAACAATTTATATATAAATTGAGTGCTTCAATTTTCAAAATTATCAACGAAAGTGTCTACTCTCTCTAGTGGTCTTCTTTTTAGTATCTTATTCTGATTGCCATGCACAATATTGCAGAGATTATAAGTCGGGGAGAATTTCTTACAAAATCTTTGACATGCAAAGCCCTTCAGAGAGGAAACCAGGCGTCTACACTTACGTGGCACAATGGCCCATCTCCACACTAGCTTGGTCAGTCCGCCACGACAAGAAGTCACGCCTAGCCATTGGAAGCCTTCTCGAGGACTACAGCAACAAGGTTGAGCTGGTCCAATTCAACCCTGACACGTCAGATTTCACGACTGACACCCGCCTGATGTTTGACCACCCCTACGCCCCCACCAACCTCATGTTCTTCCCCTCAGAAGACCCCATGAACCCAGACCTCATCGCCACCTCCGGGGACTACCTACGCCTCTGGCAAGTCCACGACGACCGCATCGAGCTAAAAACCCTCCTAAACGGCAACAAGAGCAGTGAATTCAACTCCGCCATAACCTCCTTCGATTGGGCCGATTTCGACACGCGTCGAGTTGCAACTTCTAGTGTGGACACCACTTGTATAATATGGGACATTGAAAGGGAAGTTTCGGACACGCAGCTGGTGGCCCATGATAAAGAAGTGTACGATATTTCATGGGGTGGTTTTAATATCTTCGCGTCGGTTTCAGGAGACGGTTCTGTCCGGGTTTTTGACTTGAGAGACAAAGAGAGGTCGACTATTATATATGAAAACCCGGTTCGGGATTGTCCCCTGCTGAGGCTGGAGTGGAATAAGGCTGACCCTAGGTTAATGGCAACCGTAGGGATGGACAGTAATAAAGTGGTGGTTTTGGACATTCGTTTCCCAACTACCCCTTTGTTGGATCTAAGAAGACATAAAGGAAGTGTGAATGCTATATCATGGGCTCCATTTGTAGGACGGCGGCTATGCTCTGTTGGTGATGATTCCAGGGCTCTGATATGGGATGTGTTGGGCACCGAGTTTCCATCGGAAAATGGAGGGGATCTGGAGCCATTGATGTGGTATGGATCAGGAGCTGAGATTAATCTAGTACGTTGGTCTTCAATTGAGTTGGATTACATTGCAATTGGTTTCTCGAATAAGTTACAACTTCTCAATGTCTGAATTAACGTTTGATTTTGTATTAAATGAATATATAATAAGTTGGAATGGCTGATTTATGGAGTTATTATGTCACTCAAAAGGGTGTGGAAAGGCTTGAGATTCTCTAACCTTGAAATGGAATTTCAAATTAGTGAAAGATTCTTTTATTTTAACCTTACTCAAATGAGATTTTAGATTAGGAAAAATCTCCATGTATGTGTCTTCATTTTCAAATGATTTTACTATTGAATAAAACACCACTAGTATATGTTTTTATTAAATAATAATAATAATAATGAAATAGTGGTCAATTTTGAGTGTTCAAATCAACTCATGCAATAAAAAATAGGGTGTTCGGTTTTGGATCTCTAGACCCCGGAACTGAACCAAACCCATGCACTTTATATATACGCATAGAATGTTTTTATAATCTGGTATATCTGTTTTTTAAAAATAATGATTAACTATTAAATTCATTCATTATATTTGAATTAAATAGAAAAAAGAATTTATTTTAAGAGAAATAACGCAATAGATGCATTTGATTGGTTGGTCATTATATTTTAAAATCCGGTATACCTAATTATAAAAGTCATCTATATATATACAAGATGAATTTGATTGGTTGGTCCTTACTTTTTAAAATTAAATATGTCTGATTATAAAAGTCCTCTATATATCTACACATGATTTGAAAAAATAAGAATCAATAAATCAAATTCATTCATTATATTCTCTCTCCTATTTAATTCAAATGTAATGGACGAATTTAATTAGTTGATCTTTACTTTTTAAAATAAGATATATCTGATTATATCTATTTGTATTTATGTATCTTTTTTTAACACACCATATGTTGCATTAAATTGACTATTTATCAATTTACGTACATGCCATTGAGGTTAAATAACACTCGTGGTCACGTACATAAATGAACACATAACTCATTTAATGCAGCACACCCACATAACCCTCTCTTTCATCAAATTTAATGCACACCAACTTACCCTCTCTCTATCTTTACTTTTTATTTTTTATTTTATTTTGTATTTTTCCTTCTTCTTTCATCTCTCTCTCTCTCTCTCTCTAATATTTTTATTTCTTCTTTTTTTTTTCTCTCTCTAATTTTTTGCTAATTTTATTTTCGTTTGCTTGAGCTCTTATCGCCAACCCCTTCATTTTCATTTTCATTTTTTTTTCTTCTATTTGTCTTTTGTTTTATTTTCATTTTCATTTTCTTGAGCTCCCATCAGTAAATCTAGGTTAGATATTGCTTTTTTGTTGTTTGATTGGATTTTTGAATTATTTGATATGTGTTTATTTGTTTTTTTTTTTGTTTGTTTGTTTGTTTTTTTTTTTTTTGGTTTCATTTTCATTTGTTGTTTGATTGGTTTATTTGATGTGGGTTTACTATTGATTGGTTTTCTAATCTGGTTGGGCAAATCAAAGCTTGGTTAGTGGAACCAAGCTTCTGGAATCGAAAAATGACCGAATCAATCCAAATCGAACCGATTATGATCTGTTTAGGTCCGTTTAAATCCTAAAACTTTCCATGTTCAGTTCTCCAAATTATGAGCCAAAAAAGACATTTTGGCTCGGTCCAATCCGAATAGAACATGGAGTTGCCCAACCTTTGTGTTTATAATGTTTAAATAAATAAAAAGGTAAATTTCAATTTCATCCACAATTTTTTGGAAAATTTTAATCTTTTAAATGTTAATTGGGTTATGATTCTGTCATACTTAAATTGTCAAGAAATTCATCAATTTGGCTCATCTAACTAAATATTTAACGGTGAACGGTGACCAAAAAAATGAAAAAAAAAATATTTTTGGATAGTAAGTAAAAATACCATTTTACCTTTTAACATAACAATTTAATTTTAACCTTTTTACCAATAAAAAAAACAACACATGTCACTCAAATCTTTTCCAAAAAATTAAATAATTTCAAACCAATAGAATGGTGACATATGTGTAACGTCCCGAATTTTCTCTATTTAAGAGAAATGAAAATATATCAGAATGAATAGTATTTTCGGAATGAATAGTGTTTGCGAACGGAATAGTATTCGTATGAATAGTGAATTTTTTGAAAAACGGACCCTAAAGTCAGAAAGCTCTAGAATAAGTAATGGACTCTAAAGAAACTGAAACAGATAAAAATGAGTTCGTTTGAGATAAAATGGAGCAATTTCGAATCCGATCAGAAATTTGGAAAGATTTTCGAAAAAATTTAAAAAATTAGAGAAGTGTCAAAATGAGTGTTAAAATGCTCTAAAAGTATTTTAGAAACTCAAACGACACTTTCGAAGGAGATTCAGATGGAAATTGAATCAATCCAGAAATCACTGGAGGCGATTTAATGAATTTACGGAGAGCCCAAAAAGAGCATGAAATGACTTTTAAGAGTCATTGAGGTTACCAAGAGTATGTAGGTAGTCCGAATATAGGTCCCGATGAATTTTGAAAGGATTTCGAAAAAGTCTCAGAAAAGCTGAATCCGAACGTCCTAAAAAAATCAAATAAAAAAAGACAAGAAATTATAGATATGTGGAGCAAATAACCATGGAAATGTGACATATGACATAAGAGAATTGTAAATTAAGTATGAATTTAAAAAGTTATGTGGTAAATTTTGGGATTTAAATTGTGACTTTTAGGTGATTGAATTGGAAGGAAAGAAGATAAAAAATAGGATGTTAAAAATAGTATGATTATATTTATTTGTAAAGGACATATACAAGAATATTTTTGTAGTGCTCCAATCTAATTAGATCTAGGAAATTAACTGAAATTCAATTTGTTGTTATTAATTCGGTCTGATTTCAATTTTAAAAGTACATAAGTTTATGGATAAATATCCTATTGGAGGATATTTAAAAAAAAATTAAGAAAATTAGGTTAAAAAGAAAAATATCATAGGGGTTAAAATGAAAATTTACGTGTGTTTGGAAAATGAATCAACGGGTGTATTGATTTTTTTGAAATGATAATAATAATATTAAATGCTGGTGGGATCCATTGAAATAAATATATATATATATATTAGTTATTGATGGTGGGCCCCGTTGGAAAAGTAAATAATATATATAATTGATTAGTGGTGGGATCATTTGAGAAAAAAAATAATAAAATAAAAAGAAAGAAATGAAAATGTGAAGTGTGGTTGCTGTGTGAGAAGAAAGAAAAATAATAAAAAAATAAAAATAAAATAAAATAAAATAAGAGGAAAAGTGAATGCATGAGGCGGTGGAGGTAAATATATATATATATAGGCGTGAGTGGTCATAAATTGAGAGAAGAGAGAGCGGAACGGGCAGCTGCAAAAGAAGAAGAAGAAAAAAATAAAAATAAAGGAGCAGCCGAGAAGAAAAATAAGGAGAAGAGAGAGAAAAGGAGAAAGAAAAGAAAATATTTTAGGTGTCCAATTATCTAAATGGATAAGTTTATTTTAATAGGATTTGAATTTTAAAAAATTAGTTTATTTTTTTAAGAGTTATAAATTAAGTTTTGTGTGATTTTAGGGTGGATCTAGGATGATAAGAAAATCAAAGGAGTTATGTGAGTAAATAAGTTATAGAAAGTGTCCAAAAGGTTGGTGTACACTTATCTTAAAAACTTATTTTATAAGTAGAGATTTTGGTTTAATTTAATATATGAGTTTATTACGTTTTAATTAAATAGATTTCATGAAAATGTGCGAATTATATTTTGAATGATTTTTGTAGTATTTGATATTAAAATTTTGAACAGTTTGTGAAAAAATGTGTTTTTGTTCAATTTTTAATTAAATTGATTTCGTGACTATGTGTGAATTTTAATATGAATGACTTTGTGACATTTTATGTGCAAGTGATATTATGATGAATTTTGTGGCATCGAATAATGAAAAATTTGGAAAATTTTATGAAAGAAAAAGTATTGACCGAATGTGGAATTTAAAGGATTTGTGAAATTATTTTGATAATTTATTATCAAATGGTATTGGATTGTGATTTTAATGATTTTCGAATGAAAACGGAAAAGAAACGGAAACAAACGGAAAGATACAGACAAATTAGTGCCTTGACTGAATATATATATCGGAAGAATGACACAATAGTTTTGATGAGTAACTTTTAAAAGAAAAATGATATGTTTTTATGCTTATAATAATACTTAAAATAAAAAAAAAAATATATTTTTTTTTATTTAAAAAGTGTTTAGAGTTTTTCGAATGAGAATTTTTGTTGAGAAAGGAAAGTTGTGAAAATATGAAATTTTGATAATAAATGAAATTATAAGGGCCCGAGTAAATTTGAACATTGATAGGTGGGGATTGGTAGTTGGCATGCCAATAGGGTGATTATAGCAGTGCTGCACCGATTTGCTTATATATGTTGATATGAAATTCATGGACCTTGTGAAACACCAAGTGTCCGGTCCCATAATTTGTATATTATATGAAACGCGCTCTGGCGGGTAGTTACCGAGTGTCCGATGCTGGGGGAAACGTGAAACCCGATTTTCAATCCATAGTATCATGTCAGTGTTTACAAAGGGCGCTGAATACTATTAAAGAAAAATCGTGCTGACATACTTGAAAATGAAAATAAATATGTTTATGCGTGTAGTGAATGAAAATTTGAATTCTTTGTAAATTTATCTGTAAAAGTTCGAAAATTATAAAATAATGATTTACCACTTGTATTTGAGAAAAAAAAAATATATATATATTACATGAAAATCGTGTAACTATGTTGAAAAACGATTGTTATGGGTTTTATGTACGTAATTGTTAGTATGTGCTTTCGTTGAGATTTGTTATAGAAATTGAAAGAAATCATGTTGATATGTTTGAAAACGTCTTTTATATATATGTGTTTTTATTAATAAAGTAAATTCCTTACATATTATTTTAGTATTTGAGAAAAACGTAAAAAGGTTGTGTTACCCTATGATATTTTTGTGAAATGAGGAATTTAAAATATTTGTTTTATATGTGCAATTCTTGATAAATTGACGTAATTATGAATTTTAATAAAAGTTTGAGCATTTTGGAAGTTTGATTCTTAATGTGCTTAAAAACAAATTTCATGTGCTTTATACATGTAATTATTAATAAATTGAGTTATTTATTACTTTTGATAAAAGCTTGAAAATTATGAAATTTTGTGTTACGATAACATAATTGTGATGAAATAATAAAAATTTGAGATTTGGGGAATTTTATTTGACAACACGATAATTTTTTTAATGAAATGAGATTTAATTTTTATTTCCTTTCCTTATGAATATGTGAAAAGGGTGAAATCTGATTTTGTGGGATCATATTTGGAAAATGACTTCTAGGCATTTCATATATATGCATTTACTAGTAAATTGATTTCTTTATGATTTATTATAAATATTTGACAACTGTGAAATCTTATTTTAAAATCTTGTATCTTTGAAATTGATGAAATTTAAATTTAGCGTACACCTAATAAGTAGAAATACTTAGCGCGTTGGATTTTCCACGCGTAGGTTGAAATTTTGGACGCTGTAGATAAGGGTTGACAAAAAGACATTTGCTGCGTTTTTCACGAGTCACATTCCCTCCATATTTGGTAGTTTTATTTTTAGTATTGTATAGTAGTGTTAATGCATATGGAAAGACATGTACATGTATATGGATTTACAAGATTTTATAAATGAGAATGTATATCAATGGTAGAAAAAGGTTTTTGGTTTGTAAAGTAATTTTGTAAAGAAAATTTCTTATTTATCATGTGATTTGTTTTTAATTTTGATGGATATGATTTTTATTAAATGTTGTGGTTATAAATGTTTGTGTGGTGAAGTGATTTTGGAGTCGGACGGAAGATCCGAAATGGAAGTTGAGAAAATGAATGTATTTTAAAAGTGTTTACTTTTGAAATTTGCAAGTTTTTATAATTTTTGGTTTTTCAGAAAAATAGAGGAAACTTTGTCGGATTTTCTAAAAAAAAAATTATAGTGCATTTATATGTAAAATAATAGCGAATAAACCGGTTAAGGTAGCATCCTTCGACTCGAGTTCTCATCCGAATGAGAATTGGGTGGAAAGTGTTATAATATGTCACATATTATAATATAAAATTAATTTGTCTCTGGGAAGGAGAAGAAGGAAAAAAATTTTAAAAATAAAAATATCAATAAAATTTTAATCCGTTATGATGCCATTGATGGATATTAGAATGTTTTTGGAAAATAATTACAAAACTTAAAAGATGAAAATCCAATCCACCAATGCAGACTCAAACTCTCCATGACCATCAACCAATCATTATGGAATACGATCTAGGTTGAACTCATATTGTTTTTAACATGCTGAATACAATCTAAATTTCAAATCAAGATTGTTGATCTAGGTTGAACCATATTATCATTTGATGATTTGGTTCCATGTATCATATCGTCATAATGTCTAGTTTAAACTAGATCGGCATTGAAGATCGACTTCAATTATTTTTTTTTTAAATTTTCTTATAATAATTTTATTAAGCTAATTTGATCTTTTAGATAAATAGTAGAGATTATTTATTTTTTAATTTTGTTTTTGATATATATTTTTTATTTTTTAATGATTTTTTTTTTTTTTTTTTTTTTTTTTTTTTTTTTTTTTATCTTTTTTTAATTTTTTTATTTTAATTTTAATTAAATTAAAATGATAAAAATGACCTGGACTCTATTAAGTTTGATTAAGGATAGAATCAATTTGATGTATTTTAAAATTAAAGGTTTTAGAAAAGTAGAGACGAAACTAATTATAAAAGAAGAAGGGCACGGCAATTGTAAACATACGAGATTGGAGGGGTAAAGATATATCATATAACAAAGAAGAAGCAGTCTGTCCCACTTTGTTTGCGATTCGCAAGCTAGCAAGCTCTCTACTTCTCCTCTTCCAAAATGGCGATGACAATCGAAGGTACCCTCCTTTCATATTGTCTTTTTTTTTTTTCCTGTTTTCTGTTTTATCCCCATCAAAATCAAGCACATCAACTTACGATTTTATCTCTGTTAATCGGATCATCAAGTTTATTGATCATCCTTGTCTAGTCTCCTTCGAATCGATCGATTTTACGATTTATGTGTAATTTCAATGAAGACTGTATAAAATTCAGGTCAATTATGCCCTGACTACTGTATTATGGGCTGGTGTTTGCATTTACTAACTATTGTAATCGTTGGTCATAATCTGGTGATGTTAATTTACTACTAATTGTTTCAATTTTTCTTTTTTCTTATTCTTTTTTTTTTTTTTTTTTTCCGATGCATTGCTGATCCGGGGTTTCCGTTTTGGAATGGTTATTGTTGCTCGCAGTGTAAGTTGCAGACTGGGAGTTAATAAATTTTAGACATGTTTTTGTTAGTTATGTGAAATAAAATGGCTCTTTTATGATTTATTTTTTTGTATGCAGGCTTGCTGGGCTTGCATTTATGTTTTCAGCCAGTATTCTGCTACAGATTCTGGTATGTTCTGATATTAGATTGGCTTATCATATATGATGATGGTATATGGTGTTGTTTTATGGAATATAAATTGCATTGTTGTGAAAAGAGTTTTTATTTCATGCCCTTAAAGCTTTTTAGAGTTATTTATTATTTATTTTCCCATGGAAGTATGCAAGAGATAGAAGGAGAATTGATGTTATGCTGTTTGATTTGTAATTTGTTGACATACTTGGTTCCTTGTGCCTCTTGGGCACTGAGAATTTTTATTTAAGGGACTGGTACATGGTTGCTAGTTGGTGGTCCTTCAAACTGCTTGAGCTTTCAGGAAGTAGTGTGAGCCTGCTGACTAGGGTTCAGCTTGATTTATAATTGGATCCCATTATTATGCTGTATAAAACAATATTAATACTGCAAACAGATGCATGTTCATCCATATAAAACGATTTCAACCTGTTCAAGTTTAGCCTCATAAAATTGGTTTAGAAGTGGCATGCTTTTTTGGGGTTGACTATGGGAAGCATTTAAAAGTTGGAACTTGGAACAAAGTGAAATGTCTCGAAAATGAAGGAAAGTAGGAAACATTGTCATTGATTGAAAAAAAGAATAAAAAGACAGTGAAGACTGGAGATTTCTTATGTTTTAGTTATATATATCCAAGCTTGATTTGGGAACTGCAGCCTGATGTAATGCTATAAGTTTCAGGCTGACCAGCATAAGAGAATAGGTGTCAGTCTTAAAATGGTAATTCTAGGAAGTATGCTAGAAGGTAAAGATGCCCATCCTTTGATGATGCTTTAGAGGGGCCATTCTGTACTGACTTTTGTGGTATTTCTTAAGCATGGTTAAACACTTGAATTAGACTTTGTGAAATTTTTTTATATGACTATTTAAACCTAAAGAGACAATTCTGATATAAAAGCTAAGAAGCTAAAAACAGTTAGCAACTAAAACAAAAGTGAACAATCAAGAGTGACAAGTGAGCTAGCATTTTTAGTAAGTTGGAATTGCTAACTTTCACGAGTAGAGAATTTGTAATTGTTGGCTTGAAATGGATTTAGAAACATTAAACATAATATGAAGTTGATTAGATTTGTAAGGCACATTTTAGTTTTCAGAAACCTGAATCATCCCTATATTCTAACTACACCAGGTTTGGCGTTGGTCTTACTTCTGAACTTGAGTTTGCTAAGCAAGTTCAGGAGATTTTTAGGATGTCAAAAGGAATATAAAGAAAAAAAGTGTTATGAGTCCCTATGTTATATGCTATTAAATATTTTAGATTTTAGCTAGTTGGGATAAATAAGGTGATTTTTGTTTCCCTAATGATGACTTGGAGTATTGGACTAAGAATAAAAATTGGACTGACAAATATGGATATAAGTATATAACCTTGCTATCAAAATTTGGGATGGTATGCTTTGTATGCGTCATAGAGGAGGTGGTCATCAAGGAATCTAAAGGTGTGCTGTTAGTTTGGATTTAGGTCATGGACTGTTGGAAAAATGTTACGTACTGATGTTGCAGCTTCTCTTTTCTGTGAAATGAAACTCGTCTTTTGAAAACTTAAGATATATGCTAATGGATGTCAGTGACTGCCATTGAAATGGGATTGTGTGCTATTCAATCATAATGTTTTTCTGGCACAAAGTTGGATGCTATGAAGCACAGATACCTAGTTCTTGAACAAGAGTGGATAGGCCTTAAGCTTGTAATTCATTAGTGTAGGGATTTTGTGTGGTTTTCTAATGATCAACTGTTGGAATAAAACAGTGCTCTTCTGAATATGCTTATCTACTTGGATATAATATCTTTAATATTTTGGACTTGGGTTTAAGGATGGCAATGGAGCGGATTGGGGATGGATACTCCAATCTCCATCCCCATATCCATTTGAGATATGTAATGCCCATCTTTGTATCCATCCTCATCTTTGCAAGTGGGGCAAATCTGAAAAAACATATGAATTTAGATAGGTATATCCATCCTACCTCCATATTTGATAAAAAGTTAAATTGTGATACCTTACATGAGAAAAGTATTATTAACATCATAAAATGTAACCAGCCTCTACAAATTGAATATTATTAAGAATAATATAAACTTATACATAGGGTTCGCAATTTGGAACCCGACATGACGGGTCGACATGAAACCGACATGATTATTACGGGTTAGGGTTGAACATAAACGGGTTAGGTAAATAAACGAGTCAACCCGTCCAACCCGTTTACTAATCGTGTCGGGTTCGTATTTTCTTAAACGCATAACAGGTTGACTTGTTTAAAAGGAGTAAAAAAGTAATTTCATATTAGAGGGGTATTCATGTAATTTTAGTGGTAGGTATATATATTTTTATGTTTTGGATTGTATTTGTGGATGATTGTATTTTTTTAGGTTTTGGATTGTATTTGTGGATTTAAGAAGTTTTGTGTATCTTTATTTTAATTTTTTTTTTATTATTAAATTTATATTAAAATTTAAATGTATTAAATATGGTTAAATGGGTTATAACACAGGTCAATAAAGGGGTCATTAAATGTGTCGGCTAAACAGGTCATTAAACGTGTCAGCTAAACGAATTATTAAACGGGTCAATAAACGACCCATAAATAAATGGATTAATCGTGTCGTTTTCGTGTCGACTCATTAATAATCGTGTCGTGTTCATGTTGAAGGGGTTTGACTCGTTTATTAATTGTGTCGTGTTCGTATTGTGTCAAAAATAATTGGGTCGTGTTCGTGTCGTGTTCAACCCGACCCGTTAACTTGGATTGCCACCCCTACTTATACATTAGATTAAGTTTGTCATTGTCAACTAGAAGTAAAAAACTTGGTAGTTGTGGGTGGCTTTTGTCGATATAAAAGTAACTTTTAGGTTTTAGTTTAGAAAAAAAATGATTATAAATTATTTTTACTAATTACAATATAAAACTTGAATTTACCATGTTTACGATATTAAAATTGGTAATGGATCCGGATGGAGATAGATATCCATAAAGCATATCCATCTCCATCCCTGAAAATAAAATGGATATAAGGATTGTATCCATTTCCGCCCTGACTCTGTTATAATAGTAACCTTCCCCATTTCAAAATTAGTTGATATCTATTATATTCATATCCATGGTTGATTTTACCATCCATACTGGGGTTGTTTATGGGGACTGAAGTTGTTTGGTGAAGTGGAAAATTCTGGCTGAAAGTGGGTTAAATACGTTACAGTATAAAGGCACTTTCTCCTCACTGATTGTCAGGCAAGTTGGGGGAGGAAATGTGTCTTTATGTTTATGGTTGTTCTGCTTTCTGTTTGCAGGTCCAGGCTGTGTGTTAATTTTGTGAATTTTAAGTTTTTAACCTCAAGCATGCCAATTAAAGAACTGTAATGATAAGCTTGTAAATGTCCAAACTTTATCTTGCATACTAAAAACAGGGAAAAAATATAATCACAACATGAGTTAAACATGACCAAAATACAAAGAAAGTTTCTGGAAAGTTGGAATTTTATGTTTTCAATATTGTTGGGTGATTTCAGACATCATGAGAGTTTTAGCAGAAAGAGAGAGATTTCAAATTGATTTGCTGAAACATGATTCAGCTTGTTGTATTAATTGAAATAATAATCTTCTCTGTTAGAAATTGAATTTAATAGAAAACAGAAAATCAGTTAATCGTAAGACAAGAGCCAAGAAAGAAAGCAATTCTTTGACTTTATTATCGTGGTTCCTTATTTGGCACTTTTGATTCCTTCTGTGTGGATAAGACTATATTAAATATATGCTCTTCCCCACTTGGTTGAATTTATGTGATGCCTTTCTCGGAAACTTTATACTTATTCAAATTATGTGTCTGTGTGTGTGCATGTTGCATTAGACTGGAAAACTTGCACTGCGTACAAGACATTGGTTGGGAAAAATTTAAGAATCCCTCCTTAAGGAACATATGATGGAAATTTTGCATGTGAACAGTTTTGTTATTATTTATTTATTTTTTTCTTGTACTTTTTGTGGTGGTAGGCTTGTGCAATATACAACAACTGGTGGCCAATGTTATCAGGTGAGTGAGGGTACCTTAAGTTGGCTATCCTATTTGTAATTGGGTTGTAGTCGAGAGGTGACAGTGTGAACCTATTGTCCCTGCAGCTCTCATGTATGTGCTGGTGCCGATGCCTTGTTTATTCTTTGGAGGTGGGTCTACTCAGTTCCTGACTAGCAGAGATGGTGGGGGGTGAGTAGTTCTAAATCTTTGCCCTTTACCATCTGTTTAATGATAATCGGTATTTGAGCAAATTGCCTTTACAGATTGTTTGTGACGACAGAAACAATAAGATGCCATGCATTATTCTATGTTGAATTCTTTGCTGATTCACAAATATCTGACAGGAATGTTTCTTAGGATGACTCATATTGTTGATTAACATGTTAGATATTTTCATGTACTAAACAGCTTGATTTTGTCTGCAGTATACATATCTTAGCTAAAAGATTGCAAGTTTATCACCCTTTTAACCTCTCCTGTTGACATATTTTATGATTTGTATAAATTAAACTGACGTTTGATAGAACTTTGTTTGTGTGTGACTTCTTTAGTATTTGAAATGATTAGAATACCATATCTATATTACTTGACAAAGAGAATAATATGTACTCTTTTGTTGAAATGAATTTTCCTCTTTGCTTACGTTGTCCTTGATGTGACCATAAGTCAGAGTAATTTGTTTTTGGCTGAATATCAAATTTACATCTCCAGTAATGGAAACAACGTTCACTGTTTACACTTAGTTGATTATTTCACCATTTTAGCTAATTCTGTTTCATATCCATGCAACTTCATCCGTGTTGGTGAGTTTTTTCTCCCCCGTTTTTTTAATCAAAAAAATTTGATTTCCACCTTTTCTTTCATTGCTATAATGTTCAACAAATCCTATCATTTTCTGTGTCAGTCAGCACCTTTTTCATACCTAAAAAGAATCATTTCCTTCCTCCATATTGATAAACTATATATCACAGTTGGATAGATGCTGCTAAATTCATGACGGGAGCATCAGCAGTGGGAAGCTTAGCCATTCCAATTATCCTAAGGCATGCAGATATGATTGGAACAGGTGCTATGTTCATAGAATTCACATCGTTTTTCATCTTTGTATGCACTGTCTTGTGTTTTCACCGGGCAAGCCTTGAAGATGAATGGTGACTTGAGGAACCTGTTATGATCTTCAAAAGGTAAAAGTAACGTTACCTTACAGGATAAAAGGTGGGTATAGTTTTCCAACTTGTACATATGTCTTTTAGTGTATATCGTGAAAAATGCAGTTTGATTTGTATTGTGCCCCACTTTTGAATAGTTTCTTGTTGCAATTGGCCATTAGGGACAATTTGTAGAATGCAATTGAAAAAGTTATCTGTTTGGAGAGAGCCTCCTGTATTATTTGTTTCAGAGATAAATTTGTGTCAAATTGGTTTCTAAAACGTCCTGGCATAATTGTTACAAACAAAGGGCGTGGTGACTAGTGGGGGAGGCTGGGACATTCCCCCAATGAGTGTGAAAGCTTGCCAGCTTCGTCGTCGTCGATGTAACTTGTGACAATTGGAGTTATTTGTGGAATGAGATGGGGACTTAAAGTTACATCTTAAAACCTAGTCCCTTGTAAATGGCTCTGTAATTTTACTGGCTTGACTTGTTCATGGTCGTTGGTGCTTTGGAAGATACAGTTGTTTTTGAGTATGGAGTCAAAAGGTTTTTAAAGAGAGGGTCAAGCGAGCAAACAAGTGCTTAGACTAAATATGACTGTTGAACTTCTCATGTCATATGTCTAAACGCGGACACGAGGTTGGTAATCCAATAAAATTTATTTAATTCAATTAAAATTTTGAAATAATTTATTAATTTTAAGATTGAATTACAGAACTGAATCTATTAAACTTATTTAATAAATAAAAATAGCCAATTATGATAAAATATCAATTGAAAGGTTATACGTAACATTTGTATTATATGGTTTCAAAAAAACATTTGTATTATATGGGTTAGTGTACTAGGAGGCGTGCAGCCTGTACACAACTTATTTACGTAGAGTGATGGTATTTACACCTGTTTAATGTACGTGCACCCCAATTTAATTTATATCTTTTAATATTTCAATATTTTTCTTAAATAAAATTATTAAAAGAATTGAAAATACATCTTATATATCATGAATATACAAATATTTTATATCTTGAGCATGTGTTTTATCTTGTGATCCAAATGTTAACTATCTATTAATTAAAATTTTAAATAGTAATTATTTAAATTAAATAATTAAAAATCTATTTTTTTTTTAAAAAAAGAAAACCCTTATTAATTAAAAAAAGTCAAAATAAAAATGTAAGAAGGTGCATTGGGAGGAGCGGCACAATCTCCATGCTATTCATTTTACTTTTATTTTTACGTAATTAATTTATAGTTTATGAATTAACAATATTTAATCCAAAACTAGAAAAGAGTCATTTTTGCTATAATATAGGGCGTGCCTACAAATTATAATAATTTTATAATTTTAATGAGGCGAATATACAAAAAGGCGCACATATACTTTTTCAAAAATGCAAATACCATTATTCGTTTAATTAACGGTTTAACGTGATGATGTGCTGACCTAAACCAAATAAGGCTTCGTTTGATATAACTTCTCTAAATAGATCTATTAGAAGTAGATCTTTTAGAAATAGATCTTTTGGAAATAGATCTTTTAGAAAAAAGTTATTGGTTGTTTGGTTGTCAATTAAAAAAGTACTTTTAAATTGTAGAGTGTTTGGTTAAATTATTTTTAAAGCACTTTTAGATTATTAATTTACCAAAAAGGGTATAAGAAAGAGGAGTAATATGTTCATTCTAAAAATGTAATTGCTTCAACTTTAACCATAAAAAATTAATCAATTAAACAACTAATAATTATTTGATGTAAATATATTTTCAAAACATAGATTTTCAATAAAATAAATGTAAAATTATTTTGTTTCTCTATTTTTTATTTTCAAAAGAAAAGTGTTTTATAGATTTTCAATAAAATAAATGTAAAATTGCTATAATTGAAGTCATATCTAAACTAAGAAATCTATTATTAAAATAGGTGCACTTCAAACTAAAACTATTTATGAAACATAAAAACCAATTACAACCAATTGCAGTATATATAGTATATATATATATATACTGCAATTTGCAGTATATATATTGCAGTAATTGCAGTATATACGGTATATATATACTACATATATATTGTATATACTGCAATGCAGTATATACAGTATATATATTGCAGTGTAGTATATATATATTGCAAGTGCAGTATATACTTGCAATATATATATATTGCAGTATATACTTGTAGCATATATATATATTGTAGTATATACAATGTATATATATATATATATATATATTGCAGTGTTCAATTACAACAATAACAAAACCAATTGCAAATTGCAATGTATATATATATGTATCTCAATAAACCAATAACAAAATTAATTGTAATATATATATATATATATATATATATAGATATTACAAATATGACATATAATATTTATGACAATAAGATAAAAAAAAATTGCAATATCAACTAAAACCAATTGAAAAAAAAAAAAAAAACACAAATATAGAAAACTTACCGGTTAGAGAAGAGTTCTCAAAAGTTTTGATGAAATAAAAAGTGAATGAAAGTTGAGACTATATATTTGTATTTATAATGAAAGTGTAATAGAGTTATAAGGGTTTAAAGAAATTAACAAAATAAAATAGGGACATATTAGACATTTTAATATTTTAAAAAAAGCTCAAAAATGTCTACTTGGAGAAGCTTAAAATTTGAGCTTCTCCAAGTAGACCTTTTCTAGCTTTTTTAATTCCCCAAAAGTTCTACTAGGATGTCAACCAAACGACGTAAAAAAAATTAAGTAGACCTTTTGGCATTAAAAAAGTACTTTTGGCCAGTAGATAAGCTGTACCAAATAAATACCAAACCAAATAATTTGGTGTCATATGCACATCTTGCCAGCAGTGGCCACCCCTACAAGCGACAAATAAATATTTTCGTTTTAAAAACAAACATGTTTGCGCGCTTTTTTTTTTTTTGGTTTTTGTTTTTTTAACGTAATTACACAAAATTGATTTTTTTTTTAACAAGCGTGAAGTTGAACAATATTTCTTAGCATAGATGGTTATACTATACATCTTCTAATCCATTAAGGTGGTGAAAATTCAATTCTCACTAACTGTAACAACAGACATCTAATGGATTTGGTCTAACCTTTTTTTTTTCTCTTTTCCTAATAAAAAGAGTGTTAAATTATACATATGCAAAACAAGCATTTTGAACTCGATAGATATGATCCTCGCACAAACGCTTTGTTCCATTGGAAAAACAGGTATAAGGAGGGTGGGTCTGAGGCAATAAAATAGATATACTGGTGGTTCGAGTCTAGGAGAGAAAAATTTCTTATGTGGTTGAGATCTAATACTAAATAATACTAAGCATTGAGCAATTTTTTTTTTTTTTTTTTTTTTTTTTTTCCTCACTCCTTTTTAATGTTTATAGATATTCCATTATAAAAAATTAAAATTATAAAATTTATGAAGATGCTCCATTCGATTTCAAAATTCTTTTCCATTTTTTCATTCTAAAATCATTTCCTTAAAAAAAAAAGAAAAAGAAAAAGACCCTCCTTTTTAAGAAGTTTTCACCTTTCCTATATATTTTTGAAGTAATAAAAAACTTCCATATTTAGCGAAAAATTATTTATTTTCTGGTGGTTTTTAAATTTTTTTTTTTTTTTTTTTTGCATAATAGCATTGTTCATCATTTTAGAATCAAATAAAGCCAAAGTTATATAAAAAAAAGAAATAAAAATCACAGGATTTAAGAGTTTATGAAACTTAAAAAGAGGGTTTTCAAAAAAAAAAAAAAAACTTAAAAAGAGGAAAGTGGAAAGTGAGAATGATATTACATATTCTAAAAATTTATAAGTGTCTTAAAATTTTTTGTTTTACTTAGTAATTTTAGTTTTTGATAAAATTATTGTTAACGAAAATACGTTAGAATTAAATATAAATAGAATTTCAGTGGATTGCTAATTACATAACTGTAACAATCAATCAAGACATTGCCCCCAGCGCTGCCGCGCCAGGCTCCCCGGTCACACCCCACCTCCACCACCACACCCACACCACAACCCCCAACACCAAACCACCACCAACCCCACCCCCCGGGAAAAAAAAAAAATCAAGTCATATTGTTAAACTACTGATATTTAGCTATTATTACGTAATCAAATTAATTGTTTTTTACCGGATGATTAGATTGACTTAATGGTTAAACTCTCAAAACCATATCAATAAGGTTGTGAAGATTGAGTTATATCTTCTTTTCCTAATTCTTAAATTGTAATAATATAAATAAATATATAAATTATTTTTAATTGAAAATAGAAATATTTTATTTTTAATTCTTTATGTTGAATGCATGGTACATAATTATAAAGACAAAAGCTATAAATAGACATTTTATGGAAAAATCCTTTGATCCATGAAGATCACGTGTTTGTAGAATTAACAAGTGGCTTCAAAATGCACACAAAATATGAAAGAGACAGGAAGAAAGTTGAATTATAAATTTGACAATTCGTAATTCGACATGTTCTTGGAATTTGGGAAGTACGTAGTATGGAACCTGGTATTTGCAATCAGGCTTGGGCGTCACTCTTCGTTAATGTCCACTGTTGACTTTTTAGTACTTATTTTCAACGTAAGAGAAGTAACAAGGGCACGGGAATATTTTGGACTGTGAGACTCCAATTATCTCACGTGTATGTCCAAGCTTCTGGAAAGATTTAACTTCTATTACATGCTGTCTACAAATATAGCTTCATTCATTGAATTCTAATTTGATTTTAATACTTTTTATTCTACAATCCATGTTAAATTCATAATAAGTGTATGTCAAAGCATATAGAAGCTTAACTTCAATACATGCGGTCTGCATATATAGCTTCATTCACTGAATTCTAATTTGATTTGATAATTTTTATTCTACAATCCATATTAAATGTATATTAAAGCATCTTCAATGCAAGTATGAATTGTAGAAAAATGGAATGTCACATCAGATAAATTGATAGATGATTAAAATTAACTTCTCCAATGCAAACTTCCATAACCACTATTAAGCTGACATAACAAAAAAGAAAATAGAGGCTATCAACCTCAATGTCTATTTCTAGAAAGTCTCTTGGACAGTCATGCCAGCAATAAATGATGAAAACTTCCATAAAATAATAATTTATGGTAATTTATTTTAATGATATATTATTGTTTGATTGTTTATTATTGAAATGAATAAAATAGTATTAGAGAATCCTTTGAGATTTGAATATTTATCAATCCATATTTATGCCACATAGAATGCACATTTTTTTTACATTGATGATATGTCCATTTTTTTTAAAAGACAATCCACATTTACATTGGAGATGCTCTTAGAAGTTCCAGTAATTCTTTAGTATAATATAATGATACTCTTTTCTAATTACAATAATTGAAAAGTAAAATATAAAACAAATTATGTAAATTTAGATTTAAATTTGTAAATAAAAGATTTGTTTCTTTATATTGAAACAATTGCTTCTTTAATTTGAATAAAGATTCTCTGTCAACGTTGATATAATACTAATATTTTTATGAGAAAAATTTATGTTTGAGTGATGTAAAAAAATGAAAAAATATAATAATCCTGATTATATATTATTTTTTATGTGGACATGTTAATTGATTATCAAAAACATAGTAAAAAA
This sequence comes from Litchi chinensis, assembly GCA_019925255.1. Taxonomy (NCBI): domain Eukaryota; kingdom Viridiplantae; phylum Streptophyta; class Magnoliopsida; order Sapindales; family Sapindaceae; genus Litchi; species Litchi chinensis. The sequence goes on along the minus strand of CM034475.1, from coordinate 10,352,135 downwards.
GGAAAATATGGAAGAGAATCATTGCTCTTTTAATTTTCTCTATCACTAGGACAAGAAATTATAAATTGGTAGGATCAAATGATTGCCTCCAAGCAATAAATTTAAGCTGATAACATATGCACAACTTAATTTCCTTATGATGCAGCGGCATAGAGTCTTATGTTTATACGTGCTGCAGGTGGGCCTAAAAGGCTTCCCAGTGCTCCCCCACAAGTACAACATTTGGTGCAAATGTCACCAAAAAAACAGTAAGCCATCAATGTGTGCCAAAAATGATGCATAACGTTTTTCATATTGTTTTAAGGAAAAAAATCATTTTAATCCCTAAGTTTTGAGAAAGGATCAAATTTTTAACTGTGTTTCTTAAAAAGACAAAATGAACCTTAATTTTTTGAAAAAATATCAAATTAGTCCATCATATTGGTCAACTAATAGTCAAATTTAATGAAAAACGTGAAAAGACTAATTTAATTTTGGACACAGTTAAAACAGTTAAATAGATTATTTTACCCTTGACTAAAAGTTAAATATTACAACCTTGATGAGCTTTTATGTAATTTTTATAAAATTACAGTTTTACCCTTAAATAATTTTCGTATGCACACAACTTTGTCCGACAATCCTGGTGTATATTCATTTATTGTGAAATGACCATTTTACCCTTACAATAAGTATTTTTATTAAATCTTTATCATCTTTATTTGTTTATGGGTGTGATTTTTTGAAACGGGAAATTCCTCTTCATTCAAACACCCCACATCATCATTAGGCAATGACTAACTAAACTTTATCAAGAAATTATGCAACAAACACCCAATTACATAAGGCAAGAACTTAATACACTCCTCCTTCCACCTCCTCCCCAAAAGCTACCACTGTGACTTAACTCTCGCAAAAGTAGTCCCAACTAACCCCATTGCGCAACTATGCACTACATTGAACTCCTTCTTAGCCGAGTTAAAGCTATCTTCTTCATTGTTCCTCACGTAGGGTGTTATAAGCCAAGGCATGAGAGGAAAACAAGAGTCTCCCAATATATACTGAGGAATATAATTGCCATCACCAAGCTCGTAAACAAGTCCATTCAACAACTCCCTAGACTTTTTCACGCCAACAAACAACTTGGTTTGATACAAAATGAATTCGGGTTTCATTGTACAAGGCCAACCAACAGAGATATCAAGAAATCTATCTTAAGAGTCCACTAAAGCTTGAACCAACAACAAACCATTTCATCCCAAGAGCTTACCATCAATGTCAAACCTTCCAAACCTAAAAACCTCACAACAATTCGGACACGAAATCCAGCCAAACCCCACCACAACCCTTTCTAGATTATCTCTAAACTCGACCAAAGTTGCGAGCTTGTCATTGATAGCGTTGTAGACATTGTAGAAGATGCGACAGGCGTCAGTGAAAGAGGGGAAAGTGAAGCAACGGGCGAGGGAGTTGTAGGAAAGGGCGTGGGAGAGGCGGAGGAAGGCAATGGCGAGGGCGGAGTGAGGAGGGACGGAGGGGGGAAGATGGGACGAAAGGGAAAGGAAAAGGGCATGGAGGAGGTGGGAGAAGGTCTATTTGGACATGCGAAAAAAGCGGGCCAGTGTGGGTTGAGAGCAGGGGGAAGGGCAGGGGACGCAGTAGAAGATGCTGGAAAGAAGCGACTTAAGAGACATGATTCGGGTGGGGCGGAGGTAGGCTTCGTGATGGAGGCGGAGGGGGTGGCGGTAGAGAAGAGTGACAATAATTTTAGGATTTAGGTGGGGTGGTCGTCTGGAGAGGATGTGTTGCTCGTCTGGTGGCAATTTGAAATTGTGACTTTCTTTTTATTTTTCAATTTTTTCGAAGTATTTTTTTCTCATTTTATCGCTACTTTACACATGTCATCATCCTGTATCATGATTCAAAATGACAATTTTACCCCTATTCACTATAATATCAGTTAAGTTTAACCGTTAATTGACCAATAGGAGGTACTAATTTAACATTTTTTTGAAAAGTTGAGGTTCATTTTGGTTTTTTGGAAACACAGTTAAAAATTTGACTATTTTTCAAAACTTAGAGACTAAAATGAATTTTCCCCTTGTTTTAATTTACTAAGTATATATTATCAATATAGTAAAAACCATATGTATCCAATGATAGCTAAAGTGATTAGTTTTATCTTCGTATCTGTGATGGGGACTCAACTTTTAAGTTCCAAATTGATGTTGATTAGCAGTTTGAGTTTTAGCATATTTATTTACAAGTAGGGTTTTTGGTTATATAACAAATATTAAAATGGCTTAATCATAAGCCTTTAATCAAAATCATTTTATAATATTATAGAGTCGACTTTCCATTTGAAAAAAATTATAATTATGATATACAAAATCATGTGGTTCAATGGTAAATCTTTAATCAAAATCACTCTTGACATTACATTGAAATCCCGCATGATTAAATATGTGATAATTATTTTATATGTATAGCATTAAAAATCATTAGTCATGGATGATAACCATAGTCTTTTGTAATTCGTTTTTCTTGTGATTTGTGAATAAAGTCTAGTCTGTTCGTTTGTTTGTTCGTTCCTTCGTTCTTCTTCTTCTTTTTTTTTTTTTTTTTTTACACAAATAACTTAGAAGTTGAAAAAGCAATTTGACAATGCATTAATTAATTAAATAGAAAATACATTTTTATAGGCATGCTCATTCTACATCCCATGATTAATTTACTTTTTCACAAATGATTTGTTTCACTGATTTTTGTTTTTTAATTACTTGTGATATATTATATAATGAAGACAAAATTATTATTATCTAGGTAAATATAAATCTTATTTTGAATATATAAACCCCTATAACTTAGAGAAAAATTATGATGTGTCAATTGTTAGAAAGTCTTACATGTAAAGAAAAAACGATAAAAATTTCGTATTTAAAACATAAAACTTAAGAAAAGTATAAATGAATAGCACCAAAACTAGTGTGTGTTGACGTCCGGAGATGGTCAACATCCGGTTGGGGGTCGGAACCTCGCCAACGGAACGATTTGTATAAGGCCGGCGGTGAAGACCATGTCATGCTGAGGTTAGCTTGGTGGTAGGAGTTGTCAACCCAAAAACACCTATAACGTTGCGAGTTCAACTTCGGACACAACCCTCCCAGGGCCAAAAGGGGTTGCCCGGTGTGGTTTTCACCCCCGGCTCTGCATAGTCTTCACCATCAGTCCCATACAAATCATTCTATTGGCGAGATTCCGACCTTCAACCGGGTGTTGACCATCTCCGGACGTCAACAGTGTGAATTTTGAAATTAGTAGAAAACCTTTTAAAGTGAATTTTTTTAGCATTATCAATATTCATGAACTAGTTCTTGATATATTCCTTTGTGGTCCTTTGGTCAACTACTATAATATGGTAATAAAAAAACTCATTTTAGTAGTATGGTACTAGTTTCAAAACTCCGACTAATTATTTGTTCCAACTTTTTAAAATTAGAATGTCATGATTATAAAAACATTATATAAAAAAAATATATAGTACTTTTATAATCAGGTATACTAGATTTTAAAAAGTAAGGATCAATCAATTAAATTCATCGATTACATTCTTTCTCTAAAAACAAATGCTCTCTCCTATTAATTCAAATATAATAAGATGAATTTGATTTGTTGATATTTACTTTTTAAAATTAGGTATACCTAATTTTAAAAACATTATATATATATAAGTTTGATTATTTTACCCAATGAATAACATTAATCATCAATAACAACTATTGGATTGACTTCAATAACTACCCTTACAACTAATTCAATGATTATTATTGATGGGTAATGTTATTGGTTGAGAAAGGTAGTCAAACCCTATATGCATTTATATATATGTATATCTATAATTTTTCAAAATACATAAATTGTTTATAAATTTGACACTGAAAACACATAAAAACTATAAGTATAGATTTTTTTTTTTTTTCTTTTGAAAAATAGAAGTATAGAAATTTAACACCAAGAACACAGAAAAACTACAAATATAGAAATTTGATCTCAAATATTGTAATAATTAAGACAAATATATAAAACTTCTAGGTACATCAATAAAAAACTTAGGTCATTCACCAAACATATAATATGAGTTAATTCTTATTCTAGGTTTTCATAAACACTTCAATGTCCACCGGCAAGCTGAGGAACAGATTGTAGCTGCAAGTTACACATTTACCTCAAAGGTTTTATCTTACCGTATGCCACTGTCACAGAACAAATCCAGTTGATCCAAATCCCAGAAGGGCTCACCAGCTGATTCCATTGGTGCCATGTTGTTATTACTACTTCCCCCAATATCATCATGATGGAGCAGGCCTTGGTCTCCTGATGATGAACTCTCTAGTGAGCTTGTTCTATCCCCCATTAATTGTGGGTTCTGAATCTGATTATACATTAATGTTGTTGCTTCTTCATGACCATGATGAGCTTGTTGATGAGTCCTAATAATTGGATTGCCTATCACCATTGCTGGTGGTGGCCGCCTATCAAATGCCCGCAAGCATTTTGATTTCTTGTACACCCGGCACACACTGAATTCTTGCCTCATGACCTGCAATTATATATTAAACATTTGAAGAAATCAAATTATATTCAAGCTCTTAGAGTACTCTAAGATAATTAATTGCTATTCATATAAGAGATTAAAAATATATATTTATATCTTATTATATTTTCAACCTTTACCGGTCTCTTGTATGAAACAATACACACACACACACGCGCACACTTCTGTTTCTGTGGAGCACTTCCACATTCTTAACTAAACTAGGGTTTTCCATATTTCAAATGAAAAAAAACAAAAAACTTCTGCTTTGTCTTTATATATTTCTATTAGTGATTATACATTGATAAATATTTCCTTAATTTTTCAGGAAAACATAACTCAAAGTTGCAATTTTATGAGGCTTAGATCTAAAGTAGGAAAAGAAAAAAGAAGAAGATGAAGAAACTAAGATCAGAATCATAAATATGATACCGTTGGAGTAGCACCAGCGGAAGAGGAAGCTTCTCTATCAACGGCTTTGTATTCATTCATCTTCCACTCGGTTTTTTTTCCATTTGGAGCTCTACCATTGTAGAAAACCATGGTTCTTTTCTCTCCAACTGGGCCATTCGAAGAGTAAACGAAACTAGGAGAGCCAGTTGCTTTCCAATATCCAGTTGTTGTAAGTCTATTTGGTCTCCCTCCACGAGCTTCACTCTCTTGTCTTGGAATGAAGAAAAACCATTGTTCTGGGTCTCTATGGAACAGGAATTCTGAAAATCCTGTAACCAAATAATTGGAAAGTGAACCACTTAACATTGATAAAATTTATTAAAACAATCTAAGATAAACAATTCTATGATAAAATTGCATGAACTGACTTGATTTAGAATATATGTATATATTAGGGAAAAAAAAAAAGCTTCAAAGAGATCTTAATTCTTAATTCCCCCTGATAAACTTCATAACTATATATAGTAAATCCTTTTAAACAGATAGTGATAAATTGATTTTCCTGTTTGACAAATTGTTTCAAGATTCACTGAGGTTTCTTCTTCAAAAATTCATCTTCCGCTTAATCTTTCACAGGAATATTAACAATATATTAGAGAAGTTCAAAATAATGATTACTATAAGTACAAGCCAATCGGTCAGCTAAATTTCAATGGCCAAAAACCCTACATAAAAGATATATATTACACACTCACACGCACACACACACATATATATATAGAATATGTCAGAATATAATCCACAAACCCCGCATATATGGCTAGAAGGAAGACATGTTACACACGCGCACACAGACATATTATAAAATTGAAGCCATTTTTTTCCAAGAACCCAGTAAAGCTAGAACCATGTTAAAATGAAAATGAGAGAGAGAGAGAGAGAGAGAGAATAGTACGTGGAAGGTCCCAAGGATTATACTGATAAATATTGACGACAGGTATAATCCGGTCCATGAGGCGGTTGAGGTCCTCTCGATTGCCTTCAAGCTTGTTATGAAGATAGAAGGAGACCAACTCTAGTTCAGTTGGGTAAAATCGATACCCTGGTGGCATATCCTCTATCATCTTGATCTCTCACTCTCTCTCTCTCTCACAACCACAAGAATATCTCTCTCAATAACTCTTTAGTTTTTTCACGTATGAACAATATTGTTGTATTTATGGGGAGATGGAGATAGAAAAAAAAGGGCTAGCTTGGAGGATGATGATTGATGAGATAAGTTAGGCAAGAGAGCAGAAAAAGAGAGAGAGAGAGAGAGAGAGAGAGAGAGAGAGAGAGATGAGAATGGAAGACAGATGTGAACGGCATTACTTGGAAACTTTCACACGTTTATGCGGAAATTTTTATGATCCGTACGCAGGGCGCAGGGAAATTTTTGGAACGGTCAAAATTTTTATTTTGCATCATTGCTTATGCATGTGAAACAACCCAGGACCACCATGGTCTCGTCTCCATATTTTGACAACCCTGTTGCTTTTTCGTTTTTAATTAATTTGTCATACAAAATCATTTTAATTAAAATCATTCGCATAGATTTAACTATTTGTGTTATTTTAAATTCTGCATGTGTAACAACTTTTGTCTTTTTCATGTTTTATTATGTTTCTACTAGTTTTATTTTTGTTTGTATGGGAAGTTAATGAGGTAATCTTGATGTTGTCTAAAATAATTAGAATCATTCTTTGCTGGTAACAGAAATCAATTATGATTAATTTTTGATCCTCACATGAATACAATGTACTGCAGGCTTACATTTTAATCCATTTTAATTTAGTGGTCAATGAAATTACACATCATATGTTAATTTTGATTGGTAAATATTACTTAAGTATTTACGTGCAAGGTGCACGACAATAATAAATTTGCTGGTCTTAATCTTTTGTAGGATATGTTCAACTTATATATAGTATACAATATATCTCTACTTTGCATTGCAATTTCTCTGTCCCAGTCATAGGCAATGCACATTTAAATACACATTAATCATAAAGTAACGTTTTATTAAATTATATAACACCTTGGGACATATACTTAACATTAATCTCGTCGACCATCGATTACTTGACTTCATTTTTTATGTTTGCAATCACCAACTACAGATGAAAAGAAGATGAAAACTTTTTTTACATAAATTGTGCAATAGATTATATTATATATGCTTTATACAACGTGAATCAATGAGAACAGTTTACCGCGTATTTCAAACAGTAATTAACCGCTGATGTTTATCTGTAATTAATTGGGTCAATTTTATGAAATTTTGAAAGTTGAATCTACCAAATTGAATAGTTTGAAATTCATTACTGGACTTCTCTACTTTCTTCTTCTTTCGGCTTATCTCGGTTGACTTCCAGACTTTCGGTACAATATTAAATTACCATGCCTGCTACAAGTGAGATCTCAAATGATTAATTTGCAAACACAAAGGAGAAGCTAGCACGAAATTTTTAATTCACGAGAAGCATGCATGAACATGGATTTACCAAAAGCACGATTTTGATATACATGGAAATTTCCAGAACTTAACAGAGAAGTTACGATATGATATGATGATGATGACATTCAGGTCGTTTAAATTTCCTGGAATTTCGTTCCACCAATTGAGAGAAACGGCCTGACTCTTTGTGCATCAAAAACTGTGCATGAAAATGCTATCCAAAATGCTTTAATGCTTTTGGCAGAAAGTTTTCAAGTAGCTTAATCATACCGACAATCACAAGACGTTAAGACAAATTCTAAGCATGCAAAAATTTACCGAGGTTTTTATAGAATAGAAGGAAATTTCATGTGTAATTTTGTAATCTTAAAGCAATAATACCATACATTTCAAAAAGTGTCTTGTCATGATCTTAACATATCTTTAGAGTATCGGTCACGTTTTAAATTTTTAAAAAAAATTATATAAATTTATTATTAAATATAATATAATTATATAAATTTTATTTGAATTTCAACTAAACCTTATGATAAAAGAATATCTTAAAAGTTATCTTAAAATGTAGGGACAAATAGTATGCGATAATTTTAGAAAAATATGAATCTCAATATATGATATGTTAGAGAAATTCTAGGCCTATACATACAAAATTTTGGAGGATTTCGTGAAACAGAAGGAAAATTCATGCAATATTTTCTGAAACACTTGTAAATGTATCTTGCCACAATATTGTAATTAAGGTTTAGCGTACAGATTGCCCTTTAAAAATTTTGATTTTATAATGTAAATTTAACATTAAATAAAATATATATGTGTATGTGTATAGATACATACACACACGCACACACACACAAAGAAATTTGATCCACATTTACATATTTCTGTTTCTTCTCAACTTTTATGTTTAAAAGCAATCTTTTAAGTTCTAACAAAACTTTCTGATAGAAAGAATTTTTTAAAAATTCATTCTACTTATTCTTGGGACAAGGGGTGGGTAGGACGTTGAAATGTCGAGACAAAATGTTTGAGATAATTTTAGAAACATCTACATCTCAAAAATGAAATGTTGGAAAAACTAAGTAGACAAACCTTTGAAGGGTTTCGTAAAATAAAAGAACTGTTTATGCAATATTTTCTCAAATAATAATGCTATACTATTTTAAAAGTGCTTCACCTCAATCTTGTAATAGAGTTTTTCGTATCAATCATGTTTTAAAAATTTTAACTCTAATTGAAATAAATAAAATTAATATTATATGTGATATATTTGTACAAATTAAGTTTAATCAACATGATATATATAGATTTGTTTTTGAGTGGTGATATTTACACTTTTGTAAGCGTATCTTGCCACAATATCGTAATAAAGGTTTAGCATGCGGATTGCGCTTAAAAATTTTTGACTTTATAATGTAAATTTAACATGAAATATAATATATTTACACAAAACTATTAAGTTTGATCTACATTTGCATATATAGTTTCGTGTTTAAACTATTCAAGTTTAATACTTCTTTGCAACTTTTGCGTGTGAGAGCAATCCTTTAAGTCTCTAACAAAACTTTCTGATAAAAAGAATTTTTAAAATTCATTCTACTTAATATTGGACAAGAGGTGGGTCGCACATTGAAATGTCGAGATAAAAAGTTCGAGATAAATTTAGAAACATATACATCTCAATAAATGATAGGTTGGAGAAAAACTAAGCACACAAACCTTTGGAAATAAAAGGAAACTTCATGCATGTGAACTTGAATCAAGATTTAGAAAGCAAGAATCAAGAAACTACAAGAAAATTGTGGAATCATTTCATTGCAAAAGCATTATTTACACGAGCGAGAATCTGATTACAAAAAATTCATTCTACTTAATATTGGGACAAGAGGTGGCTAGTACTTTGAAATGTCGAGACGAAAAAGTTTGAGATAATTTTAGGAACATATACATCTCAATAAAAGATATGCTAGAGAAAAACGCACACAAACCTTTGGAGCGTCTCGTAAAATAAAAGGAATCTTCATGCAATATTTTCTAAAATAATAATGCTACACTTTTCTAAAAGTGTCTCACCTCAATCTTGTAATAGATTTTTCTTATCAAACATGTTTTAAAAATTTTAATTCTAATTAAAATTGATAAAATTAATATTATATGTCATATTTGCATAAATTAAGTTTGATCAATATTACATGTTGAAGAATAAACTAGAACAATAGCAAAAGAGCAAAACAATAACACATAGATTTACGAGGAAAAACTCCAAATCAGGGTAAAAAACCACAGGCAGAGGAGGAAAACTTTATTCTATCAAAAAACTGTCGAATACAAAATGGAGAACCAAAAGAAATATTAAAAGAAGAGAATATAAAAGCAATACAAAAAAGAATTGAAGACTATATTCCACACAAAATTGTGTCATGAGCATTAACTATATATAGCCACTAAATTGCCTTAAAATAATCTTCTAGTAGAATGGAAAAAATTTTCACGAAAAATTGCAGCAATTAATAAGCCTTGAGAAATTTTTTCTTGCACATAATATTCTACATTAATTTAGACCCTATTTTCTTCTTTTCAAAATCGATTTCTTCCAATTCCCTTCAAGATTTATTTTTAAAACAATTCGATTCTTAATTTACTTCCAAAGAATTGCTTAAGTTGATTTTAACTTGTTTTCTAAAAAAACTCAATTATGATTTTCTTCAAAAAATAAGAATCCAAATTGATTTAGGCAAACTTTCAATAGTCCTTGAATTCCTTAAATGCTCCTCAAGCTTTTCGGGCCGAACCAAAATAGAATTTGGGTCACCAAACTCTAACAATCTCCACCTTGATATAAATTCCAATGCAATAAATAAATATTCAATCTTCAACAAAACTCTCTACCTCTTTCACAAAAGCCCCAAAGACTTAATCTCAAAGGCAAGCACCAACCAAGTCCCCAACAATGCTCAAACTTGGCTACTAGAAGTGACTTAGTCATTATGTTAGCAAGATTATCATAAGTACTAACTTTGCTCATAGACACTATCACCATTAGCAATGATATCTCACATCAATGTGATTTGTCCTCTCATTAAACATCTAATCTTTAGCAAGAAAAATAGCACTCTGGCTATCACAATAAACCGTGGTAATCTGCAAGCCTTCACTGAATTCACCAATTAGTGCCTTCAACCAAATAGCTTCTTTAAAGGCTTCAATAATGGCCATATACTCAGCCTCAGTGGTGGACAACACGACCACTACAACAAAATAGGTCAACCATACCAGGCAACCCGCCCGGCGTGGTTGTCGCCAATATGGATATTTATTATCCATACCGGGTCTTACCCGGTATGGATATATTAATGTGATGAGTCGACCTATGGGTTGACCCGTGACTTTTTCAATATCCATACAGGACGGGTGCTCGATACGGAAAACATTTTAATTTAAAAAAAAAATTAAATTAAAAAATTTGTAATTTAATATTATAATAAAACTACCAACATACATAAATGTTAAAAAAATATATTATTTAATATATTAATAAAATTTAAATTACAAACTCTAAAATTAAATATACAACATTTAAATTACATACTTTAAAATTAAATTACATACTCTAATTTGGACCAAGTTCGAGGTGATGAACTTTAGCATAGAAGTCCTTTGAGTCAATTTCTGCTTTCGCCACCACTATTCCTCTACCCATCCAATCTAATAATTTGCAGTGGTTGCTATTCGATCCACCAACTTAGCTTGAGGAACCCCAAGATATGGACTGTATGAATAAAAATTTAAATATTTACTCCTATCAACAAATTTAAATAATTACATTTATATAATATATATGTTATATGTATTTTTTGGACTCACTAATTGAGCTGGTAAAAGCCAAACTTAGGCCTAATAGAAGGCCCGATAAAATCAATCCAAGTGCAAAGGCCATCAGACGAGGCCCAGATATCAACTCCAGGCCCTGTGGGCTCTATAATTCAGCCCAGCGATCTCTCTAGCTCGCAGCAACGAGCTCATCTCACAGCCAGGTCGTAGCTCATTCCACCCTTCATCATAAGCACAGCTCGCTGTTTACCTCTCAACGAGCTCCAGCTCGAGGCCACCATAAACGGCAGTTCGTCCAGAAACGTAATTAATGCGATATCTTCCAGAAAATGTAGTTACCTAATCAAATAATGATTCTCTCTCCAGATATGGAAGTTTACTCAAATTCAAACTCAGTCAACATTATCTCGAGATTTTTGGGGATATTTCCTGATTATATTCAACCGATTAGGAAGTGTAATTAAATCATGATTCTTTTCCTATTTTATAGCTTTCTAATCTGTAACAACTCTTCCCCTATAAATAGGGGTTAAAACCATTGTAAAAGGGACGATTGAAGAATATACTGTCACTCTGCAGAATTTAAGAGAGACAGCCGTGAACGTAGGCACACTTACTGAACCACGTTAAAAATCCTATGCATTCCCTGTTTGATTCCTGGTTCTTTATTGCCTTGTTATTGTTTTTCTATGTTTTCTCACATTGATTGCAGGTATTGGGTATTGATTACTCGTCGACTGGAAATCAACGTCGACAATATATAAAATTAAATTGAAATAATAAAGTCAATCAATTTTATGAAAATTTTGACCGAGTTTTCCATATTTTTCAATTTTATCAAAAATTTAGTTCACCTGCAATGTAAATAAAAAAGTAATTGCATAACATATTCAACCACTTCAGAGACTCTGTCTCCCTGCAAACATAAATACAAATAATATATACACACATATTGCAAAAACTATGAAAATATGATTATACCAAAATCATAAAATTCATACCTTATTGACAGATAAAACAACGGAAGAGGAGTAAATTGGTGAATATAACGCTCCTAGATGATGAAAGAGCATTAGATCGACAAATACGATGGATCCAGACAGTGCCAGTCCTTAGCACAGCTGAAAAAAAAAAAAGAAATTAAGTAAAAAAAATAAGAAAAAAAAAAGACGACTAGACTACCGCATCGGCGGTCGAACGGTAGTCAGATCGTCCCATGGACGGAAGAAGAACAAGATGAAGAAGAAGAAGATGAAGATGAAGATGAAGAAGAAGAAAAGAAAAGAAGAATAATAAGAACAAAAAAAAAAAAACAAGAAGAAAGGTAGAAGAAAAAGACATTGAAGAAGAAGAAGAAAAGATGACTCACCGGAGCAACGATCGACAATGGAGGTAACCGGCGATGACGTCGATCTGTAATCGGAGCGACGACGATGGTGGGTGGCGACGGCTAGGGTTTCTAGAGATAGAAGATGTGAGAAAGAGATAGAGAGAAAAGGAAAATAGAGAAAATGACGAATGAAAGTTGGGTATAATGTGCCCAGATTATCCATACCGGACGATGACCCGCCCAGTATGGATAATCCTTTTTTTTTTTTTAAATCCAAATTATCCATACCGGGTGCCCGACCCGCCCGATATGGATAATCATTGATTTAAAAAATTAAAAAATTGGATTATCCATATCGGGCGGGTGGGCGCCCGGTATGAATAATCATTGATTTAAAAATAATAAAAAAATTGGATTATCCATACTGGGCGCCCCACCTATCCGGTATGGATAATCCAATTTTATTATTAAAAAATTAAAAAGCAACTTATCCATACCGGGCAAGACCTACCCGGTATGGATAATCCAATTTTATTATTAAAAAATTAAAAAACAACTTATCCATACCAAGCAAGACCTGCCTGGTATGAATCATCTGATTATCCATACCGGACATTTAATGCCCGATATGGATAATCCAATTTTATTATTAAAAAAATTAAAAAGCAACTTATTCATACCGGACAAAACCTGTCTGGTATGGATAGTTATATATTTTTTATTTTCAAAATAATTTTTTAACTATCCATACCGGATCAATCGGTGCCTGATTTGGATAATTGGATTATCCATACCGGGCGGTTAAGCGCCCGGTATGGATAATCATTGATTTAAAAGTAATAAAAAAAATTGAATTATCTATATCGGGTGATGACCCGCTCAGTATGGATAATTAAAAAATTATTTTAAAAATAAAAAATATATAACTATCCATATTGGGCCAGTTTTGCCCAGTATGGATAAGTTGTTTTTTAATATTTTAATAGTAAAATTGGATTATCCATACCGGGCCTTTAATGCCCGGTATGGATAGTCCGGTATTGATAACCTATTTTCTTGTAATGGACAATGGTTTGTAAGATAGCTTTCCAACTAATACCCCAACTACCAACGGTGAAGACATGCCTTGTAAGTGATTTCCTCATATCAAGATCTCTAGCAAAATCAAAATCCACATAATTAATAACTTCATCTCTAGTTCCTACAAACTTTAAACAAATATCAGTAGAACCATATAAATATCTGAAAGTCTACTGAATTGCTTGAATGTTCTTTACTTGGATTAGCCATATATCTACTGACTATAGTGATTGCATATGATAAATCTGGATGAGTACACGCCATAGCGTACATCAAGGAACCCACTACACTAGAGTACAGAACTTAAGACATATAATCAACCTCATCATCTGATTGAGGACATAACGCAGATGAGAGCCTGAAATGAGTAGCTAATGGATTGCTAATAGGATTTGCATTTTACATATTGAATTTGTGAAGGACTTTCTCAATGTATTCTTTCTGACTTGGGTACAATTTTCTTGCTTTCGTATTTTTCAGAATCTCCAAGCCAGGTATTTGCTTTGCTGTTCCCACATCTTTCATCTCAAATTGTTTACTAAGTTGTGCTTTAACTCTTCTTATCTCCTCTTTATCCTTGGTTACTATCAACATGTCATCAACATATATAAGCAAATACACAAATGACCCATCATTGCAATTTGCAACTATAGAAGTTATCAAGTTAATATATATCTAAAATTCATCAAATTAACTCTTTATTCATTCATTCTTCGAATATATGTAAATTATTTTTTGTTCATTTACATATCATTAGGGTTTATGATAAATTAGATGTACAAATCATGGAAGTAGAAAGTAAATTTAGATTTTCAATTATACAATCATGTACATTTAAATAATTATATGTAAAGATATATTAGTAATGAAAGATTTTATATTTCAAAAAAAATAGTAATGAAAGATTTTATAAAAATATGGGTATAGTAAGATTTTTTTTTAAAAAAATAATAGAGTAATTCTTAAATATATATATATATATATATATATATAAACTGAAGATATAAACCTTTACATAATTTTAAAAAAAAATCCGGAACTCTTCTCTAAGCAACCTATTAAATGTTCAATTAGCCCCGCCACAATGTTGGTAGAAATTGTGTCCCCATAAGCGTACAGCTTAACCCTTCAAGTAGATAAGATTCGGAATACGTTCTAAACATGTTTCAATACTGTAACAGCACTTCTGCTTGTACAACTAGCAAATTAATTAGGTCTAAATAAGTTCTCCAATAGAGGTTTTATGATGTTAATATTTCGTCAAATGTCAAAGATTCTTCAGTGAAGATGTTGCTTGAAGTTTTCCTTGTAATCGTAGTGAAGCCTCCACAAGTCATTGAGAAGTTTCATCGTACCAACTCATAATTATAAATTTCGCATTTGATTTATTTTCAATTCAATTCATTAATTTTTCCAAAGAAAAAAAAAATTGTTAAAATATTTGTAATTATATCTTAATCTATATTTTACGGAATTAATTAAAAATTCAAATCATAGAACTTCAAAATTATAAAAAAAAATTAAAATTTAAGTATATTTCAATACTAGGTAAAGGGTTAGATTATATAAACTTAACATTTTGATTTAAATTTATTACTTCAGTATCTATTCGTTCATCAATTTACTCTTATATTTCAATACTAGGTAAAGGGTTAGACTATATAAACTTAACATTTTGATTTAAATTTATTACTTCAGTATCTATTCGTTCATCAATTTACTCTTAATTTAATAGTTGTGATATACTCTAAATTCACTGTATTTTTCTACTATTATTTTTTTGGGAAAGCTTTTCACCTATTAAATTAAAAGTAAATGAAAGGGATAAATATTGAAATAATAAATTTTAAATTAATATATTTTGACAAATATTTAATAAATTATTTTAAAAATTATTGCCAATTCAAGGTTTATTTCTCTTTCTTAAAACCCTCATTATGGGTCACTTTTGATAATTCAATTATAATCATAGGTAACTATAACACAACTACAATTAACAATTATATGCTGACAAACTATAAATTATATTCAAATTAAAACGATTAATACACAAACACACACACACACACACATATATATATATATATCAAAACATTTTTAGAAATTTTTGCATGTAGTTTTGTCCTTGTCTTTAATTAGTAAAATGCAATATGGTACGTGGACAGGGCCGATTGACTCGTATTACAAGTGGATTTTTTTTTTTTTCGAAACATATTACAAGTGGTTTTAATCCAGACAAAGACATTAATGGTGATCCGGAGATAACGTATGAAAAAGTTACAAGAAATCAAGTCAAAATGAAGTCAACGAGACATGACTATTGTTCCAGCCAAGAACAATACCGTAAGTGAATAATGCTCCATTTTTTTAAAATTTATCTAAAAATTTTATTTAAATAATATTACAATATAATTTATAATTATTATATTAATTTAAGATTAATATATTAATGATATAATAATTATAAATAAATTTATTAAATTATTTAAAAAATAAATTTAAATAAAATTTTAGATAATGTAATATTATCTTCTCAACAGGCTGACATAAAAGTTGATAGCAGCGTGTTTCAAAACAAAAAAAATTAATAGTCCACGCGCAGATGGATGAGAACCAGGGTCCATCCACTAGAAAATGCGTGCCTGTTGACACTTTCCAACGGTGAAAAGACTTCAAGACTTGAACTAGAATTCCACTGTTTGTTTGTTCTGTATCATTATCTTTTTAACGTGGTCGTATTAGAACATTAAATCTTCCTAAGTTCACATTTTAGGAAATTGCAATTGGTTTTACTTTTTCTTCATTTAAGACTAAGATCTACAAGGACTTTCATTTTCTTTTTTAATATATTTTATTTTAATTTATAAATAATTACAAAATAATTATTTTATCATAACATTAGAAAAAAATGTTTATATTATGGATAAATAAGTATAATAGTATTCAAACATAATATAGTTCGAATCTTTATTATAGGTATAAAAATGAACATACTAATTACTTAAATTATAAATAAATATCTATTGAATTTTTTTTTTTAACGACGTCTCTTGATTTTTTTTTATTAATGTTATTTAACTATATAAATATTCTTGTCCATAGCTATCAACCATTATTGGGTCCAATTAATTGCAACTTTTACATCGAATTAAACGATTTAGGACTCAATCATCTTTGCATCAATTTTGAATGAAAATTTATGCATGGGAGATTGACCAATCAAGATATGGGTACCATCATTTATTGTGGCTTTGATGGTAAGGAATATACATTCTTGACAATATAGGTTTCGGTAGCCTTCAACACTGGTAGTCTGCTATAAAAAAAATGAAGATATGCGTAAATACATCTATGGCTGGTTAATAAAACTAAAATAATTACATTAAAAAAAAAACTATACTTACATGGTATAAGATCATTTAAAGTCTAATAAACTAGTAAATGGATGCTGTTGACCCATCAAACTTGCATATAATTACATCTAAATATTTCAAATCATAAAAATTTGGAATAAAATAAATGGTATATATTGTAGTCGATTTATAACTAACATACAAAAATCAAATGAGATGATCATAAAATGATGTATATATAGTATTAAGTCATAAATCAATACACCATTTGCCCTCAAATTGAAAGGAAGATTGACTTAACTAGATTGAAATAGTAATTTGTCGGGTAAACGATACACTAATACTGATTCAAATCTAATTTAAACACTCTATTTTATTTAGCATATAAAGATTAGATAAAAATTTCAACTAAAAAGAAATGACAGACTTTTGAAATTCAAAAGTCAAGCAGACCACTGCATTTTGAAAGCAAAAATATAAATGAAATAATAATAATTGATGATTTTAAAACATTTTATAAGGGAGGTGGAGCCCAACATAGATCATATGTCGACTAAGTACAGATAGCGTAGTCTCTGGCCTCTTTTAAATTCAGGACTTTCGAGGGTATTGCCATGACATTATTGCTCTTCTTTGGCATTTTGCTTTGATGTGGACGTCTTGACTCCTGAGTCGTCATGGACCTGATCCTCCTTTTTCATTTTGTCAGACGTCGGTTTTCACTCCAGCTATTCGATCTTTTTATTCTTCTTCGACGTGAATTTGGCGCGAAACTTGTCATCGCCGCAAATGCATTCTCCAACGAACTTTCACATGTCCGTCTTTCACTCATCGCAAAAGTAACATTTAGTCCTCGGTTGGTTTGGGGGATTAAATTGAATTATTTTTATTGGATTAGAGTAGTTTGTATGGGATATGATTTGATTAAATAAATTAATCTTATGATGTTGTTTAATATAGTATGTATTATGCCTATTTTTTTGACATAGGTAAATGGACCGTCGAAGATTTAAAAGATAAGTACAGTATCAAGAGGCCCAAAGAACCCAGTCATCAGGTCGCAGTAACGAGCCTATCGGATCCCCGAGCTCGCGTCTATAACGAGCCCGTCTCAATGCCTTTCAGCTCACATCTATAACAGGTCCACTTTAAAGTATTCTCAGTCCGCGCCTGTACCAGAATCCATCCCAACATCTCCTCAGTTCGCATAAGTAAACAGATCGATAAGCTCACGTTAGGCAGTGTCTTGAGAAGCAGGCGTTGGATAAACCAAATCCCTTGATTCTACGCCGACACCATCTCAACAGCTCTCGAGAAGCATTCGACTATTCATTTAATGTGGAGAATACTTCACCTGAAGCATTTAATGCAGGCATGTGCATGTGAGAATAATAATTGTTGTAGCATTAAATGCAGTATGACTTATGTCAGATTAATTGAAAATTATGATGATTTTTAGCGTGTTAAACATTCCAGTGTATCTCCCTTCCTCTATAAATATGAGAGATTTTCATTGTAAAAAATGTTGAACACTAGTATTACTGTCACTCTGCCAAAATTAATTCAGAGTGACCAGTGGTTGTAAGCACACTTATCGAACCACGTAAAAATCTCTGTTTTTGCATTCTTCTTCTCCTCTTCTTTTATTATTAACCGCTTCTTCATTATTATTCATCTACTTTAACCAGCATTCAATTATTTTTATTACCATATACCAACCTTAAACAACATTTATTACAATTTATTACACAAATCGCAGTCTGGGCTTTTGAATCTCTAAGTCGATAGTTTTCGAATGTCGACAGTATGAGATTGGATTAAAAATGATACTGTCTATTGTTTGGTATATTATGATATTACATTAGGCAAAAAATTAATTATGTATTATAGAATTTTAATAAAATAAAATTAAAAATATTTGAATTATTTTTTGAAAAGTAAAATATTTAAAGTTAAATTTTAAGATAATATTTATTTCATAATTATTATTGAAATATAATATTTTTTATATTTTAATAAAAATATAAAAATAAATTTAATGTTTTATATTAATAATATAAAGAAAGAAAGAAAATTAAGAGAAAACTAAAACATCTCATGCTCGTGGAATAAATTGATTGCACGGGATTGGAGAAATCCAATCCTATGCAACCAACAAACAAGGAATTTGATTGGAATTTATCCAATCTATTGCAACAAACACATCCTTATGACTCATAATACACTAACTATAAGTATGATAAAAATACTTCAATTACAACCATACGTTACTAGAAATAATGGGAAACTTATTAGTTAAACTGGAATTGATGTCTTATCCTAGATTTTAGGGTCTTGTGAGTATTTTTGTATGATATTTTTTGAGAAATTATTTATACATTAAACATATAAACATAAACATTTATATTTTAAAAATTGAAACCGATTTAATAATGCAATTTTAAGGAAACATATTTACTGCCATTTAAGAAAAAAATCAGCATAGTTAAGCACTTTTAAACATTTATTCTTTTATTTGTTTTCGAGTTTCATTTCTTTGCTCATCTTCCATCAACTGTTTGTAATTGGTTGTGACGATTGGATGTTTTGGATCTAAAGCCTGTTGAGTTGACAGAATTGGGCCAGAAAGTAAAAAAAAAAAACAAAAAAAGATTGGTCCAGAAACTTAAAAATAAAATTAAATAAAATAAAAACCCGAATTGGCCCCAGAAATGTGATGACTTAAATTAAGAGCATTGGCACCCTCATAACTTATAAAATTATGTACATCTCATGTTAATTTGTTATTTCTGTTGTTTACAAATTTATATTTTAAAAGTTTTATTAAGTATCTCAAATTTTTTTGAAGTTTCTTATTGGTTTGATACTCAATATTGTTCAACGAAATAAAAAATTAAAATATTTATTTTAATTCAATTTACTCTTACTTTGATAGTTTACTATTTTTTTTTTTTTTTTAGTTTTAATACTCAAAAAATTCATATAATTTTTAGTATCAAGTACTGTAGTAATTGTACGCTCTGACTTTATAGTTATAAGGTCTTTTAAGTAAATTTTTGTGGACAATAATTTTTTTTTTTAATGATATTGAAAGATAAATTTATAAACAATCATAAAACAAATGATATGAAATGTAGATACAAAGTAAGAGGGACTAAGAGATTGAAACTCAAAATTAATTGGCTCCCACTCAACATCAATATAAGGGCCGAATCCATACTTCACAAAAAATAGAGAATATATATTTTAAAACGTATGAACTAATATTTTTAATCTCGACTTGTGATATAACAGTTCGATTCACCTTATGTGTTAATATATACTAATTATGTTTTTCTCACTTACCAAATGTTACATAACTTATTGGAATAGATTACATTTATGAATTGAAATGTTTACCGTTACTTAATATAAATAGTATGTTTTGAAAATTATTTAAAAGTTCAAAGGTAATTACAAATTTACATCGAGAGTATGCTAAACAATTATATATTCATGTTTGATACTTATTTTTGTTGTTGAAGGTGAGGTTATATTAATCTCTTTTTATAATTCCCAAATTCTAATGATCTATTTATCGGTGATCCAAAGATTAAAACAACAATTGAAATTAACATCATTCATTTACTTATTTCTTAAAAGAATATCTATGGTTCGATATTGAAGAAAACATAAAAATAAAATTAACAACTTTGTCCGCCAATGAATTATGGCATTGAGAAACACTAGACCTATTATCTTTCCCTATCTATGCTATTATTAATATTTATTGGATGTTGGATCCTTATTGTATAATGTTATAAAATGACATTGTAATACAATGTTACACTGTTCAAAAAAGTATTGTAGGATTTTGCACCTAATAATTTCCCGTTCTATTATAGAGGGGAGATACCTGCACCCCTTAAAAAAGGTATTTTTACTTCTTTAATCAGTTCATCCCATTATTAATATTATTTTTTTATATAAAAATATATAATTTATATGTAAATCCAACTTAGTACCAATAAATAATCAAGATGATTTTCTCTGCTTTTATTTTATAGATTTTATGGATCAAGGTTTTAAAGATTTTGCAATCAATAAAGAGTTAACGAATTTTGTTGTGTGGATAATGAGCGAGAACATAAGACTCATTTATCAATCGACATTTTCATTTAAGAATATGTTGTTGATGATTTGGTTGGAACATCATTGAAACTTGAATTCTACAAATGGTAGACTTTTAACTCCTACTGCATTAGAGTTGATGGATGAATTTCATGATTCTAACTGAGATTAGAGGAATGAGTTTAGAGAATAACCGAAATCGAACATAACCCATACTGCTATTGATTAGATTTTGAGAGGAAAAAATATATATATATATAGGAACAAAACTATTGGCAGTGCTGGAGCTGTTTGTAATGAATCCGCAACAAACATTAGGGAACAATTAGACTTTGCGATAAAGTTTGTTTGAACCGTTGCTTGAAACCCATAATCACCACACCAACAACATCAAAATGCGAACAACAGCCCGCACAAATCCGGCTAATTTTTTTTGTTTGAAAGTAATCTAGCTAAAATTGAATCAATGAAAATAACATACAATGACTAATATAATTTTATAATTTTATTTAAGGGTATTATTGAAATTTTAAACAAATGAATAATACAGGGTGTAGATACAGTGCAAATATTGCCACTCCCTATTATCTTCGAGATCTATGGATAACTAAGCCCGTTTTACGTGAACAACCTCGTTATGTGGAGGCCCAAAATTCATCTGTTCAGTCCCATCCAAATCATATAGTTACCGAACGTAAACGTAATTAAGCAACAAAAGAGGGATCACTATGTTATTCAACAAAACTGCAGGGATTTTGCAGTGCAAAATGTTGGACTCACTAGGGTTTTATGTATCCATATATTGTCTTCTCTTCCGCCGGTTGGCTGTCATATAACTATAACAATTTCCAGGCTATCTTTTGTGTTGATTTATTTATTATGGTTTTTGGTTTCCAAGTCACAAGTCGCGATATCTTATTATGTCGAAGCAGAAGCGCAGCCCTTAAGATCGCCTTCCAAAAAATCAAAATGGGAGCGTTTTGAGTCATAGCTGCGCGATATTGAATCTTCAAATGGGTGTTTCTTTAGGGTTTTCCTAATGAGTCCTCATCTTATCCCTCTCGTGTCTTCAATTGATGAGACCTGCCTCTGTCTCTGGATCTGTAATCTTCCCCCTTTATTTTTTTTGGACTCCAAAGACTATTATGGATTTGGTTGTCTCGATTAATAGGGGATTGATTCAGGTCCTGTAGAAGACATCTAAAATGTCTCATTTAACATGAAGGGAAACATCAATTTCTTTTTTTTTTTTTTAATTCCTTTTTAATTGTTGGCAAGAATGATGAATCAATTAGATGTGTGAATGGAGATATCCATTTTGAACTCAAACATTTGAGGCATGATACTTGTCTGACTTGCCAAGGCATTAATTAAATAAATATTTATATGATATGTAGCTATTGTAAACTGTGATTTTGGTTTGAATGTGTTGAAAAGAAAATGAGGTCAGTGATGAAAAGGGAAAGGCTTGTTTCTCAAAACATTCGCAGTGGCCGCCTAAGAGCTTTCGCCTTCGCCGGGCTTGAGAGCTTGTGCTGCTTTTATCCTTCCTTGGATGTCTGAGGCCTACATTCGATTATTGATACGATTTTTTTATGTTGTTTTGTTCCCTCTCTCTTTTTCTTTTTTGAAATATTGTTCTCTTTTTTTTAGGTGTGT
Organism: Litchi chinensis; assembly: GCA_019925255.1. Taxonomy (NCBI): domain Eukaryota; kingdom Viridiplantae; phylum Streptophyta; class Magnoliopsida; order Sapindales; family Sapindaceae; genus Litchi; species Litchi chinensis. Next base: position 10,329,312 of record CM034475.1, on the reverse strand, counting down.
GATTTTTATCATTATAAGTGATAATTTGGAAGCTGATAATTTAGTGTATAATTTGGAAGCTGATATTTAAGTGTAACCAAGAAAAAAAACCTGTCGACAAGGCCTGCAAAAGAATTGGGGAGGGGTTGGTCATTTGAGACCACCTCGACAAGGCTCGCAAAAGAATTGGGGTGGAATTGGTCATTCGAGACCACCTTGGCAATATTATCCTTGCTACTATATCTATTTTTCGCCACTGCACTGATCTTGCCATAGCTGAAGCCTTAGCAATCCGTAAAGGTCTACAAATTGCAATTCTAACAAATGCCTCCCCCTTGTATCAGAATTCGATGCTCTGTAGATTGTTAAACTCTGTAATGTTAAAGATAAGACAAGACTTGACATTGTCAACATCTTACGGGACATTAAGCGTCTCATCTTGGCACATAATATTGGCTCAATTTCTTTTGTTTACAGTCGTGTCTAACCATGTTGCCCATTGTATAGCAAACTGGGCTCTTAGATTTAATAGTTCCACTACCTGGCTTTTATGGATTTCTAGTTTGGCTGCAAAAGTTAGCAGCTGCCGATGTACTATTTTTCCACCCTTTTGGTGGCTTTTCCGGGTAATATAATCATCCATTCTCTCAAACAAAAAAAAAAACAAAACAAAACAAAAACAAACCTGTTGGATTTAGGGCGAAATTTCAACATTATGGTTTTGGCTGAGTAGCCAAGTAGCAGCAGGGCTATTTCTCAAGTAATTCAAATACCCAATTTATGTGATCTTATATCAAGGAAGTGAATGATTTTGTTTGATTGATTAAATTCAGTGTTTTTTTCTTTTTTTTTTTTTTTGACCATGGTTAAATTCAGTTTTCATCCAATACAAACATTAAAAATTAAAAATTTAATTAATTTTGATAAGAATTTTCGTACAAATAAAATGAAAGATAGAGTTTATGGGAAAAAAAAAAATGATAGAATATTATTGAAGAAGAAAATTAAAAAATTTTTGGGCATGAAAACAAAAAATAGTTCTTGTCTAACCATATATATTTTAATTTTCTTTGTTGTGCTTATAATTTATTCTTACATGCATTTTATTTACCTTTTAGGCGCGTAATAGATTGATATAAAAATGAATAATATGCAAGTGATGATAAAATAGACAGGGACATCAGATCTCCTTAAGGGAATGATGACTTGGTCTAATGGGAATCTCTGATGCATACAAATATTTCAATTTGTTTGCATTTTCGAACTTTTATTAAAAAAATGCTATTCAATATTAAAAAAATAAATAAAATTATAATGTGGTTTTTATTTCTTTATTTTGGGCTTCTCTTTGATGTGTTCATTTTGAATCATTTACCATGACTATGTCGTTGCTTGTTAATATCTTAGTAAAATTTTTGTATTCCTATTTTGCGCAAGTGATGATGATAAAGCAGACGCCAGACAGGGACATCAGCAGTCCACTGGAGATTGATGATTTGCCTATTGAAGTCTCTTTCATGCATATGTAAATTTGAATAACTTAGCCTTTAGGATTTATATTCTTTCGGTAATTTGATGCCTTTTAGTTATTTAGTTCTCATCTATTATGCTTCTTGCAATTAGGGGCAGAATTAGACTGTTGAATTTGCAGTCTAAAGAATTATTGTCAATTTTGTATTTTAAGAAAGTATTTATAATATTATAATAGTGGATTATACATGCATAATTTTAGAAAAGAACAAATTTAATTTACTTTTAAAGTTTGATAAATATATATATATATATATATATATAGTGGTTACAGCTTGCAGGCATAACTAGATTGCTAATTATACTTTTCTCAAAATTGAGATTTTAAAGTTCAAACCCCCTTTCCAGCTTAAAAGAATATATATATATATATATATATATGAATATATACATATATGTATAGACACACATACGTATATATATTAGTTAATATCCATATTGGATGGCCTTTTGAAATTTATGACAATATAAAGAACAATCAGAATCTCCAGAAGTTTCAAAATTCATTTCTCATTTACTATCATCTATCAATGTCATTACCTACAAAATAGATTGCTAGTAGAAACTTGAACCATCCAACATAATTCAGAAATGTAAGACATTACTAGTGAAAAATAAATTTTATGTTTGTTACGTTAAGTTATTAAGGGGGAGGCACCATGCTTGAATTTGTAGGCTATATTATTAATGATAATCCAAAAGTACTTGAATCACGGAAAATTGCAAATACAACCTAGTCCTGAAGGTCTTTCCCCCATATCAAACTTCCATGGTGCATCCACTCACAATCGCTAGTATACGTTCTCTAACAAGAAATTGACTTCATCTTAATTTATTACGTCAATGATATTGTGGTTTCAGACCAATTAGAAAAAACAAAAGCTCCAATGAGGGAAAAGAACTAGTATGTTAAATAGATCTATATATTAGATACACGGTAAACAAGAAGCAATTTCCAACACGAATCGGAGAAGATGACCATCAAATGGCAACTACAAAACAAGCAACAGGATAATCATTGTTTTCCACAACAATTTTTCAGTAGGTGAGTTATACAAAAATTGCATTTCTTTCTTCATACAGTTCTTACAAATTAAAGCATAACCTTATGTATTAAATCAATGCTTAATTTGTTAATAGGCCTCTTCCAACATCAATTTCATAGATATGTGACTTTGAAAGGGAAGCAACAGCACTTGTCCTGCAAGGTTGAAGCAGATGTCAACTTTTAATATATACTTGCTCCACCTTGCCGTTCCAGCAATGTAAAAGTGACCAAATTGGCAGACCAGCGCAAACTATAGTGTCTGGCCCAGTATTACTTCTACATGTCTATATGACTCTTTAAGCAATCAATATATTGATAAAGAGTTATTAAACAATACTATGCTCCCATGCCCCGTAATAATTTGTCCATATTTCATGATATGCATGCTGCACGGGTGCCATGTTTCAATAGTGATGCAAAGTGGTGTGTAATATGTTTGCATGCCCCATAAGACACCTGTTTAAGAATCTATGATGTATTTTTTCCCACATAGAAGTATGACTTTTAACTGCGTCAACCTTGATGGGCACAAATCAGTAAGCATCCAGCAATGGATTAATTGAAATGATAATGTCAGGCACAAATAAAAGCAGAAAAATGTTATGTTCCACAAATTGCAGTGAGAGAGAGAGAGAGAGAGAGAACAGTTTGCTGCATTGACTAGGAAGTTGTGTACCTACATTACATCAATAAATTTTATGTCTTGGCGTGTCTTGTTAGGTTATGCAATTTCTACAACTTTATTACAGAAGAAACAGGATTATGTTCCAGCTACTGAAAGAGAGAAACCGGGGACAGGATGAAGATTTACATGACAAGTAGATTCTCAGTCTCATCTCACCCTGCATTCTGGCATACACTTGATAACAACTTAATTAACAGCCAAGATAGTTCAATCAAGCTTTTTGGTTTGATCCATTCACACACAACCAGCAATCAAACATTCTGCATGCATATCCACTTGGGGATTGATTTTTTTATTCACCACAGCAACTTTTCAAACACTTGTTTATGTGGAAAAACATGAAATTGATGAGATTTCAAATGACCATATCAAAATCAAACTACACCAGTAACTTTTCATAATCAGGTGCAGACATTTTATTCCACCCATTCTGATGAATAAAAATTTTTAAGAGTAATGCTAGAAATCCAAAATTAAAAAAAAATCTCAAATTAAGATCCCAAATGTCGTGAAATACTTGTAACTGTGATGTAAATCATAGGCAGTCAAGAAAGGATATGGTAAATGATGTGACGTATTTTTCACATTTAGAACAACTCAACAAGTTGCCACTGATAGAGAGTCTACAAATGAACAAGTCTAAGTCTCGAGTAAGAGATTAACTGAGATGGAGATCATCTCATTAATCATAGCTATGGGGGAAGGGGCAAAGTTGATGGAGAATAGTTTAAGATATAATCTTAGATTTTAATGTTTATTTTTCTTAGGTTTTATTTTCCTTTTAGAAGTGAATTACTACGGAAATTGGTTTCCTACTTGCTTTAAGACTTCATTCGTTTCCAAGTTGGTACAGTTTTGGTCTCTATTAATTGAGGCCTATGTTTTTTTGCAAGGAAGACTTAGATTAATTAACTAAATTTAGTTTTGATTTCTCCTCTTATTGTCTCCCCACTGTTATGCTCTACTGTTCTCCCCTTTCCTCTATAGTTTCCCTCTTTCCTCTAGTTTCAGTATATCAATTTACTCTTCTAATATTGATTGTATCAGATGCAGGGTAAAAAGATCAGATAGAGAGCTTCTAAGTAATTTGCTAGTCACTCAAATGAGTCTTCATGTCAAGCACCTGTTAAGCGCAACTTGAACATTTTTCCGTCTGGATCTTTTGAGCAAGATAGTTCTTTTAAGGGTGTTCATTATTTTATCCAAATCTTGCCTTATTTCATAGAAAAAAAAAAAAAAAATCATAGACTTTGCCCCCTTTTCCCTTGGAAATAATTTCTATGACTTGGCCATCTGTGGTACCAAACACGTTTCCACCCTACATGCTGAAATGAGACAAAGTACTCTAGGTGATGATGATCCCTAACTAGATAGCAATGTACCTGATAAACATCTAGACTTGACAAAAGGGTATGGCGCTTGTGTTGTTATTCACGTTTGTCTTGTGCCTTCGTATACTCTCTTCTAAGATATTTTCCACCCACTTTATTGAACTTGGTTTGTCTAGCCATACTTCAAAATAAATTGCTTATTTACTGAATGAGCCTTCACATTTAACTATTGATTCAATGCCAATGTCAGATTTGTATTCTTAACGAGGCGCTTTTAATCCTCTAGTATGTTTTTGTGATGTTTCCACAGGTTCTCTACTTCATCCCGAGCTCATCATATGTTGCTAGTTTTCTTGCAGGACCTGCCAGATGTGACTTTCACTAGGACCTGAAATGGAGGGTTGTAGGATAGGGTTGTCTTTCCACAAGAGTCAAGTTTTTCTGAGCTGGAGAGAAGCTCATCATATGTTGCTAGTTTTCTTGCAGGACCTGCCAGATGCGACTTTCACTAGGACCTGAAATGGAGGGTTGTAGGATAGGGTTGTCTTTCCACAAGAGTCAAGTTTTTCTGAGCTGGAGAGAATGATCGAGAATGGATAAAAAAGAATTTAGATTTTATTATTTATTTTGCGGTTTAATTTTAATTCTAGAAGTTAACTATGATCAAAATTAGTTTCCTATAAATTAAGGCATGCATTTTAATACTTAGAAACACACTGATTGATTATTTAAATTGAGTTTTGATTTTCCGACTCTCCCCTTTGTTTTTCCTCTATTTTTCTTCCCTTTCTTCTATAGTTTGCTCTTTTTCTCTAGCTTCTATCCTCTCCAAACCTAAATTCTCTATCTAATTACATTCCTATATTGGTTCTACATGAAAAGTACTTTCCACAAAATTGAAAGTCAGAGAGAAAAATCTGTAGCATTAATTAGGACCTGTGTTTCACAGATTTAAACAAAGAAAATCTTATCTTTAAACGGTCTGGTTCAGTATTGCAGGTTTTATTGAAGAAATAACTAGGGCCCCACTTCCAGCTATTGACATATACAGAAAAGAAATGAAGCAAAGTAAATGTTTGAAAATCAATTTGATGACGAACGTAAACTCTCTTCAGATTGGTATAAGCTTACAGACAACAACTAAAACTTAACTACAAGTCATCATAATTGAATCATGCTTCTTTAAATGAGACATAAATGTAGAATTAGCTGCCAAATGTTCCATAAATATAACTAATGGCATGAGCAGGTATAAAAAAGAGCGCTTAAAATCTCATTCTAGATTAAATTCACTTATAAAATCAAGCTTCTCCTTGATGAACATTTCCTATCAATCACAGACTCACATATCAAAACGTCAAAATGTAGCAACTGGACCAACTTTGAGGAACAGACCAGAAATCAAAATAAAGAATTGGTACTACTCGGGGTGGTCATTGTCAGACTGTCTATAACACAATAAGCAGCATATAGCATAAAAAGTTCACTCATTATGATAAAAGCTAAATACAGCTGCCCAGATAGCATCATAACATTGATTCATTGAAATTGCCTAAAGCCACCAGAAAGAGGTATTTTCCTTTGCAAAAACAAATCAATCAGGAAAACCTGCTTCGGCCCACGCAACATGACTATATAATGCTAGAATAAGAGGGCCAAACTGAGGACTGATGCTGCACATCCCTCCTAACTAATTAATCGGCAAAATTTAAATATAATTATAAAATGACACATGACGCTGCTAATTGAATAAAATTAAAGCAAATAGAATAGTCCAATTTCAATCAAGAAAACCGGTTTGACGGAACACAGCATTCCTGACCTGGCGCAGATCTCTCCCTTTGAGAGTCCTCCCAACGCCTTCCAGAACAGAAAATGTCGTCTTTGGAGACATCCCCGAGCCTCTCGCGACGATCTCGTGAGGAGGCAGCATCTCGTCGTACCCGTCGTCCTCGTTCAATTCAAAGAATTTGCTGTTTCTCTGCTTCGACATCGCGATTGATAAGAGCGGAACGTTCATCGGCGCCGAGTTCTGGAACTTTCTCGGAGGCATGGATTGTGACCTCTCCACAAGCGGCGGTTTCGGAATCGACGGAATAATCTTCGACGACGTCGACGTCGTCGACAACGAGACCGACGGTTTGCGGTACACCACCGGCCGATTCTCGCGTTCAGGTAGCGCGGCTAGGATTCCCGAGTTCTGTGGATGTTTAAAGGAGGGAGAACGGTTGTGATGGTTGTTGTTAATTGAGGAGGCGGCTGCGGTGACGGCGGTGGTGAAATAGTTGTCGTTGTTGTTTGGTTCGGCGGGGTCGTTGGTCCATAGAATATCGTCTTCGTTGAGCTCGTCTCCGCCGCCGGCGGAAGCGATGGACGCGGAAGAAGAGGAGATGCAGAGGAATCGGTCGGAGGAGGGGGATCGGCGGTGACGGAAGCCGGAGTCCATCTAAATCAGTGCGTCACCGATACATATGGCTCGTGTCCTGTTTATGGTATTTAGTTATATATATTTATATATTTAGAAAATGAGAGAGAGGTTATGGACTGATGTGACGGAGAGTCGCTGATAGTGGTAGTGGTGGAATAAGCAGGAGGTGGGGAAAAACCGCTGAATATGGTTTTTGTGGGACCCTTCCAGTCATTCTCGTGGCTGACGTGACCGATGCCGCTTTTGAACCTCGATTTTTCGTTTACTGGGACCCATGTGCTCGCCAATCGAACCTTATCTCCATCAGACGGGTGTGGAGAGGAGAGTCTATTATAAATCCACTGCGGTTACTTTCTGCACCGGTCGGTTGTATCCACCAATCGCTTTGTGCCGCGTCAGTGTTGCCAGGTAAAACATTTCACGAGATGCCGTTTGTCTCTTACCCGATTTTCAAATAAAAGGAAACTTCAATTTAACCCCTAAAATTTGAAAAAATATTAGTTTTTCAAAGCTTTTGAAAACAACTTTTCTATTTCTAACTTTTCAAAAACTCTTTAAAAAGGTCCACAACCGTTAGTCAATTAACGATCAATATTAACAGAAAGTATAAAAAAATATTTTTACCCTTTATAACTAGTTTCACATAAATTACCTGATTATCTTAATAAAGTAATGAATTTATAAGTCAAATTTTCCAAATGTCTCTGAATTTAAATTGTTAAAATTGTCCTAAAGTCACCATTGACTTCCAGTTGACTAACGGTTTGAACTTTTTTGAAGAGCTTTAAAAAAATAAAAAATGAAAAGAGTTATTTCCAAAAGAATTTTAAAAATTTAATATTTTTTGAAACCTTGAAGACTAAAATAAAGTTTTCCCAGAACTTTTTTGTTTGCAAAGCCCATGCATTTCCTAGAGCAAGAAGACCTCTTATAATGGGAAACATAGATCACGTTTGACACATATGATTGAAATGGATTGAATTAGATTGAAAAATTACTGTCGTATTTTTTAATAGAACTCAAGATTGAATTAAAATTATACGATATTTTGTTTGATGTAAGTTGAGATTGGATTGAAATTAAATTAATTAAAATTTTTATAATATACTTAAAATTAATTTAAAAAAAATTTGGAATTAAACAAATGGAAATGAAATGCTCATTCTCAAACTCATCAAATCTTACCATTTTGGTTCAGAATAAACATTCATATAAGAAGATGCTTTGAGAGAGTTTGTGATTAAGTTTGGAATCCCACTAATTGCTCTCCAAACATAAAATTTAAGAGTTTGAAATATTTTAAATCTCAAACCCACATCTAATCCTATGTTCCAAACATAGTCATATTATTTAAAAAAATAAAAATAAAAATAATAGTTTCAAAATAAAAAATAAAAAATAAAAAATGTAAACTAAGAAATGATTAAGATTATTTTTTCCTTCTTACTCTTATGAACTAGTTTATTTAAATTTAAACTCCTTTTACAACAGTTTAGGGAAAAATAGGACTATGGAGTCTAAAAGGAAAAGAGGATTGGAGAGGATATTTATAGAGAACTATAAGGTTATTCAATATTTATATTGTCCATATATTTATTTTTATGAATAATAATAATCATATATATATATATATATTTTTTTTTAAATTGAGGTACAATGAGTCAAATATTAATTAAGGTACGTTTATAAATCACTATTTATTGTTTAAATTTTTATTTTCTTGGTTTGAAGATAACTCTTTATATAAACTTTATAAAATAAAACTAACAAAACATAAACCTTTTAGTATTAAAATGGATAAAAGGTACATAACTAGTTATGTAAAAGAGTTATTATTATTTTCTCTCATGATTCTCTCATGATGATTAATAAATTATCATTTTTTCCCTTGATGATTTTGAAAAGGTAAAAAAAAAAAAAAACCCTTGAAATGGTATTAATTCAAGTTAAAAGAAGAGGTAAAAAGATGTTTTTTGAATTAATAAAGGAAAAAATGACGATTCATCAATTATTAGGAAGGAAAATGATAATAACTCTATATAAAATAGAGATATGCCAAGTCATTTGTCTCTTACGGGGATTTTTTTTTTTTTTTGAAAAGTCATACAAGATTTCATAAGTGAAAAGTTTAAAATATGACCTTCTCCACTACATTATGTTAATTAATTAACTCTTTGTTATTATCACACCTATTATTCCGTTTAAGCGAAATGATTATTTTTTGGGTGTGGAAACGATGCAATGTGTGCAACTTCAATGTCTTGAAGGTAGTGCACTGAAACCTTTAATCTTGAAATGGGCAAAAGGGTACTATATTATTCTTTTGTTCTATTTGTATATATACAAAATAGAGAAAGAACTTTACATGGAAAAATACAAAAAGAAGTAATTGGTGAGTTTTACAATGAATGAAAATAAATGAGAATATACAAATGGCACAATCAGTAGAGGTAAAAGAGGAAATATGTGTGAAGGAAATAAAGCCACAATTAGAGGTCTAATCAAGGATTCCTAATACTCCCTCTCAAGTTAGGCTGTTGAGGGTATGAACACCTAACTTGTGATCAGGGAAGGAAGACCTGCAGCTCCTAAAGACTTGGTAAACACATCAGCTAGTTGGTTCTTAGTATGAACATATGTAGTACGAACTAAACTAGCTTGGATTCTTTCATGAATCACATGGCCATAAACTTTGATATGCTTTGTGTGTTCATGGAATACTGAATTCACATCAATGTGGAGAGCAACTTTGTTATCATAGAATATGTTGAAAGGTTGTGGATGAGTAACATGTAGGTTGTGAAGCAATAAAAGAAGCCATTGAATTTCATAAGAAGTTATAGCCATTACACAATATTCAACTCCAGTAGAATAACGAGAAACCGTGTGTTGCTTTTTAGATTTCTAAGATATAACATGTAGGTCGTGAAGTAATGAAAGAAGCCATTGGATTTCGTAAAAAGTCATAACCATTTCACGATATTCAGCTTCAGTAGAAGAGCAAGAAAATGTGTGTTACTTTTTGGATTTCTAGGATTAGGGGAAGAACCCAATAATATGCAATAGCCAATAACGAAGCAACGAGTTTCTGGACAAGTTACCTGTCGATGTCTGGAAACGGTCGACTGAGAGATTCAAAGGGCCAGACCACGAACGTTGTAATAAATGGTAATAAATACGGTTTAAAATTGGTAGAGCGCAATAAAAGGAGTTAAATATTGATTAAGGTAGATGGATGGCAGTGATGGAGCAATTAATAAAGAAACGAGGGGGAAAAATGAATGCTAAGACAATAATTTTTACGTGGCTCGACGAGTGCGCTTACGTCTACGAGTCACTTTGGATAAATTCCGGCAGAGTGATGGTAATACTAATGTTCTTAACCTCTTATTACAGTAAAAATATCCCCTATTTATAGAGAGAGGAAGATTTAGTTGAGTATTATACACGTTACAAATCATGGTTATTTCAACTAATTCTGACATAAACTATACTGCATTTATTGTTGTAGTAATGATTATCCTCTGCATGCACACGTCTACATTAAATACATCAAGTAAAGTCTTCTATTCATTAAATGAGCAGCCGTCGCATTAAATGCTTTTCGGGAATTGTTGAGATGGTGCCGGCGCAAAACCAGGGAGTTACGTAGGTCTGATGGCTTGCTGAGCAAGGTATCTCTTGGCGCGAGCTCCTCGATCTAAAGAACTATTCGAGCTGAAGAGATGCTGTGGCAGGTTCAGACATGAACATAGACTAGAAGTGTCCCAAGACAGATTTTCCATGGTACGAGCTGGCGATCTCAACGACCTGGAGGTTGGGCTTTCTGGGCTTCTTGGTACTATACTTGTCTCTTGGGCCTTCAGTGGCCCATTCATCCATGTCGAGAAAACGGACGAAACACAAGCCCCTTAGTTCTCAGTGCGACCTGTGGACTGAGAGCTGATTCAAAGTGTATTTGGCGCCTGTTTACAAGCTCATGAGGCGTCGTTTCGTTTCCTGACTCGTAACTACTAACATGTGACGATCATGCAGGCGTTGGAACTGTAAGCACGTCTCAGGCTGTACACATTTAATGCACATATCTTGTAACTGACACTGCATGATGGCAAAGGACCGAGGTCTACGCTGGATCGTTAGATCTATGACGGTTACCTTTTTCTGCTCGATCGAACGGCTAGGGGTTCGGGACCCAAGCCTATATAAACCAAACACCTCTTTCATTTGTTACTTTTGCTTCCTCAAGACGAAATGCTGTCAATCTTTTTCCTTAACATTTCTTCCTCTGTTTCCTCCTCATTTTCGCGACAGATCTTTTCAAAGTTCAGCATTTCAGATTTTAGATCTCCTCCAGTTGTCTGATATACACAGTAAGTCCATCAACCTGGTTTCTTGCTTCTATTTGGTTTTTTCTGGTTCTTGATATGCGTTCTGTTCTCTGTCTTGCTTTCTGGCTTTGAATGTTGCTTGTGTGCTTAACTTGTTCTACTTGGTTTTGATTTCATATGCATGCTGAGTTTAATAACTGTTCTGCATGTTATTCGAGATCTTGTGTTTGCTCGTTGGAATGACTTGTCTTTGAACTGTTTGATAGAATACCTGTAGCAATAGGGTTAGAAATTTAGATATTAGGAGATTTTACCTAATGGGCCTATATTCTTGGTCCCCACTATTTTTTATGGTGAAGTGTGCGACCTAACATGTAGGATAGCAGCTTTCGGAGTTTCTTGCTGTAGCTCGCTAGGTTCAGTATGCTTACAGCGTTCTGATGCCATCCCTTTTTGTTCTGTAGATGTCAGGTCGCTCACGTAGTAGTTGTTAGGTCGGTGACGAGAATTCTGCTTCTGATAAGCAAGTAGATTAGTCAATTAGAGCTACCTAGGGCGCGGCTTCCCAAAGCAGTGAGGTCGTGGAGGAGCCCGCGGGGCGAGCTGGGCCTTCGACCTCTCGACCTGTGGCTGAAGGAAGAGCAACTTGAGTGCCCTTCTACCACACTGCTTCTAATTTAGATCTGCAGACTCTACAGGCTTTGGCTCGGGAATTTGACTTCCCTTTAGGGTGCCGAGCTAACGTGCCACAGCATGATCACGCGGCTTTCCCGCCCAATGGCTTTATTGCAATAAGCCGCGAGCACATAGAGCTCAGATTTAGGTTCCCATTCACAGCTATCTTATAGACCTGTTAAATAATCTAAAGCTGGCTCCCTTTCAACTAACTCCGAATTCTTACGCCCAATTGACTACCTTGGCTGTTGTTTTTTATCAAAAACGAGCTCTAACCTCCTATTGCTTGCATTATCCGCAACCTTTATAGCTTTAAGGGGATCTACAGTCGCCAGGTCGAGCAGATGGACGGACTATACTACATTTCAGCCCGTAACTGTCGCTTCAAATAGTATTTGCCCAAGAGCACTAAATCCAACGTGAGGGAATATAAATCCCACTGGATTCTTATCTCTTGTCTTTCCCTTTATAATTTGCAGAATCATTCTTTTGTCTTAAACCCAGGTAGTGATGGATTCTAGCTTGCAGGACTTTATCTCCTTCTTCCTTTTTTTTTTTTTTAATGATCTTGTCCTTGTTTTGCAGAAGTTTCTACCAATAGGATCAACCTTACCAGGGAAGAGACCGCTATTTTAGAGGCCTTTACAGTGGCTAAGGTTGATAGCGATGACTTGTTTCCCTCAGGCTCTGAGCTGTTATCTTACGGCCTTGCCCCATCGGTCACTGGTCCACACCTGAACATAAACCACGATTTCGCGGTCCACGAAAAAAAGAGTGAGGTCCTTTTAGTCTTCGTGGTTCCTCCGGACTTCTAGCCTGAATCTTCTCCAGAAAATTCCTCAAGCCCGACCACAAGTACTTCTTCTGACGACATGAATAGACTGGTCCTAGATGTTCCTCCCATCAGTGCTGTGCGAAGGTCTGAGGAACCGGAGGTCGTGGTTGTAGAGGATACTTCGCCAGATCCTTCTCAACAGGTGCCTCCCCAGCCTACTGATGCAGCTGCTCCTCAGGTCGAGACGACGGCAGCAACTAAGATACAAGCCCCCAAGTCTAAGGGGCAGAAAAAGGCCGGTCCATCCACGTCTAAGAGAGCCAGGGTTTCTACTAGAGAGAGCTCGGCTTCACCAGAACCCGAGCCTTTAATCAGGGAAAAAGGAAAAAGCATAGCTGAGCCCCCAACCCCGAAGTGCCAAAAGGTTGTTGAGGTCCGAAAGCCAGAGGCGATCATTATTGGCAGAAGTCCATGTACTCAATCCCTAGGGCGATTTGAAGAACCTGAAAGGGAATCATTTTAGGGTCCCGAGCTACCTGCGGATTTGGCAGCGGAGATGGAGTACTTCAACGGTTTTCTGGGTTCTACGCCGGACACTTTGAGGACCGCTCCCCGAAGCTTCATAGGTCGGACCTCGCAGGTCGGAAGTTGGTAGGCTATGGAGTTCGTCATGCAGCATTGGTAAGCTTCAGGTTCCTTCATTCTCGTTGGGTTTCTCTTGTTTGAGTTTTAACATTTTCCATTTTCCCAGGTTGGTATGACAATGATGAAGCTGATGAAGGAGATCGAGGATTAGCTGGGCGAGAAGACCGCTTTCAGGGTGGCTGAGGAGTAGCTCGAGGAGGAGAGGAAAAGGTTGTAAGATGAAGTGAACCTCCTTCAGAAGGAGCATCAAAAGCTAGAGGGCAAGCTTAAAGATGCAGATAAGGCTTTGACTCAGGAAATAGCCTGTCGAGAAGCAGTGACTTTCGAAGTCGGCAAGATTCACGGAGAGTTGATGAAGATCAAAAGCGAGCTGAATGCTGCCGAGGCGCGAGCCAGAGCTACTGAAAGGAAAGCTGAGGCCTCGGAGAAGAAAGCTGAAGCTGTACGAAATCAAGCCAGCCAATATCAGCAGAAGGCTACTACACTTAAGGATGAGCTTGCTGGGGCACGAGAAGAGATCGCCCAGGCAGAGGAGCGCGTCCAAGCCCGAGTCGCTCGAGAACGAGAGGACGCTGCCATAGAGACCAAGAACGCATTTCTGTATACGATTTGTCGGTGCCATCCGGATATAGATTACTTATTCTTTAGGCTAGGGGCGGTCACAGCGATCCAAAAGTTCGCGGAGCATGCTGCTAGTACTTAGGTCATGCAACAAGGCGACGCATCTCCAGCTCCTCCAGCCAATCAGCCAACAGCTCCTGACCTTTCATCGAACCCGCTCCAGTTCCTGAAGGATCGTCAGTTTCTCATGATCCTCCTACAGCAGAAACTCCAACAGAGGCTTCATCGGACCAACTTCCCTCAAATACACCTGCCCAAACCTAGACAGAATTTTAGTTTTCTTTTGTTCAAATTGTAATCTTTGAACTTTTCCTCCTCTGGTAAGAACTTAGTTTTTTCGTCAACTTTGTTCTTAACAACGAGCTTGTCGCTCAGATTTGCTTTATGAATTTGTCATGTAATTTTCAAAAATTTTTAGCAAAGAGTAGGATATACATAGCAAATATCGCAGAATGATGCTTATCTACATACAACGAGCTATTGTTAAGATTTGCTAATAAACATATTATAATCATAACATGTTAGCTTTTAAGTATTTGATCTACAAAAACTTTAGCTGCATAATAGTACATGATAACATATTTTTCACAACCGGGTAAGTACTTACAGCTTGCGGGGTGTTCATTGAGGTATACATCCCTGAGTGTATTTTGCATTGAGGTTCAGTGAGCTTATTGTAGCATTTTCCGGAACTTTGATGGTTCCATGTTTGTCGAAGCACTTTTCGTGCATTAGCTCGCGAGGTCGCATGCTTACGATCATAAGCAACTCCTAACATAGGCAGCCCCTCTCGTGAGACCATATGTTAATGATCACAGGCGGCTCCTAACACAGGCAGCCCCTCTCACGAGATCGTTTGATCACAGGTAGCTCCTCTCGTGAGGTCAATTTGCAGACCACGCCTTTGGCAAGCCCTTTGGTGGCAGCTCTGTAGGTCGTGCCTTTTGCGAGATTTCTAATGGCGGCTTGTGGGTGGCACCTTTTGCGAGCTCTATGGTAGCAGTTTGCAGGTCGCACCCTTTTCGAGGTCGATTGATTGGAGGTCCCCAATTGAACCCTCCAAGGCCCTGGTAATGCCATCTGAGGTGCTGACAACGACCCCTTCCGCAGGCGAGACCCTCATTGTAACTCCTTCCACAGGCAATCGCCTTCCAGAGCGCAGTAATCAAAGTTCCTAGATAGTCTCATCCAGAGTATACAAATGGTAGCTCCTTTCACAGGTTATATCCGTATACCCTCCCCCTCTGCAAGCAATCGCCTTCAGGGGAATGTATAATAAGCACTTCCTCGAGCAGTACCTTCAGGAGCGCCTCGATGGCCACCTTTTCCATAGGTAGTACCTTTGGAACGTGAAGATTGCAGGAGCGCCTAGATGATCATGCTTTACAGATTATGAGAAAAAATAGTTCGCAGGTCGCGAGGATGCTATAAGAAGCATTGGTGATAATCATTCGTCCACCAGAATAAAGGAGAAATAGCTCGCAGATCGCGGATAATCACCGTGGCGTTCATATAATATTTTAGCCTACTAATTGCAGAAGTGAGATCGCGCAGAATAATCAGCATTAGAAGATCAAGATCAATTGCAGGAACACCTTTATAAGTACATATGACTGGTAGATGTGCTTGCCAGATAATTAATAATTTTAGTGGACATCTACGCATGTTTTTTGGGAGCGAACGATTTCTTAGATAATTGCAGAGATATCTTCAAGAAGCGATGGATAATAAATGGCAGCTCGCTTTATAGAAGTAAATTCCGATAGCCGTTGCTCTTTATAATAATTGCATTTTGCTTGTTCAACTAGTTTGCTTTCTGCATTGAACATTATACATATAACAACAAAGTAAGTGAAATCACTTTATAGATAATCATCAAAGTGAATTATGTACAAAGGTTATAGAGCGAGCTGACAGTTTTAAATGTAGTAGGGACGAAGATGTTCTGTGTTTCAGGCCCGTGGAAGTTCAGATCCACCCATGTTGGCCAAATGGTAAGCGCCGTTTCCCAGATTCTTCTTGATGAGGTAAGGACCTTCCTAGTTCGGGTCGAGCATTCAATCACTGGCTTTGCCAGCTATAGGTAGGATTAGTCGCAGGACTAGGTCGCCAGCCTTATAGTTTTGAGCTCGGACTTTCTTGTTGTAGTATCTGGCGACCCTTTGCTAATAAACTGCTACCCTCATGCGAGCTGTCTCATTTGCTTCTTCAATTAGATCCAGGCTTGTAGCGAGCAATTGGTCATTGTCTTCAGGTTGAAAGGATACTCTTCACTGGTTGGTAACTTCGAACTCTACGGGGATCATGGCTTCGGTCCCATACATCATGGAGAACGGGGTTTCGCCAGTAGAGCTGTGAGCAGTCGTTCTGTATGCCCAAAGTACATTTTGTAATTCATCCACCCAAGCCCCCTTCTTTGCTTCCAGCTTGGTTTTTAAGGTCTGCTTGATGATCTTGTTCACAGCTTCAACCTGACCATTGGCTTGAGGGTGATCTACAACTGAGAAGCTCTTTACTATCTCGAGCTCGTTACAGAAACTGACAAACTAATCACTAGTGAACTGTGTTCCGTTGTCTGTCACGAGCTGTTGAGGACCTCCAAACCTGTATATGATGTTGCTCTACACAAATTTCTCTATCTTTGAGGTGGAGATTTCTGCGAGCTCCTTGGCTTCGACCCATTTAGTGAAGTAGTCCACGACTACCACTGCATGCTTGCACCTTCCCCAAGCTATTGCAGGGGTCCGATCAAGTCTATTCCCCAGATCGTGAAGGACCAAGGGCTAACTATCTACTGGAGGTAAGCTGGTGGAGCTCGTGGGACTTTGGCGAACCTCTGGCACTTGTCACACTTCTTGACTAAGTCGATGGCATCTTGTTTCATGCTTGGCCAATAGAACCCCTGTCTGAGTGCCTTCTGGGCTAAAGATAATCCCCCTGCATGGTTTCCACAATGACCAGCATGTATGTCTCTCAGCACAGTCTCGCAATCCTGACCATCAATACGTCACAGAAGCGGGGCTAAGAAGCCTTTCTTGTACAACATATCATCATAAATACAGTAACGAGCTGTTCTAGTTCGTAAGTGCCCTGCCTCTAACTTGTCACTCGACAGCTTTTCTTCTTGCAGGTAGTTTAGTAATGGGCTCATCCAAGAGTTAGGGCAGACGCTTATAGCCATCAACGTATCTTTCCTTTCTATACTTGGAGTTGACGGGATCTCTATTGGTATGGATCCCAACAAGTCTGCATCGTAGGTGGTTGCCAGGCGAGCTAACGTATCTACATAGGAGTTCTGAGCTTGAGGGATTTGACTTACCTCAATCCTTTGGAAAGCCCCCAGTAACTCTTTGATTTTCTGAAGATACTTAGCCATCTTGGGTCCCCTGGTCTGGTACTCACCCTGTACATGACACACAACGAGCTGAGAGTCACTGAAAACTTTTACCTGCTCAACTCGTACTCTTTGGCTAGGCGAAGTCTAGCGAGCAATGCTTTATATTCGGCCTCATTGTTGGTGGCCTGGAACCCAAATCTCAGGGCGTTTAGGATCTTGTGACCTTCTGGACTGATTAGTAGCACTCCAGCTCCTGAGTTATGTTCATTGGAGGACCCATCCACGTACAGCTCCTAGGTCGGGCCACTTGTGCTCTCAGTATGCTCTTCTACAAGTTCTGTGAATTCAGGGATGAAGTCTGTTAGGGTCTAAGCCTTGACTGCCATTCTGGGCTTGTACTCGATGTTGAATTGTGCTAGCTCTATGGCCCATTTGAGTAGCCTGCCCGAAGTGTCTGCCTTTTAAAGGACCTGCTTGAGGGGATATTGTGTGAGGACCTTGATTTAGTGGGCTTGGAAGTAAGGACGCAGATTCCTCGACGCGATCACCAGGCAGTATGCCAACTTCTCCATATGAAAATATCTGGTTTTTGCGTCGACCAGCCTTTTGCTAATGTAATACACTGGTAACTGCATCTTCTCTTCCTCCCTTACCAAGGCAGCACTCAACGCGTGCTCAAACACTCCGAGGTATAGGAAGAGCATTTCTCCCTCCTTTGGTTTTGACAGAAGGGGAACTCGGCCCATATACTCATTCAGTTGCTGGAAGGCCTCCTCGCATTGTTCAGTCCATTCAAAATTCTTCGCCTTCTTTATTGCTTCAAAGAAAGGAATGCACTTGTCCGTAGCCTTGGAAATGAATCTGCTAAGTGTCGTCTCTTGACCATTGAGGCTTTGGACATCTTTAACCCGAGCTGGGGATCTCATCTCGATTAGTGCCCTGATCTTCTCTGGATTGGCCTCAATTCCCCTGCTGTTCACCATAAAGCCAAAGAACTTACCAGATGCCACTCTAAAGGCGCACTTCAATGGGTTCAGCTTCATCTGGTAACTATTCAAGATTTGAAAGGTCTCGTCTAGGTCGCGTACATGATTTGCTGCTTGTTTGGACTTCACCAACATGTCATCTACATACACCTCCATAGTCTTTTCGATTTGCTCCTGAAACATCGAGTTGACCAGCCGTTGATAGGTCACCCATGTATTCTTTAACCCGAAGCGCATTACCTTGTAGCAGTACAAGCCTCGGTCAGTGACAAATGAAGTGTGCTCCTCATCCTCTGGGCTCATCGGGATCTGGTTGTAGCCCAAGTAGGCCTCCATGAAGCTCAGGAGCTGGTGCCTAGCAGTTGCGTCCACAAGCTGATCAATCCTAGGCAATGAGAAGCTGTCCTTTGGGAATGCCTTATTTAGGTCGGTGAAGTTGATACAGGTCCTTCATTTTCCATTATTCTTTTTTACGAGGACTGGGTTGGCCACCCAGACAAGGTAATGGGTTATGCGAATAAACCTGTTGGTCAGCAACTTCTCGACCTCCTCCTTCAAAATAGCATACCGCTCTGGCATCATTGGCCTCCTCTTCTGACGAACTAGCTTATGCTGGAGATCTATGTTCAACCTGTGGCACATAATTTTAGGGTTTATACCCACCATGTCCTCGTGATTTCATTCGAAGACGTCCAGATTCATCTTCAAGAAGTCAACGAGCTGGGTCCGGACCTCTGGGGCTAGGTCTTGTCCCAACTTCAAGCATCTTTCTAGGTCTGTCTTGCTGACTTGCACGTCTTCCAGCTCTTCAACAGGTCATGTAGCCCAATCTGTATCTACCTTGGGGGGGTCGAGGTCGTGGCTTATCCCTGTCTCGGTCACGACCTGTGGCTCGCCACCTGAAACCATATTTACCTTCTTCCCCTTGATCCCCATCTTAACGGCATCCTCGTAACAGCGTCTGGCTAGGTGCTGCTCTCCTCGAACGCATCCTATCTCGTTGGGAGTTGAGAACTTAACCGTGAGCGTTCTGGTGGAGGTTATCATGTCCAGGTCGTTCATTGAAGGTCGCATCAGAACTACGTTATATGCAGACGGACAGTCAATGATTAGGAAGTCTGTCAG
This sequence comes from Litchi chinensis, assembly GCA_019925255.1. Classification (NCBI taxonomy): domain Eukaryota; kingdom Viridiplantae; phylum Streptophyta; class Magnoliopsida; order Sapindales; family Sapindaceae; genus Litchi; species Litchi chinensis. Next base: position 10,309,819 of record CM034475.1, on the reverse strand, counting down.
CACGGTGGCTTACCAACCTGGTTCTCCAAGAGTGAGCGGCAGTCTGATTTGGCCCACTGGTGTCACAGCATCTCCAGTGAAGCCATAGAGGGGTTCTGGTGAAGGCATTAGTTGCTCGGTTCCCAGCCCTATCTGGTCAAAGCAATCCCTATACATTACGTTGACCGAGCTCTCGGTGTCCACCATGATCCGCCGCACCTTAGCATTGTTGATTTTGACTCGAATGACTATAGTGTCGTTATGGGGCCAGTGCACGCCCCTTGCATCTTCTTCAGTAAATACAATGTCATCCGAGGATACTTTTGCCTTTTTAGCACGTCCCTCTGCCCCACCATAATCTGCAAGCAAGGTGTGATTGGCTTTCCTCACGTACCTCTGGTGTGACCTGTTTGAAGTACCTGCAATGTGAGGACTATCATGAATAGTAAAAATAGTTCTTACTGCTGGCTCGGGAGCTCGCTGGGGCTGCTGCTGCTCTGACTGTTGATGTTGAGGTTGAGGACGCTATTGATGAGGTCACCTACCTGCAGGTCGTACTATATACTCTTTCAAGCGACCTCGCTTGATTAGTTCTTCAATGGTGTCATTCAGCTGCCAGTAATCTGAAGTGTTGTGTTTAGTCTCGTTGTGGTAGACACAAAACTTTTTTGGGTCTCGGAGTCTGTTCGGAACTCCCGTAGAGTGTGGTTTCCCAAAGTTCTCCCTATTCCTTTCTGTGGCGAAGATCCGGTCCTGAGTGTTTGACAGGACACTGTAGTTTCCATATCTGCCTCGGCGCGGAGGTCGTTCCCTTCTAGGCTCAGGCCTAGCCCGTTTCGCCACCACATTAGCAAAATGTTGCCTCTGCTCGCTGTGCCTGTCCCCACCGTGGCCTTTTCTTTTCCCTTGGTGGGAACCGCTTGCTTCATCTCGTTGGTTATTGGGCTTCTTCGGTCCGAAGGCCTCCTCTCATCTGATTTCTTTGGCAGCCTACTCGTAGAACTCACCCAAGTCCTTTACCGACGACTTGTAGATGCTTTCATAGAACTTCCCATCTTTTCGGAGTCCTGTTGAAATTGCTATCAGGATGCTCTCATCTGAGGGTGCTTTAACGTTACTCACTTCATCCCTGAACCGGGCAATGTAATCTTTTAGTAACTCATTTTGCCTTTAGAATAAGGTAGCAAGGTGGCATGGGGGTGCAAGCTGCTTCCTCAGCGCCTTGTACTGATTGAGGAACTTCTGCTGACATTCTTTCCAACTCCCTATACTGCGAGCTAGAAGGCTTTTGAACCAGGCTCGTTGGGCATCCCCCAGTGTAGTTGGGAAGACTCGGCATTTGACCAGTGGGTTGTTCGTCTGAAGGTCCATCTATACGTTGAACACGTCCAGATGGTCATATGGATTGCTTCTCCCCTTTGTAAGGTGGAATGCTCGGGAGTTTGAACTTGGGAGGTAAGAGCTCTGTCTCGATCTCTCTAGTGAAAGGGATCCTATCATCATTCTGTTCTTCCTGGCTTTGAGGTCCAGGTCGAGCCTCCAGCTGCTGAACCCTCTGTAGCAATTCTTCCACCATCGGATCCTAGGGTTCGGACCACCTGGTTCAATTTCGCCTACTGGTGCTCTTCTGAGGGGCGATCTCGTGACCTGCGTATCCCATCAAAATTCTCTACCTGTCGAGAGCCCCTTCGCAGTTCGGGTTCATGACCATCACGGTGTTCGCGAGCTCATTCATACCCACGACTATCTTCAACATATATGTCACCTTCGCGGCTCACCCTTACTCTTATGTCAGTCGAGTAAGGTGAGGTCTCTCTTTCCTAGGCTCCCTGTTTGTCCCTTCTTGGGTTCAGATTCGAAGAGTGGACGGATTCTTCAGATAGTGATCTGTCTCTGCCAGCTACTCCCTTTAGGGTCGAGATTTCCTCTGTGGGTTATTGGCAAGCTCTTCTGGGGGGCACGACCTTCACTTGCCTCTGCACAGCGCGGGTTTGAACTTCCGCCAGCACCTTAATTGTCTCAGTCAGTTGCCTCACCGTATCCTCTTAAACTTGCTGGCGTTGTCGCCACTCCTGAACGACCTCTTCCCTGAGAGGTAGGGTGCTTTGCTGGTCTTCCTGGCCTTCAGGTCGCTCATCCACTACACTAACACTTCTTATCGTTCTTACTCTAACCATTGCAGTTTGGTGAAATATAAACGGTTAGAAAGGAATCAACTAATGAAGAAGTTACTAAGTCGCCGTTAGGCCCTCTTTCTAGCGCCAAAAGATGTCGATGTCCGAAAACGGGCGATTGAGAGATTCAAAGGCCCAAACCGCGAACATGGTAATAAATACGGTTTAAGGTTGGTAGAGCACAATAAAATGAGTTAAATATTGATTAAGGTAGATGGATGACAGTGAGGGAGCAATTAATAAAGAAAGGTAGGGGAAAAATAAATGCAAAGACAACAATTTTTACGTGGTTCAGCGAGTGCGCCTACATCCACAGGTCACTCTGGATAAATTTCGGCAGAGTGACGATAATACTAATGTTCTTAATCTCTTGGTACAGTAAAAATCTCCTCTATATATAGAGAGAGGAAGATTCAGTTGAGTATTACATACGTTACAAATCATGGTTATTTCAACTAATTCTGACATAAACCATACTCCATTGATTGTTGTAGTAATGATTATTCTCTTCATGCACACGCCTGCATTAAATTCATCAAGTAAAGTCTTCCCTTCATTAAATGAGCAGTCGCTGCATTAAATGCTTCTCGGGAACTGCTGAGATGATGCTGGCACAGAACCAGAAAGTTAGGTAGGTCTGGTGGCTTGCTGAACAAGGTATCCTCTTGGCGCGAGCTCCCCGATCTGAAGAACTATTCGAGCTGAAGAGATGTTGTGGGGGTTCAGACATGAACATAGACTAGAAGTGTCCCAAGACAAATTTTCCATGGTGCGAGCTCGCAATCTCAACGACTTGGAGGCTGGGCTTTCTGGGCTTTCTAGTACTGTACTTGTCTCTTGGGCCTTCAGCGGTCCATTCATCCATGTCGAGAAAACGGGCATAACATTACCTAATCAAAGTCACAAAAGACATTAAGTTGAAGTGTACTAGATAAAGAAAAAATGATGCCTTGGCTAGGTGATTGTTTAATATATCGAAGTAAGTGATGAACAGCATCTAGATGTGGTTGTCTAGGATTAGCCATGAATTGACTAAGGACATGAACTGAAAAAACAATGTCTGGCCTACTGATAGTGAGATAAATAAGACGTCTAATAAGTTAACAATATAAAAAAGTATTCTACAAAAGGTCTCCATCAGTTGAAGGAAGTCGGAGGTTGGGTTCCATTGTTGTCTTGACAAGCGAAGAACCAAGGAAGTCAATATCCTCCAAAATTTCAAGATCATATTTTCAATGGGAAAGATAAATGTAATGCTTAGACCGTGCAATTTCACTTCCAAGAAAACATTTAAGTGAACCAAGATATGTCAATGAAAAGCAATTATGGAGATAATTTCAAAAACTGCATGAGTACTAACAGAACTACGTGAAAAAGGCAAGCATGTTTGCTTAGCAAGTTGGCAAATATTATAGTGATTAATATCCGAAACATTTATTTCGGAACAAAAAATGACAATAAAGTCAGAGTTTTTTGAGATAAATGTCCTAAAAGTCTATGCCAAGCATCAACTGAAGAAATAGTTATTGCAGAATTACATATTGGAGCATTGTTGAAAACAATACAATCCATTACGTTCTTCACCCCTACCAATCATCTTCCTTGAGGTAAGGTCCTAGATAAGACAAGAACTTAAGTGAAAAGTGAGAGACCAATTCGAAGAACGAGTGATTTTGCTAACTAAGATAAGGTTGAAAGGGAATGAAGGCATACAAAGAACATTATAAAGGGTAAGAGATGGAGCTAATGAATCGGTTCCAATTTGGGTTATTGGTGCAAGAATATTACCAGAGAACTTAATAGTAGCAAGAGAAGTAGATGTTATGAAAGAGCGATAGAACTCACAATGTGATCTGTTGTACTACTATCCAATATCCAAAGAATATTATGGAAAGAAAAGTTTAAAAAATCCCTGAGAGATGAGCAATGGAAGGGCTGCCTTCCACTTGATTTGCCATGACATGAGGCTTAAGAAGAGCAACGAGTTGTTGGACTTTTTTTGTAGTAAAAGGAGAAGCAAAAGAATTGTTGCTTATAGATCCATCACAAGGAAACGTTTGTCATGCTACTAGTTTGCAATAGATTGAGAAGTCTTCTTATAAAGATGATGCCCGAGAGGGTATCATGTAGTTTGTAACACTTGTCAATTGTGTGGCCAACCCAATTGCAATGAGACCAAATAGGTCCCTCCTTTTGTGACTTGTTTTGTTCAAGTGAGTCAGTCACTCCTTTGAAAATAGGTGTAAGGGCTATAATATTCATTTTCTTTGCCATCTGATTTTGTTGTTGTGTTACTAATATAGTGGTTTCAATCTTTGATTATCCTATTGCAACCACATTCCTCTGTCTCTCTTTTTATAAAATTAAAGAATATGCTCGATTCATAGAAGGAAGAGGATCCATAAGAAGAATTCGTCCTCATACAATAGCATACAATTCATTTAGACCCCTTAAGAACTAAATAAGGCGGTGTTGCTATTGGTAGTCTACCCATGCCTTTTTCACTTAACACTTGTTTGTGGGAAAAAGTTTCATCCCATAAAGCCTTCAGATGGGTATAATAGGTAACAACAGATAGTCGTTCTTATCTTAAAGAGATAATATCTCTCTAGATTTGGAAGAGATGAGGAACATTGAGTTGAGAAAAATGCTTCTTAATATCTGGCCAAATTTCGGCTCTTATATCAACATAAATAACACTGTCGGCTAAATCTTGAGATAAAGAATTGAGAATCCAAGATTTTACTATATCATTGCAGTGATTCCAAAAACCGTAGGTTGAATCCGTTGAAGAAGATTTTGTAATTGATCCATCAATGAAACTTTTATACCAATTTTCTGGATCGGCCCAAACGGACCAGTACAGGCCTTATTAACTTGAATAGAAACAAGGGCCCAGGAGGCCCAAGGTTGGAACCAGCGGTTGCAAGCCCAGCTCGTGAGGTCATCCAGGTCGCAAGCCAACAGCAGCTCCTAGAATGCCTCCTGCCCGTACCTTCAGCTCGTGGAGCTCACGAGGTCGCACATGGCGCGAGCTCGCGGGAGCCTCCAGACCGTCTTACCTCTCCTCCAGTGTGCATCACCTGGCTGATCGAAGAGCTTACCTAGGAGATATCGTGTATAGCAAGTTGTCAGAATTACCAACTCTCATGATTCCCCGCCGGAAACTGTCTGCACAATTACCCAGAAACATTTAGTGAAGTAAAGGTCTCTTCAGGTATATTAAATGCAGACTCGTGCAGGAAGAGAATCATCATTACCTTTACAATTAATGCAGCATGACAATGTCAGGATTAGTTGAAACTAGCCGTTGCCAGTAACGTGTATAACTTTCTTTTGTATTTTCTATTGTCATCTCCCCTCCTCTATAAAGATGAGAGACATTCTACTGTACCAATAAGTTAATATACGAGAGAACTGTCACTCTGCCGGAATGACCCCAGAGTGGCCGTGGATGTAGGTGCAGTCACCGAACCATGTAAAAATCCTTGTGTTTCCTCTCTCTCTCTTTCTCTTTAATTCCTCGTTGATCACCTCATTAAATCCAACCAACCTCCAGGACCGACATTCTTTCACCTGAATTAATCACCACCAACCTTGAACTTCATTAATTGCCCATTTACTATCCTTCCATCAGTACGACCAGAACCTTTAATTACCAAGCTCGCCGTCTGGGCCCCAGAATCTCTGGGTTGACCGTTTCCGAACGTCAACAGAAACTGACTTTGTTCTTTGCACTTAGGACCATAAGCATGGCCCTACTCCAAGTTGAGTAGTTTTCACTAGTCAAAAGTTGGGACACATGTATGGATCCTAGATTGTCTGAATGATGGAGATGCAATGGGTAGTTTACATCTATAGTCTCTTGTGCCTTTTGATTACCAATCGAAGCACCTTGTCATGGTAAAAGCATGCAAGAAAAAGAATATATATATATTTTTCTGGGAAAAATAATAGAATGAAAGGGTCGACGGGATTGTGTGACCTATGCACAACGAAAGTGCTCTGATATCATGAAAACTTTGATCTTATAATGGGCAAAAAAGCAATATACTATTCTTTTGTTTTATCTGTATATATACAAAACAGAGAAAGAATTTTACATAGTAAAAAACAAAAAGAAGTAATTGGTGAGTTTTACAAGGAATGAAAATAAATGAGAATATGCAAACGGCACAATCAGTGGAGGTAAAAAAGGAAATATGTGTGAAAGAAATTAAGCCACAATTAGAGGTCCAATCAAGGATTCCTAATACGCACTTTGTTATTTGCAAAATAATACGTTGATCGAAAATTTTTATTTTATGTTTGTGTGTGAGAGAAAGTGAGAATAGAAACACTCTATTTGTGAGTATTGATTAAATCTTCCTTGGAAAAAAAAAATTATTGACATTTGACAACAATGGGTTCCATAGATGATAGATTGAGTGAGCCTATTGTATAGTAAAGCTAATACTTTTTATTAAAATAACATGTTAAATCAAATTAAACAAATAAAAAATCATACGTATTACATTTTTTTTTTTTACAGTACAGATACACATTATAACTTCCGAGGTCACATGATTTAGACCTCTTAGGTACGACCTAAACTATGACTACTACTATCATTGCTCCTAATAGGTGAGAGAGAGCTACCCACATATAGTAGAAAACTGTCTATAAACTAATAAGACTTTTTAATAAATTATCCATATTTGTAATCGGTTTTGAAATTGTCCACATAGTGGATAGAGGAGCTTGAACCTAGCTCTCTATTGTCAATTGACAAGCAAGCTAGTAGGACTTTCAAGTAGATCAACTACATTTGTTGGCGGTTTTGAAATTATTACATAGTGGACGGAGGTGCTCGAACGCAGCTCTTTATTGTCAATTGACAAGCAAACTAGGCAAGAGTACACCACTAAGGCAGTAAAGGAGAGTTACATTTAATTTGACACTATCTTAGTTTTAAGAGATACATTGGGGTTATCTTATAGAAAGAGGTTACCTAAAAGTAACTGTTTACCCAATTCAATTAGTGTCAATTTAATTTTCTTGGAACAATCCTCTTTTTCTACTTTTGTTACAAGAATTTTCTTTACCCAAATCCTCATTTGGAGGAAAGGGTATGGGGGTATTTAGGGGTGGATTCCCTCATCCCCATCAACGTTCCCTTATTTCTCTCGTTTTTCCATTTCTTCCATTCTTATTTCACTTTGTTTGATCCAAAATTAATATATACACACACATATATATATAATTAATTAAAAAATAATTTACAAAATAATTTTATAGAATTTTAACATTCCAAATACACAACATTCCGATATATGATATCTACGAAAAATAATTGTAATTCTCTTATATAAGTCATAATACAAGACAAAAGTTTAAACAATATAAATTATTATATATGATAAAATCATAAATGAAGAAAATGAGGATAATATGGGTGGAGATGACTTCTTGCATCCCCATTCCCATTTGGATTTAGAGGTAAATTTTCATTCTTAATTTCTAAAAATCCCTAAAATCTCCCTCTAAATAGGGATTGAGATATTTGAGGATCGTTGACAACTTCAGAGTAGAGATCCTTTTGGATCTCCACTTTTTTTATTTTTCCTTCAAAAACTCTCTCCACCATCCATCTGGATAGTGGATTTCTAAGTTTATTTATTTTTAATTTTTAATTTTTATAATTTATTTGTAGCTGTTTAAAATGTTTTTTTTTTTTTTCTCATTTTCCTTTTCAAAAAATTTTCATGATTTTAATTTATTTGATTTATTAAATTAAAAGTAATAAAGGTATAAAAGTCATTTTATTTTTTTTTTAAATCTGGTTTAAAATTAAAATAAACGGTCGAACGTAATGATAGAGGATAATTTGTTAATAAAAGTGATAAGTTTATTCCACTTGTAGTCTGTTACACCATGTGCAACTAATTTGTATTTTACTCCTTTTAAAATAATATGATTAAGTATTATTTATTCAAGGACAAAAATGAACTTGCCCTCCGCCTATTACCATTGGTCATATACAATTAATATATTTGATGAATAGTTTGTGTAACTAATCATTAATAGCTTTTGCATGCAATTTTAAATAAATTTATGGTAGTAAAATTTACACTTTAACATTCATAATGATAAGATTGTGAATCAATCCCCTATTTTTCACAAACTATCACACACACATATTTAAAGGTTGAAATTTATCTTATTCCTTATATTTGAATGTTGTTATGTCCGTTTTCTCGACTTGGATAAATGGGCTGGTAAAAACCCAATAAATATGAACAGGAATGAAGGTCCAAAAGGCCCAACCCTCAGACCGCTACAGTGAGCTCGCGTAACGCCAAGACAATCCGAGCACATTTCCAGTCCACTTCAACATCTATTCAGCTCGCGTAGCTCGACAGACCAGGGAGCTCGCACCAAGTGATACCTTGTGCAGCAAGTCACCAGTTCTACCTAATTCTCTGATTTTTCGCTGGTGTCACTTACACAGTTACCAAGGAGCATTTAATGCGACGACTATGCATTTAATGAAGAGAAGACTCCTCTTGATGCATTTAATGTAGGTGTGTGCATGGAATGAATAATTATTGTCGTTACAATAAATGCAGTATAATTTTTGTCAGAATTAGTTGAAATAACCATAATTTATAACGTGTATGATACTCTTTTGATATCTCTTTCTCTCTATAAATAGAGGAGATTTTTACTGTACCAACAAGAGTTAACAACACTAGTATACCGTCACTCTGCCGGAATTAATTCAGAGTGACCCGTGAACGTAGGCGCAGTCGTCGAATCACGTAAAAAATCCTTGTGTTTGCATCAATTCTTCCCTCTCATTTCTTTATTCATTGTTCCAGTATTGTTACTCATCTACCATAGCCAATATTTCTTCACCTTTATTACAACATACCAACCTTAAACTCCATTTACTACACATTTATTACAGTTATCTTCATTTAATTACCTCGATCGCAATTTGGGTCTTTGAATCTCTGAGTCGACCGTTCCCGGACATCGACAAATGGTATATTATTTTTTCAACTGTAAATTTCATTTTTTTTTTAATGTTCTGTTTATTCTTAAAGTTTTGGAAACTTATCATTTGGCTTTTCTAACAATAATTTTAGTAGTCAACATTAAAAACCCACACACCCCCCACCAACAACCGCTGTCCTATCCCCAACCCAACCCTTACCCCCGCAATCCCTCCACCACCCCCCCCACCCCCCCAACCCAAGCAAACGAAAAAAAAAAATCATTTTATACTTGACAATAATTAGACACCATAAAAGTATGATTTTGCCCTCTTAACTTTTTTAAATTAACCATCTAACTTTTGTTAACCATGTCCAAAGTTTGTTGGATTATGATTAAATTTTTTTAATAATATATTTTGATGGAATCCATGGATTATATAGATTTTGCATGATTTTTTTTTTCTAGAATTATGTGTGGAATTTACAGGACGAGCAAAATTATTTATGGACATTCTCATTCATAAACCTCACTTTAACATTCATCAAAATTCATTAGATTCCATCATTTAAACCAATTTCTGTAACGTTAATGACTTTTCAAATATATCAAAATTTGTTTGGACTTAAAAGTCTAAATTGAATATAACTAAATCTGAATAATTTTTTTTTACAAATCTAGATTGAATACAATACAAACTTATGGATTCTTACAAGTTTGAATGGAATATAGAGTTTTTAAAAATCTTTAAGATTTCAACCAACTCTAATTTGAATGTACTACTTTTTTTCTTTTCAACTGACATTAAATGAGCTAGAGGTCTGTTTAAATCAACTAAGGTGAATTTTTTACAACTCTATATTGAATATAATCAAAACTTATAGATTCTTAAAGGTTTCAACTAAATACACATAGTCTTTTAAAACCTTTTAGATTTCAATTAATTAATTGAATACATTGTTTCAAAAGGTGAATTGAGGCGATGCCTCAAGATGCGCCTTGGCCCTCTTGCAATCTGAGGCACCTCGAGGTGGCCACCTCAATTGATGCTAGCATATTCACCTTAGTTGAGTGAGACGACTGCCTTTGAAGAGCCTTAAGATGAGGAGACTTGAACCGGTCCAAAGACGGTCCACGCTGGCAAGGGGGCAACTTTGTCATTTTCTAATTTTAAAATTAAAACCTAATATAAAAGGGGTGTGAATCAGTCCTATCTAACTAGATTAAGATCGACTCTCACACCTTTTGCTCTCATTTTCTTCTAATCCTAAACTCTAACCCTTTGCTCTTAAGAGTTCAAGTTTCATCTTCACCATTCAAGAATTTTTGGCTTTTCATCTCTTCCAAGTAAGTTTTATATCTACTATCTATTTTGTTTTCCTCTCTATCTACTTGTTTACAATTTGTTATATTATATATACTAGTATTTGTTATAGTGTGTGTGTTTTTTCCGTAACTTGTAAGCTGTATATTGTTGGTGAATATAAGCTATCTATTTGTAAGCTGTGTTTTTATTGTATCTACAAATTATTTGTTGTAAGCTGTCTTTCGTTGGTGAAAATAATTCCAGTCAGCCCATGTTTGTTTGAATGTGCATTTATTATTTGTTATATTATATATATTTGTATGTATAATTCCATTTAGTATTTGTTTAGACATGGTTATTATTGAGATGCTAGCATTCTTTTGTTTTCTTGCTTTATACTTCAATATATATATATATATATATCAATGTATGTATTAATTATTATAATTTTATTATAATTTTTTTTTTTCCATTTGGAATTGAGATGGCTGCTTTAATCGCCTCAAGGCGATTGTCTCGACTCATTGAGGCCTCACCGTCTCGCTTCGTTTTTTGTCTTTTAAAACATTGTTGAGTATACTATTTTTTTCCCCCTTTTAAGCTGACATCAAATGAGTTAGAAGTCTGTTTAAATCTGCTGAGACGAAATACTACTCGTACAACCCGAACATATACTCTTATAAACATGAGATAATCACTTTTACAATAACAGGATAAAATTATCCACATAAGCTATTATTGTGGGTAAATTATGGTCTGCATAAAGGGATTAATAAAAACCCAAGAAACTAACCCAGGGGGTTGATCCAATAGACAGCCCAGGATCTAAGGAACGGACCCAGCTCTCAGCTCGTTATACATCCAGCTCGCAGGATAGAGCTCTCAGCTCTCAGTTAGCTAAACATCCAGGTCGCAGCTCTCAGCTCTCAGCTCTCAGCTCTCAGACCTCAGGTCTCAGGTCTCAGCTCTTAACTCTCAGACCTCAGGTTTCAGGTCTCAGCTCTCAGATCTCAGGTCTCAAATCTCAACTCTCAGCTCTTAACTCTCAGCTCTCAGCTCTCAGTTTTCAGATCTCTCAGGTCTCGTACTTGTGAGATCTATGCAATCCTGAATCCCGATGAGCAATTAATGCAGGAATGGTTATGTCAAAGTTATTAATTAATACAATATGACTATGACAGAGTTGTTAGTCAATGTAATAAATGCTATGTCAGAACAATAATTCATTACTTAATGTGTACAAAACTCAATTGTAAATCCTCCACTTATAAATATGGGTGAAATCTCTTGTATGAGGGGACTTTTTGAGAGAGAGCTCATTTATTAGTAATATGGTTACTCTGCTAAAATATATTGAGAGTGACCCATGGACGTAGGCACCAATGTCGAACCACGTAAAAATCTCTTTGCACTCATTGTTCTTCCTCCTTTCTCTTTCATTTTTAGTTGTTTTTATCTGTTGTTATTTGCTTGTTACTTTCACTCTCACATTAGCAATCTTGCTCTTTTAATTGCTTTTACCGCATCTATCTATTTTTTGTTATTGTTCTGGTGCAATCTCTGTTCTTTCTCTTGCACTCCTCTTTGTTTTTTGCTTTGTTTCTCGTTAATTGTAGGTATTGAGCCTACAATCTCCGATCAACCATTTCCACGCGTCGACAGTTGTAATACGCATTTTGTAGGTATTTGTTATACGTATTTTTCGGGTTCATTAAATGGGCTGGTAAAAACCTAACTTAGGCCTAATAAAGTCAACCCAATCAAGGCCTATTAGACAAGACCCTTATTTCAACTCTAAGCCCAACGAGTTTCACAACTCACCCAGCAATCTTCTCAGCTCGCAGTAACAAGCTCGTCTTACAGCCAAGTCGTAGCTCGTTTAACCATTCACCGTAAGCACAGCTCGTTGTTCGCTTCTCAACGAGCTCCAGCTCAAGGTCACCATAAACGACAGTTTGCCCAGCAGCGAAATTAATGCAATATCTTTCAGAACATGCAGTTACCTAATCAAATAGTGATTCTCTCTCCAGATATGGAAGTTAATTCAAATTCAAACATGGTCAACATTATCTCGGATTCTAAGGAGCAGTTTTCTAATTTCATTCAAACATATTAGGAAGTATAATTAATTCATGATTCTCTTCCTATTTTATAGCTTCCTAATCTGTAACAACTTTTCCCCTATAAATAGGGGTTAAAACCATTGTAAACAACACATTGAATATTATACTGTCACTCTGCAGAATTTAAGAGAGACAGTTGTGGACGTATGTACACTTGCTGAACCACGTTAAAAATCCTGTGTATTCCCTATTTGATTCGTGGTTTTTTATTGCCTTGTTCTTGTTTTCTGTGTTTTCTCACATTGATTGCAGGTATTGGGTATTGATTACTCGTCGACTGAATATCAACGTCGACATTTTGGCGTTAGAGGAATGGCCCAAACTGCAATCTTTTTCATCTCAATTCATCGATTTTCGATATGGCAAAGACCAGATCAAACAGGTATCTTGGAGATGATGACCAGGCGGAGAGCCGCATGAACCAGTCCCAACAGAACATGCAGCCTATGCAAGACGCACCCATGCATGTAGCGGGAACGTCCCATGGCCAGACAATCGGCATTGCAACATGCATCCCTCCTCTACCTCATCGTCAACCGGTTCCAATTGCCTTATTAGCTGAAAGGCAGAATGTGTTGATTTAAAGGCAAGAAGCGTTGGAGAACATGGTTAGACAGCTTACAGAGGCTGTCAATATGTTGGTGCAGGCTCAAGTACAGAATGTACCTAGGGTGGAGGTTCAGGTACCAAGGCATGTGCCCCAGTAGCATGAAGCAATGCAGGCGCCTGAAAGGCTGGCAAGGGAAATCCCAAGACCTGCAAGCTCAGCTTGTTCCTCCAATGCGCGTTCTAGGGCTGGAGGACACCCTATCCATGAAGAAAGGGAGGTCGCGCGCCCAGCTAGCCTGGTAGTAAGGTTGAGCCAAGGTGGAAACCGATAAGTTGAGGTTGGGCATGATAAAGTTAAAGCTGCAGCTCGGCGAGTTGATGATAAACAGAGATAGGCAAGATCCCATCAGCCTGAAGGTCTGTTTGAGGAGGATGAAAGGTATGACCTAGAGCACCCGGCTCTAAGTCACGACCACAGGAGGAGATACGAGCTCCAAGATCCACAAGTAGAGGAGCTCCTCCAGAGGGTCCAGCAGTTGGAAACACGGCCTAGAGTCCCAGAGCAGCGTGGGCACTACGGGGAAATGACCTTATTTACAAGGGAGATTGAGACACAGCCTCTCCCTTCGAGGTTCAAGATGCCAAATATTCAGCAATACAACGGGGACAGTGACCCATATGACCATCTTGACGCTTACAACGTTCAAATGGATCTGCAGACATAGAGTCCTATGGTGAAGTGTCGTGTATTCCCAACCACTTTGAGGGACATTCCGAGAACATGGTTCAAGAATCTCCTAGCTCGCAGCATAGGTAGTTGGGAATAATGCCAACAAAAGTTCGTTGGTTAGTATAGAGCACTGAGAAGGTTGTTCGCTCCATCCTGTCACCTAACTACCATATTCCAGCGTCAGGGTGAATTGTTGAAGGAATACATCACCAGGTTTAGACGTGAGGTCCCAAATGTTGAGAATCCGTCAGATAAGAGCATATTAACAGCGATCTCAGCCGGGTTGCGAAAGGATGGAAAACTGTATGAAAGTATTTACAAGTCTCTAGTGAAGGATTTGGGAGAGTTCTACGAGCGAGTTGCGAAGGAGATCAGGTGGGAAGAGACCTTCGGCCCGAAGAAGCAAAATCAGAAGAATGAAGCGGGCAATTCCAGCCAGCCAAAGAGGAGAAACAATGGCAAGAACGAAGAAGGAAGAAATAATAGCTCAAACCATCAGATCACTAAAAAGGCGAGGAGAGAGCTAAGGTACGAGCGACCTCAACGTCTGGATCGTCAGGAAGGGTACAGTGTCCTGACGGCTTCACCAGACAGAATTTTCGTAGTAGAGAGGAACAGGGAAAATTTTGGAAAGCCCATTCCTATAAGGGCTCCGGTTCAGCACAGAGATCAAAATAAGTTTTGTGCTTATCATAATGAGGTCGGGCACAATACTTCAGATTGTTGGGCGTTGAAGGACGCTATTAAGAAATTGATCAGGAGAGGTCTCTTGAGAGAGTATGTGGCAAGACCTGCTGACTCACGACCTCAGCAAGAACGACCTCATTAGCAGCCAGTATAGCAATAGCCCCAGCGAGCTCCCGAGCCAGAGCATGAGCCTGCGGTAAGAACTATTTTTACAATCTATGGTGGCCCCCATATCGCAGGTACTTCGAACAGATCGTATGAGAGATACGTCCGAGAGGCGAATCATACTTTCCAGGTCAGTGGGTCGGAGGGACCTGCAAAAAGGGCTAAGACGACCTTGGACGAGATTGTATTCACTGATGAAGATGCTAGAGGTGTGATCTGGCCTCATAATGATGCACTGGTTATTTGAGCCAAGATCAGCAACATGGAAGTGCGACGCATCATGATAGATATTGGGAGCTCGGTGAATGTGATGTACAGAAACTGCTATGATCAGATGGGGCTAGGAACAGAGAAGTTGAGACCATCCCCAAAGCCTCTTTATGGTTTCACTGGAGATGTTGTGGTACCAGTGCGACAAATGAAGCTGCCACTCACTCTTGGGGAGGCAGGTCGCCAAGCAACTGTGTTGGTAGATTTCCTTATAATTAATTGCCCATCAGCATACAACGTAGTCCTGGGAAGACCTGCTATGAACGAGCTGGATATGATAATTTCGACCAGGACCCTTACAACTAAGTTCCCAACCCCTAATGACATTGGGTGCGTTCGGGGAGAGCAGCACTTAGCAAGACGCTGCTATGAAGATGCTGTGAAGATGGGCGTAAGAGGAAAGAAAGTGAACGTGGTCTTAGGGGGTGAGCCACGAGCTGTGACTGAGAAGGGAGTCAGTCACGAGCTGGACCCTCGCGAGGCAGATGCAGACCGAGCTACAGGGCCAGTAGAGGAGTTGGAAGATGTACAAGTCAGTGAGGTAGATCCGGAGAGGTGCCTTAAGCTAGGAAAATGTTTAGCACCAGAATTGAGAGCCCAACTCGCTGACTTCCTGAAGGCGAACTTGGATGTGTTTACATGGAATCACGAGAACATGATGGGGATAGATCCAAAGGTGATGTCTCACAGGTTGAACGTTGAGCCTCACTACAAACCAGTTCGCCAGAAGAAAAGAGCAATGACGGGAGAGCGCTATCTTGCATTGAAGGAAGAGGTAGATAAGCTGTTGGCAAACAAGTTCATTCGAGTAGCTTACTACCCGACCTGGGTCGCCAACCCGGTTCTGGTAAAGAAAAAGAACGGGAAGCGGAGGACTTGCATCGACTTCACTGATCTGAATAAGACGTGCCCCAAAGATAGTTTCCCCTTGCCGAGGATAGACCAGCTCGTGGATGCTACTACTGGCCAGGAGCTCTTAAGTTTTATGGATGCATACTCGGGCTATAATCAAATTCCCATGAATCCCAAGGACGAAGAGCACACCTCATTCATGACTGATCGCGGCTTGTATTGCTACAAGGTGATGCCCTTCGATTTGAAGAATGTTGGAGTGACCTACCAACGCTTGGTGAACATGATATTTGAAGAACAGATTAGAAAGACCATGGAGGTCTATGTCGACGATATGTTAGTAAAGTCCAAGCAGGTAGGTGACCATGTGCGCGACTTGGAGGAGATGTTTCAAATCCTGAGAAGCTATCAGATGAAATTGAATCCGCACAAGTGTGCATTTGGAGTAGCTTCTGGGAAGTTTCTGGACTTCATGGTCAACAGTAGAGGTATTGAAGCTAATCCTGAGAAGATCAAACACTGATTGACATAAGGTCACCAACAAGGGTGAAAGATGTGCAGAGCCTTAATGGCCAGGTCGCGGCACTAAGCAGGTTCATCTCGAAAGCTACAGATAAGTGCATCCATTTCTTTGATATTTTGAAGAATGCCAAAAGCTTCAAGTGGACAGAACAGTGTGAAGTTGCCTTCCAACAGTTGAAAGAATATATAGGGCGAGCTCCACTCCTTTTTAAACCTAAAGAAGGAGAAAAACTGATTCTGTACTTAGGGGTGTCTTAGCAAGCTCTAAGTGCTGCACTGGTGAGGGAAGAAGAAAAGACGCAGCTTCCGGTGTACTACGTAAGCAAAAGGCTGCAAGATGTTGAAACTAGGTACTCGTAGATGGAGAAGCTCGCTTATTGCCTGGTGATCGCATCAAGGAAGCTGCAGCCTTACTTTCAAGCTCATACCATCGAAGTCCTCACCCAATATCCGTTGAAGCAAGTTTTGCAGAAAGCGGACACCTCAGATCTTTAAAATGGGCAGTGGAGCTCGCACAGTTCGATATCCAGTTTAAGCCAAGGACAGCTATCAAAGCTCAAGCTTTGGCAGATTTCATTGTAGAGTTTACAGGACCTGTGGATGATGAAGCTGAATCTTCTGAAGGTCCAACTTGGGAGCTTTATGTTGATGGATCATCCAGCGAGCAGAGAGCTGGAGCTGGGATTTTGCTGATCAGTCCTGAAGGCCACAAGATCCTTTGTGCTTTAAGGTTTGGCTTCTAGGCAACAAACAATGAAGCTGAATATGAAGCAGTGCTCGCAGGTTTACGTTTGGCTAAGGAAATGCTAGCTGAGCATTTGAAAATCTTCAGCGATTCGCAGCTTGTTGTCTGTCATATACTGGGAGAGTATCAGACTAAGGGACCAAACATGGCCCTTTACCTCCAGAAAGTTCATGAGTTGCTAGGTGCATTTCAGAGATACGAGGTGAAGCAGATCTCACGAGCTCAGAACTCGTATGCAGATGCATTAGCTCGCCTCGCAACCACTCGAGATGCAGACTTTTTGGGGGCAATCCCAGTAGAATTCCTACCAGCCCCAAGTACAGAGGAGAAGAGTATGACGATGGCAATCACTGTGTAGTCTGATTCTTGGATGAGCCCAATTCTTAAGTATTTGCAGGATGGAAAGTTGTCAAGTAACAAGCGGGAAGCCCGGCGTCTGCTAGCTAGAGCAGCCAGATATTGCATCTATGATGACGTACTATACAAGAAGGGGTTCTCAGCTCTGCTGTTATTAAGAGCCTAAAAAGCAGGTGTGGTTGAGTATCCCTGCATAGCTTGTCGACATTTCAAATTGTTTATATTACTACGATTTTATCAACTGTTGAACTAAGCGATTACTTTGAATATTATCAGATTTTGAACTCGTTAACAATTAGCTCGCATGAAAAATTATAAAATAAAGATCATAAAATATGATATAACAGACGTTATTGCTTAAATACATTCAACACAGAAGAAATAAAGGAATGAATTTTATTAAGTTTAAAGTGCATTACAAATTGAAACAAAAATACAAGTATGAAAGATAAAACTACTAGTTCTGGGCTGAAAGGTCAGGGCCTGGAGGAGGGTCTTCGTAAGGAGGAGAAGATGCAGTAGGAAGCTCGAGATTTCCAGCGGGCTCAGTTTGGGAGGTCGCACCAGGAGCTTCCTCTGCTGAAGGAATTGGATCAACTAAGGACGAGGTAGCCCTTGCTTTAAACTCCTCTACGATTTCAAGTCCCACATCCCCAAAGATAGAAAAATCCATCTCCGGATGGGACATCCACAGTGTGTAAAGAAAGTTACGGCCTGTTGTTTCCTTAGCCTCGTCCTTTGCTTCAGCAACCTTCATCTCCAATTCCTGAAAAGATTGTTCGCGGTAGACCGTCAATTCTTCAAAGGCATTGTCTGCATGCCTATTAATCTCCTCAGCTTCTAGCTTTATGATCTCTATTCGCTGCTCTGCAGCCACAGCTCGCTGAATTACCTCCCCTACTTGCTGCCTAAGCACTTCGGCTCGGCTTTCTGCCTCTTCAGCTCGTTTAATTGCAACCTCCTCAGCACGTTTAACAACGGCTTCTACCTTTTCAGTCCGCTTCTCAGCAGCCTCAACTCGCTCCGCTGCAGTCTCGACTTGACGATCGAGCACTTCAATTTTATCCTCTGCGGTTGTAGCTCGTTGCTCTACCAGCTCGGCCCACTGCTCAGAGTGTCTCAGCTCTTCTCTCAGTTGGTGTAACTCATTCCTAAATGAGTCACGTTCATTTCTCATTCTTCGCAGAGCTTCATCGACGATCTCAACTTGTTTTTGGGCTAGCTCGGCCCGCTGATCAGACTGCTTCAGCACTTCCCTTAACATGTTGCGATCCTCTTCCATTTTCAGCGAGCTTCCTCAGCGGTCTGTTTAGCATTATTCGCCTCAACCATCTGTGCCTCGAGGCTCTCTGTGGTTTTCTCAGCCAAATATGCTATCTCATCATTAGCAGCCTTCAACTCGTTTTCGAGCTTCATTATTCGTTCATCAGTGGTCTTTGTCAATCTTCATTGCTTCATTGCAGCAAGGGCGCCCTGAAAATTCTGCAAGTTAATATGCGAAAGAGTAAAGAGGCTAGAAGATAAATGAAAATGACTTACCAACACAGAATGACGAGCTGCGAACTCGTTTAGCTCCATGCCCTTAAGGGACTTATTCTCTAAAACCCTTGCACGAGTATACATAATGGGTGTCCAGTTGTCAACGAAGGAAGTTAAATATCTCCCCCCAGGTCCGAGCTCGATTTCTGGTCTTGTGGGGGAAGGAGTCCTCTCAGCCTCCGGGATATCAGACTCGTCAGTATGATAAGTATTACGTCGTGTAACGAAGGTACGCCTAGTTACCCTCTTGCTGGAACCAGCTCGGGTTGCCTGAGATGCAACCTTAGGAGGAGCATCCCCTTTTATAGGTTGCGAGCTGGAAGCTAGAACCAATTGAAGATCTGCAAAAACGTTTGAAAGTGGCACCTCGCTAGGGACAGCGGCCGAGGGAGGTTTTACCTTAGCAGCAGTCTGTTTAGGCCGTTTTGAAGAAGCAGCTAGCGAGGTTGAAGCCTCAGCAGGTCGCTTAACTGGAGTGGCTAAGGAGGTCAGAGCTTGGGCAGGTTTCTTAGCTGGAACAGCCAGAGGGACTGGAGCTTGGGCAGGTCGTTCAGAAGGGCACTTCAAAAGAGTAAGTTTCTTCCTGTTGGTTGGAGTTCGTCCAATGGAAGGAGCAGGGGCTGGAGAAGTAGTTTTTTGAAATGCACCCACTGCTGGGGTGTGAGCTGGAGCTGGTGTTGCTTCAGCAGATGTTGGAACTATTGAAGCATGCGCTGAGCCAGCGGAAGCAGGCAAAGGGGCTTCTGAAACAATTGTGAGAACTGGGGAGGAGGATGAATCCACTTGTACAAGAGGGGCTGCGCGGGCTGGAACCTTTTTTGCCCGAATTGGAGCAAGAGCTGATGTTGTCTCTGCTTGCGAGCAGGGAGTGCAAGCTGGAGCCGTTTCTGCCTGTGCTGAAACTGGAGATGTTCCTACCTGTGAGGTAGGGCCAGGAACTTTGAAGACGGGAGGAAGCTCGCGCTGCCCAATGCTCGATATGTCATTCTTGACATCAATAAGTGGAGAATCATCAAGAGGAGCGAGGCCGTGAGTTTGAAGAAAAACATTATCAAATTTGCTGCTTATGCTGGCTTCATCCGATTTCGCGAGCACCTCAAGAGCCTTCTTCTCCTCGTTGCTGAGAGGAGACTTGTCCATTTTCAGATCTGTAAATAAGAAAAAATAACTAAGTAAGCAAAAGTTAAAATTATTATTTCAAGCTCGCCAAAGCTTCTCTTCTGCATACCTGGTTCCGAAACAAAACTGAAGTTTTTAAGGTGTGCAAGAGAGGGGCAGGAGACATAGAACCAGCTCGTCTTATACTTCCCAACATTGGATTTGCCCTTTGCTTCTCCTTGGGGCAAGAGATCCTTATAGTCAGACGGACGAGCTGTGAGGTAATAGATGACGTCCGGCTTTTCTCCCTGCTTTGTGCTCAAAGCCTTGATATTGTAGAAAGTTTGGATTATTTTTGGAGTTGGAGGACGAAGACCATTCTTGAGGAAGGCCAGAGCCAACGAAGTTAGCTTTGCGTATGAGTTCGGTGTCAGCTGAAACGGTGCGAGCTTGACAGCGTTTAAAAACCTAATTAAGTAAGAAGGAACTGGGAATCTCAACCCGTGTTCTAAGTGCTGAGTGCTAACAGCAATATACCCCCGCGGAGGATAGACTGCACGTTTTTTTGGAGTGGGTGACATCGTGCGACAGCCTCTGGGGATATGGAAGTGAAGAGCAATCGCCTCCAGTTCGGAAACTTCAATGGAGGATGGATAATAAGCAAATGTTTTGCGAGCTTCCCTCTCTTCTTCAGCTCGCTGCTTTTCTATGGCTCGATGCTTTGCTTCAGAAGAGACTCGAGCCTCAGCAGATCCTTGTCTTGGGGTGTTTCCACTGACTTTGCGAGTTCCACTTGAAGACATCTGTATAAAGAAAGCATGTTCAGGTCACAGCGAACAGACTATTAAAATATTAAAAATTTTCTAAGTTTCCTATTTTGCAAATCACTTGTACAATGAGGGGCTCGACCTATGAACAAACGACCTGCGAGCTAATGGTTCACAGATACCTAATTCTACAGTTGCATACATAACAAGCCACAAATAATAGTCAGCTCGCAAACAGGCATGTAACAAGATCAAATCAACAGAAGTTGAAAAGTCTTGTTCAACAAGAAACCAAGAACAGCAACAGTTTAATATAAAGAGCATGGTATATTCAGACCATCACATACACAAAAATGACCAAATACAAGCACAATATGATATAGACTCAACAAAAATAAACCAAAGAGCTGAGAAGTCTGAAGAAAGAAACCAGAGGCTTACCTTGAATCCTTGATGTGATGGTAAGAACGGTAACTGGAAGTGATGATTTTGTAAAAAATCAATGAGTTCTCTGAACTTAGTTGCTTGGTTGCCTCGAAAGAAAATGATAAAGAAGAAAATGAAAGAGGCTCCACTAGTTTATATAGCTGGACGAGCTCGCACCCCAGCCGTAAGATCTATGAGTAGTGTAACTGCCATTAATCCAACGGTGCAGCATGATGTACGGCCTTGTAATCATGCAGCCGTCAGTTGAAAGACGTGCGCATTTAATGCGCGTGTGAGGGACGTGCTATCGTCGTTTCAGTTACCTATTGCATGACCGTCACGTGTTAAAACCGAAAAGATAGAATTTGAAAGGCCGCGAAAGCAGTTATTCAAGTTGGCGTGCCAAAGAAGCCAGTTTTTACTAGCAAACTCGAGCTCCCACTTCGACATAACGAACTGAGAGCTAGGGGGCTAATGTTATATGTATTTTTCGGGTTCATTAAATGGGCTGGTAAAAGCCCAACTTAGGCCCAACAAGATGCCCAATAAAGTCAACTCAATCAAGGCCCATCAGACAAGATCCTTATTTCAACTCTAAGCCCAGCGAGCTCCACAGCTCGCCCAGCAATCTTCTCAGCTCGCAGTAACGAGCTCGTCTCACAACTAGGTTGTAGCTCGTTCCACCATTCATCGTAAGCATAGCTCGCTGTTCGCCTCTCAACGAGCTCCAGCTTAAGGTCACCATAAACGGCAGTTCGCCCAAAACCGTAATTAATGCAATATCTTCCAGAACAGGCAGTTACCTAATCAAATAGTAATTCTCTCTTCAGATATGAAAGTTAATTCAAATTCAAACATGGTCAACATTATCTCGGATTCTAAGGAGTAATTTCCTGATTTCATTCAAACATATTAGGAAGTATAATTAATTCATGATTCTCTTCCTATTTTATAGCTTCCTAATCTGTAACAATTTTTCCCTTATAAATAAGGGTTAAAACCATTGTAAACAACACATTGAATATTATACTGTCACTCTGCAGAATTTAAGAAAGACAGCTGTGGACGTAGGCACACTTGCTGAACCACATTAAAAATCCTGTGCATTCCCTGTTTGATTATTGGTTCTTTATTGTCTTGTTCTTGTTTTCTGTGTTTTCTCACATTGATTGCAGGTATTGAGTATTGATTACTTGTCGACTGAATTTCAACGTTGACAGTATTGAAACCCATCTCTTGAAAGATGAGGAATACACAAACACTTGTGTTATGTAGATTTAATACATCTTTAAATTGTCCTTTTTAAAAAAAAAATGTGTTTTTTAATATGATTTAAAACTTTAGATTTTATGACAAAATAATTAATGCAAATATTTTTTGAAAGTTACAACAAGCATATCAAGATTCATTAAACCTATCGAGATGAAATAGTATTAGCATCCAAACTCTACTCACATAAATGAAAATATCTACTTGTAAAAATTATTGACAAAAGCTTTTTCACACGTAGTTATAAATACGTGTTGTGAGATTTAAACTTAACTAATTTCGATCAAAAAGTATCCATCATTTGAACTAAAAAGAGATGCGCAACTACGGCAAGTTATTTAGAAGGAAATTGACGCGTAAGTGATTTGTACCGAAAGTAACACATCAAATGCAATCTAACCGACTGTTATCACCTAAATTGCATACCAAGGAATAAAAATCTTATCAATTAGACTACACGTGTCGCCACTCCCACCAAAAAGCATCGAACACCCCGTGCCAGAACTGGCGACTAAAAACTATCTTACCCTGTCGTTGTTGTGCTAGAGTGTTGACGAAGAGACCCGAGGTGTCGATTATATGCACACATTTCTCTCTCGCGTCTTAACCATCTAAATACCGGAACAGAGCGCACCGCGCACCCCAGCGCATTTTAGACACTACTCACACGTCCAACCCCACCTTACCCTTCTGCTTGACTATTCTCATTTCCACATACAAGTCGTCTTCTTCTTCGACTCTCCGGTTCTCAACACAATCATGCTGAACTCGGTAATTACGAATCTACCCCTAATATTTTTCTAAACTGTTGAAGAGCTCATTAATACGTGTTTACTTGAAGACCAATTTGTTCTTGTTACGCATTTTCTTTTTGATTTATTATGTGAAATGGAGCAGCAGAGAAGCACATCGGGATCGTCGCAGAGCCCTAGATCTCCGTCATCGCAGCCTTATTTATCCGTTTCGGTCTCCGATCCTGTCAAATTAGGCAATGGCGTGCAAGCTTACATCTCCTATCGAGTTATCACCAAGGTATTTTGAGCTATTTTGTCTTGCTCATTGGACTTATCTTACTAGAGTTAGGGTTTTGTTCCAGATATTAGCTGATGACATCAGTGATGTGATTAATATTAGTTGTGGTGTTGATTAACGGATAGGATTGTTTAGAATAGAATAGGTTCTCTTTATTGGAGATATTTTAAATGAAGGATTAAACAATTATTGTCTTTTAATTGATTTTTGAAATTGCCTTGCCAAATTTGGACTACCGAATTGATTTGGATGAAAACCTTTGTTTTGACAGACAAATTTACCTGAATACCAAGGACCTGAGAAAATTGTCATCCGTCGTTACAGTGATTTTGTCTGGTTACGTGATCGCCTTTTCGAGAAGTATAGAGGCATTTTCATTCCCCCTATTCCTGAGAAGAGTGCTGTAGGTAATGGCTCAACAAGATGTATTCTGTTATGTTAAAGGCTAGAATTTTGTTGGACTGTGAGGCAATGTCCGTAATTCCTTGTAGGGCCTAAATTTATTTGTTTGCACTCTTCAATTATATTGCAAATGCTCTTAGAGACGCCGAGACATTGACTCAAGGTTTTGCCCTTGCTCTATTTATTGCGATTCTCTGTTGTCTCATGCAAATGTGTTACATGTGCTGTTTTGTACCAGAATTGAGATTATATATCCTAGGGTCTTGAGGGCTGAAAGGGAATCTTATCTGAAACAGTCATTCGAATTTCAGTCTATTTGATTTATGATGGCATGTAAGCACTTAGTTCACACGGGTGACCAAAACATATGGGAACTTTGCAGCCCATTTGACAGACATTAATTGTCAGTGATTATGGACTATCATTCGTGAATCATGAGTTTCAACTGCAAGTTTTTAGCCTTTGGCTCATTTATTGAGGATATAGGCTGGGTAGATTTAGCATGCTGATACTCTTATTAGTGGAGACTTTTTTTCTGTTAATGCAAGATTTCCTGGGGGAAGACATAATAGGGAATTTGCTGGTTTGCATTGTTATCAGCAGTCAGCACAACTAGGAATCTGTGAGAGTTCACATTCTGAGGATTTTCCTCCAGAAGTTAGTTTCACTTTGTTCTTAATTGGACATATATTTGGATAGGTCATCTTCGCAGAGGGCCTTCATTTGTTTTAATTCTTTCAACGCAATCTTTGTGGAACTTATTCTAAATCCAACATTTATCTGGGTCTGACTTCAGTCTCTCTCATGCAGAGAAATTTCGTTTCAGTGCTGAATTTATTGAATTGAGACGTAAAGGATTGGATGTGTTTATCAATCGGATAGCTTCTCATCATGATCTGCAGCAAAGCGAGGATCTTAGAACTTTTTTGCAGGCTGATGAAGAGGTAATTTATCCATGGTATATGGGTATATGCCTCAAGCAATATAATTAAGCTGTTGTTTTGATACCCAAAAATAAAGATCTTGTCTTTGGACTTTGCGGCTATAGTTTATTAATTGATTGTGCACTGTAGTCCTTATGTCAGTGTAGGATAATATGTATTGTAGAAAATGCGGAGGCAAAAGTAGTGCCTTGTAATTTTGCATATCACGAAGTTTCTTTATGTAATTATGGTATACGTAAGCTAATGTTTTTGTTGAAAAAATTAGTGTTGTATATTCTGTAATATCATTGCCAATTCATTTTCCTTCTGTTATTTTATGTATTTAATTTCCTCTGTGAGAATTCACAACTGATTTGTTTCTGTTGTTCAGACGATGGAGAGATTAAGGTCTCAAGAGACTGGTATATTCAAAAAGAAGCCAGCTGATTTGATGCAAATCTTCAAGGTAAATTAAATTTTACATGATTCTATAATGACTAATAACCCTTTCCATTAGAAATGAAATCTCCGCATTAAACTATCCAATTTGTGGTAAATTAGTAAACTAATCTGACAACCGGAGTTCCTAAATTCATTTTTGTTCCTTTTTTAAGTTTTTGAAACATATAAACCAATCATATCAAGGAGGTACTTACATGAGAATCTTGGAGAAAGTAATAATTTCTAGTCAAAAGAATGGAAGAACATAGTAATAAATTAATTCTTTTTTTTTTTTTTTGGCATTAATTAGTCATTTAAGAACATATTGTCTATATTAATATTGTGTTACCAGCCTATTAATATTAAATAAAAGAGTATATGATGTCTAAATTTATAGATTGGTTTCCATGCATGAAGATACATTGACAACAAGTCAAGGACTTCCCCTTTGCACTGTACTACTGGTTTGGTGTGTATTATGAATCTTACCATATATTGAAACATGCTGCTGTAGGTAACTTTGAGAGAGCTTTTAGATTTATTGGTCTGTGTTAAATATGCGGCTATGCCTCAGCTGCCTTATAGTTCTCAGGTTGTTTGTTGTGATGTTGTCTTGGTAACGTTTTAATAACTTTAAGATGTAATGTTTGAACAATTTATTAATTTATTTGATTGAAGTCTTCAGGTTTGAATTCTATTTGTATGCCCCATTGCATAATTCTATGTTACTACTAATGAGTTCATAGAGCGCAAGGGACCATCTTCCTTATCACTGAACAAGGCATATGCCCTTTTTCTGAATTATTTTTCATTTATGACAATCTTTGGTGCTTGTGGGACTAGCTGAGCCACCTAAGCTATTATGTTGTTTGTTTCAGAAAATGATCTTGACATTTTGTAACAACTTGTTCTATTATGTGGCAGGATGTACAATCTAAAGTTAGTGATGTTGTCCTTGGGAAGGAAAAGCCAGTGGAGGAATCAACTCCTGAATATGAAAAACTGAAACACTACGTTTTTGAGCTTGAAAACCACTTGGCTGAAGCTCAGAAACATGCCTATCGACTCGTAAAAAGACATAGAGGTAGCAAGGGTTAAGAAGGCTCATTTTGGTTTTGATGTGCCTTATTACTTCTTCGTTTCAGGTTTTGCTTCCTTTGCTTCTCATCAGATTGGTTTTAAGTAAATAACTGTACATGTTCATTTCCAGAGTTATCTCAATCTCTGCAAGATTTTGGGAAGGCAACCAAGCTTCTTGGTGCCTGTGAAGGGAATGCTCTTGGAAAGGCATTTACTGAGCTTGGGGTAAAATCTGAGACATTATCAATAAAGCTTCAGAAGGAGGTAGGCTATAATTTAAAGCTCATCTTTTAAAGCAGAATGTCTGTCAATTACATATACAGGGACATGTATCTATATGTTTATCATGCATGGTTGTCTGGGAATGGAGTAAAGTCCATAATTGGTAATAGTTTCACAACAGTGATATTACAATATGACCCTTATATGATTGTGCAGTCCCATCAACTCTTGATGAATTTTGAAGAACCTCTGAAAGACTATGTTCGTGCTGTGCAATCCATTAAGGTATATCGTGCTTTTAACTTGACTAATGCTCAGACGCTACATCGGCCATGTTATAGACTTAAACTTACTTTGAAAAGATTAGATGTTTTCATTTATGATCAGACTGAACTCTACCGGTCCAGTTTACCTAGAATTTGTGATACTGAAACAACTGAAGAGGAATAAAGCTAACTATTCCGCTCTCTGTCGATTCTCAATCTACAGTCTTGTTGTTTTTTTTTTGAAATATCTATAGTCTGGTTGTTAATGGAGAATCTTTCTACTTCTATTTTCAAAGCAGGCCACCATTGCAGAAAGAGCCAATGCCTTCAGGCAACAGTGTGAACTGGCTGAAACTATCAAGTTGAAGGAGATAAATCTGTATGGTTCTTTCCAGAGATTTTTTATGATTGTTATATATGATTTTTGATAGTACAAATCTATATATATAAGCTTGCTTTGACCACTAATGTCTATTTAAATTATAGCACTTCTTCATAAGTGCTTTATCTAATCAAGCTAATCTATTAATCTATCATAAAATTAGTGTTATCTGGAACTTGGAAGGCATACTTGTCTAAATAATTTCTGTTATTTTTCTTGCTTACCCTCTTTTCCAAATCCGTAAGAAAATAAGGAAGACCATTTTAACATCAAATACATCACTTTTCCAATATTCATGAAAAACTAGTTACTTGATGGCTGAGATACTGGGATGCGTTTGATACTGTTTTGCTCATCCATTTTTTGTTTCTCACTCGTAAAAGAAAGCCAAAATGCATTTAATGAAAGTATTTTAGTTTTATACTGTTGAGATCAAAAACCACAAACACTGTTTTCTGCTTTTTTCATGTAAAAGTAGAAAACATCCAAACAATGCTTAATTGTATTCTTATCAAATATCTACCAAAACGCAGGAAAATGGGTTTGCAACCCATTTGTTCCACTTCTCTTCTCTTGGCTATGAACTTAAAACCCAGACATTGACTGTGATTTTATCACATCTAGATTGTAACCATCAGAGGTATTTTAATCTCTTTTGCTTCTCAATCTACTTTCTTTGACACCAAAGCAGTCATTCTAGCATACAAAATACCAAACAGAATTGGATGGTTATCACCATTCCAGGAGCAGAAAAGAAGAGATTTAAGAAATAGAATCCCTTTTATATTTTGTCTTTTTTCCTGATCTGAGAGATATTAGAGATGAGGTTTATAAGGATGAGAGATACACGTGTCTTTTGATCTATATCCGTAATGATAATGATACTTTGTCCAAATTAGTGTCCAAAATGATGTGACAATCTTGAAAATAGGACTAACCAATTAAAATATGAATTAAAATTTGATTGCTTAGTTCTCCTATTTTCTGGGATGCCCCATCATTTGAACATCAATTTGGGTAAAATAGCATTACTATATATGTTTATATAAAACAATTTTTTGATAATTTTGCTTAAAACTTGTTATTCGCTCATTAATTTTATTTTTTATTTTTTTATTGTTAGTGCTATGTCCCCCCAAAAAAAGAATATCATTATTGCTAAACGTGTGAAAAAGTAATTTTAATTTATTTGATTCATATAAATACAAGTTTTAGAATGATATTAATTTTTATGATTTTTATTTTAAGAAAACAGTTAATAAATTTTGCTAAACGCAATTTCAATCTTGAAAACATCAAGTTATTTCCCTGTTTTTATTTTATAATTTTGTTCTTTAGAAAGGGAAAAGAAAAATGATACCGAAAGACCCCTTATCTTTGTGCTTTCAAGTTATTGTTGTTACGAAACACATAAAATACTGGCTGAACAAAAATGATAAATTCTAGTGATCCCCGCAAAACAAAAATGATAAATTCTAGTGATCCCCGCATAAGTAATATTTTTATAGGTTCTCTCATTGCTTCCATTTGCTTTCAAATTCTACCAATTTGTGTTCTTTGATTGTTTGCCAGAGATCAGGGTTTCTAATTTATGATTGGTGATATGAATGTTGCCATTGGATTGCAGTGACAAACTCATGCTAACTCGATCTGACAGGGTGGCTGAGGCTGAGCTTGAATACAAGGAGGTAAGTTGGGTTTCAAGAACATTCTGTGCATGGCCGTGGAGTTTATGTCTGACTAAACTTGGTTTTATGATGCAGTTGAAGGCAGAGAGCGAAGAGGCAACGAGGAGATTTCAGACGATTGTGAGCCTGATGAATGAAGAGATGATGCGTTTTCAGGAACAGAAAACATTAGACATGGGAATTGCTTTTCATAAATTTGCGAAAGGACAGGCACGGCTGGCGAATAGTATAGCTGATGCATGGCGGAGTCTTCTTCCTAAACTTGAAGCTTGTTCATCTTAGTGATATATATTTTTTCTTTTTTTCTTTTATAAAAAGAAGCTAACTGCACAGCAAATTTCTTGTCTTGGGAATGACGGGGGCAGCTCTTGTTTTGTATAAACTCAGACTACCAGGAGTTGAACTCTGCTTTTCTGGTGTTGTATTGAGTTGAAGCAAATTAACACATCTTTGGTTGTACAAATTTTAGGCTTCGTGAAAAGCTGCATTCATCATTTACAAAAGTTTTTTTTTTTTTTTTTCCTGGTGTTTCACAATTATATGTTACACGAAGTTGAATTATCTCCTGTCCGGTACTTTAGGGGTACAATGTGCCTGTTCGTATATGCTAGGCAGCGTGTTGTCCTCTGAAGTTAGGAAAGGAATTATTCAGATTCTAGATTTGCTTTCTCAAATTGGCGTCTGTGATGGTTGCACAAGTTCCAAACTCGAAAGGTCAATAGGCAGGAAAGAAAATCGAAATGGTACTTCATTTTAACTTCCGTTTTGCTTGTAGTGTGGTAACTTGATGCACACTATAGAAGAACTGAAAAGGAATTTCTTGTTTGAAGCTGGAGATGAAGCTAGATTTAGAATTTAAAGTCTGTAAATATTTCGAATCATGGATGTTTAAATGAGGTAGTATAGAGAGAGCTTAACTGATGTGGGATGAGTAATTAATTACAAATATAATTGTCATTACATTATAAAATTATTAGTCACAATTTGAAAAAAATAGTACATTTTTCTTTCAAGCACCGCTGGATGCGCTGTGTTATGGATTTTTTTACTTGGGTTCAATTAATCACCGGCCCTAGTAATTTTTGTTTTCTGCTTTTAGGAAAGGGGAACGAATCCTAAGATTTTTTTTTTTTTTTAAAATTACATTACATTATTAAGATTCATCTAAAAAATGATTGGAATCAAGCGGAATCATACGCTGGTGGGCCACACATAGGTGAAAAAAGGTGTAGCCATAAATATGATTATGGTGTCTCAAACCAGGGATCAAGAGTCTCCTTGACAGTGCGTTGGATAATGAATCTTAAGAATTATTGATAATGATAAGCAAATATGAGATTATTAACAAAAGGGCAATTATTAGATAAGATTATTAACTGGCCCTTGTAACTAAACATAAGATTTTCATTTTTTTTTTAATTATTACTTGATTCTTATATTTTGTAAACCCATATGGAATTATCCATAATATTTCTGTCAAAAGGAAAAAAAGAATTATCCATATTAACTAGTTTGCCTTCATAAAATGCAACCTCAATTCGCAAGGTCGAACTTGATTTCCCGTACGTGCCAACGCCATCACAAATTTTGAGTACTAGAACAAAATCAGCTGCAGCTTGCTTTGTCCTTTTGATCTCCAACATGCTCTTTATGAATAAAATAATAGCACAGAAGGTCAATAGCAGTAACTATTTTTATGAAAGCTTTAACAATGGCAGTGTAAGTGTGTAACTAACTGTAAATTTCAGCAGTAATCGCCACTAAAAATTTTAGAGCCCAATAAAATCAGCCTCGCTTGGTGATGGAATTGATAACAAATTATAGAATTTAAAGCTGTATACATTATTGGAATGAATAGTTATGAAATAAAATTTACAAGCTCAAGTGGTTGAGTGCTTCCTTAAATCATAAGAGGTCAAGATTCAAGTTTCACTATATCCTAAAATATAGGGTATTAATAATTTTCTTTAAATTTAATTCCTCCTCTCATATGCTAGTGTAATTGGTTGAGTACTTCCCCTTCGTATAAAGTTGGAGATTTAATCCCTCTTAATGAATATTAACATAAGTATGAGTAGTCTCTTTTTAGTTTGTCTCTCCCCCTTCTCTCATTAATTATGAGAGGAGTAGTTTGTCGATATTTTGTCTCCTCCTCTTTCCTATTAATTATGAGAGTTGCTATTGCGATTAGTTGAGTACTTACTCCTCGTATAAAGTTGGAGATTCAATCCTTTCTAGTGAATATTAACATTGGTATAAGTAGCTTCTCTCTAACTTTTCTCCCCATTTCTTTGTCTCCCCCTTTCTTCTATTAATTATACGAGTAATTTGTCAGTAGTTTTTTTTCCCGTTTCTAGGAATTAAAAAAAAAATAAATAAGGATAATTTCGTTTTCCTTTTTATTGTTTAAAGTATTCACTAATTACCTCTTGGTATTTTCACATAATCTCATTTTATCTCTTGTTGTTAGAGTGTCTTCAACAATACTAGTTATCATTATCTTTAATTAAAATAACCAGTGATGTGACCTTTTATGAATTTAAATATTTCATAAAAGTTGACAAATAAAAAGAGCAAGAAAATTCTAACTAAATTCTCTCTCATATTATTTTAATATTTAATTTACAATAAAGTAATTAAAAAATTCTAATCAAACTTTCTTTCCTATTATTTGAATATTAATGTTTATCTAAAATAGAAAAATAAAAACCTCATTCTCCTATTATTTAAATATTAATGTTTAGTTAAAATAAAGAGGATGGTTGAAATGACTTAATAAAAAACTGCTAAATAAAATAGATTTTTTTGGTTCACTTATCTAAAATTTGGAAAGTATGATTAGAGATACTCTTAGATCTATTATTGAAAAATGGATTCTGACATGTATAATGACGAAAAAGACCAAAATGCCCTGGATTTTGTGACAAAGATTAATTTAAAATAATTTTTTTAAAAAATACTTGAAATGAAAAAAAAGAAAAGAAAAGAAGAAGGCATTGAATTTTGGGTTTCCAACCCATATTTTTTTTTAAAAAATCGAATCAACAAAATCAACACATCTTTCATCAGCATCATTAAAGCCAACACATCAACACAACTCAAATAAAATCCAACATATTATTTTAAAAAAAAAAAAAAAAAAATTGAACATTTGGATTGAACTTAGATCTTCAAGATGAACCTAGGTTTGAACATGAATTAAGACATCTTCACTTATCTCCATTTAACAATTTATTCAACTAATATAAACCTAGAAAACACACACATAAATCCATCTTCATAAATATATGAAGCCTCTCTGAGTTTTATCTTCCTCTTCACACACACCCTTACACATATGACAATCAAATCCATTTCTCTCTCTCTCTCTCTCTCTCACACACACACACACACACACCCCGATTGATTTGACTAGAAGTAGAGGTCAATGTGCAATGAAAGACACATTAGTTAAAAATCAAGTTATAATATAAAAAGCTAGGGTGTGGTTATAATTTGGCCTTATATACATATGCTGACATGGCATGAAGGAGTTGTGGACCTCAAAATGTTGCAGAGCACTTAAATCACCCACACCAAAAGGCTATCCTATGAAAAATTATCTCGATGGTCAAGCATCTGCAAATCACAAGCTTTTCGACTTATTGCAGTGACTCATCAGTAATGGCCTCCGCCATCAGACTGGGCCACTCGACTCTTGCCGGCTCAGATTCGAAAATGCTCATGCCAGCTCCCATACGCCGCTCTCTAGTATCCATCTTCAACAACAGACGATCCGCCAGACAGAGTAGTAGATTCTTATACAACCGACAGAAATTAAGTCCAGTGGCCAAGTCATCTCAGCAAAACGAAAGCATTGTCTCATCAGACGATAACGAAGACGGAGTTTCTCTCGGCACCATGAAATTGCCTTCCAACACTGATCTTCAGCGATTCGAAACTTTACTATTTCAGGTATATAGAATTAGCATTATCTATCTGCAAAGCTGGAATAGCTCAGTTGGTTAGAGCGTGTGGCTGTTAACCACAAGGTCGGAGGTTCAAGCCCTCCTTCTAGCGATTTAATTATTCATTATATTTTATTTTGTCTTTACAACAGTGGGCGAACAGTTTGTGTCAAGGAGCCAATCTGCCGCTTCCAGTGCCTTTAAAGGTAAATAAATCAAGCTTTGATTCTTACGTTGCACATAATCATTGCGATGCCTTGTTTAATTAAAATATATTTACATTGTATTGTTGTCTATGTCAAATTCTTGCAAAAAAGAATCGCTGTGGTGCCGCAGTGGCAGCGCCACGCCTTGCCCTTGTTTATGGGCCGGGTTCGGTTCACCACGGTCACAAATTTTTGACCAATTTTCCCTCCTTCTGAGTGGGTCGTTTCTCCCTCACCTTTCTCTCGTCTGGGAGGTCTAGTTCTGAGCTGTATCATCAAACTCCTAATCAAGAGAGCTTGATATGTAGTGTATTTGTAATATGTATGAGATATATGTCAAAAAAATTCTTGCAAAATTTTTTTTCTATTTTGTGTTAGACTACTTGGAATCGCTAGCCGCACATGAATCACAACTCAGATTCCCCGTTTAAAATTTGACAACGTAGTTAGGATGTGACATTATTAAAAAAAAAAAAAAAAAACATGCTTACAATTTGAATTGGACAGGTAGATAAAACAGCAAATGGAGCAAGATTGGGGTTTATTACTATTGGAGATGGAAAGACTGAGGTACTTGTGTACATAGATTGCTTGGTTTTTCCAGCAACAAGTGATTCTGGTCCTATTTTCCGTGCTATAAGAAATGGACCATTAAAAGATGAGCCACCTCCTGGTGAGCCCAGGATCATGAGAAGTCTTCTACAAGCCCTCCAGACATCTGTTGAAATTGCTAGACTTTGATTGCTTATGCTGTTTGAATGTAAAACTTTTTGTGTGATATGACATGGACATTTTGTTGTTCCTTTTAAAAGCATTATAAAATACTCTCTCAAAATACTTGGTTATATCAGGGAAAATGTCCGTCCTTGTCACATGTCTATTTGTCCATTGTTTTATACTGTCTGTGTATATATTTGTTTTAAGTGTTTCCCTTTTTTTTTTTTTCCCTTCTTCCAGAGTTCTTTCTAGATTTGGATAATTTTATTCTTGCTTCTTCTATTAAATTGTTTATATAGAAAAAATGGCTATAAATGTCTGGCTATATTTATTTGTCTCCACATGTACATGCTTCTTTACTTGCCGAAAAAGAACTAGAAATATATTGTATGTTTTATTGGTTGTAAGGAAGAATGTATGTACTCTCCATTGGTTTGTACAACTGGTTTCCGAAGAATATTAACAATATGTGCCAAGGAGCATAAAACTGTGTACTTATTGTAAACATATTTTTTTCCCATCTAGCAAACCATGGGTTCTTTGTAAACAATGAAGGCCGCTCATTGACAAAAAACACAGTTGACAAAATCTTGTATCTAAGTTACAAAATCTTGTGTATATTTATTTTTTTATCAATACATCTTTTGTTTCTGTTGGAAAAAAGAGACAAATTATGTATGCAGTATCTTTTTAAACTTACTTGAATCTGAATATGAAACTGACATGCTCCTATTTGTATCTCTTGTTTCATTACATGACGTGCTAAGCAACCATTTATAACTATTTGGTCCTATTATCTTCTGGAAAGAAAAAAATATGGAGAAACAAGCAAATATAGAACAACGATTCAGATGCTGTTGTTGTGGGGTCTGGATATGGTGGTTCTGTTGCAGCTTGTAGAATGTCCATGGCAGGAATAAAGGTGTGTCTAGTAGAGAAAGGCAGGCAATGGGAAGCACATGAATTTCCAACTGATAGTTTGAAGATCATGTCAACTTTTAGGATGGAGAACCGGAACTTAGGTGTCAGCTTTGGCGCAAATGATGCATTGTTTCAGGTCATTCTCTCTGCCTCTGTTCTTGTGTATGATTTAATAGCTTTTGCAAAGCTTATTTATCAACAGAAAGACAACATGTTACGGGGTCTAGGTAGTAGAATACTATTTATCATCATGAATATTATTTAAATCAGGGTTAATAAGAAAATGTAATGAGTATTGAAATCAGTGGTGAAGAAAGATTATAGCATAAATTTAAGTAGATTTTTTATTACATCACTCATCTTTATTCATGTTGCATGAAAACACATTCATGTCATTCTGCATGAGCATAAATAGTGGTTGAGACCCGTTATGCCCGTTTTCTCGACATGGGCCAGGAAGGTCCAGAACATGAAGGAAAGCCCAGAAAGGTCCAGAAGGCCCAACCCTCAGATCGCTGCAGCGAGCTCGCGTAACGTCAAGACAATCCGAGCACATTTCCAGTCCACTTCAACATCTATTCAGCTCGCATAGTCTGATAGACCGGGGAGCTCGCACCAAGTGATGTCTTGTTCAACAAGCCACCAGACTTACCTAATTCCCCTGATTCCCCGCCGGTGCCACTTACACAGTTACCAAGGAGCATTTAATGCCGCGGCAGTGCATTTAATGAAAAGAAGACCTCTCCTGGTGCATTTAATGCAGACCTCTCCTGGTGCATTTAATGCAAACGTGTGCATGGAAGGAATAATCATTATCTCCACAATAAATGCAGTATGGTTTATGTCAGAATTAGTTGAAATAATCATCATTTGTAACGTGTATGACACTCTTTTGATATCTCTCCCTCTCTATAAATAAGAGAGATTTTTACTGTACCAACAAGAGAGAACAACACTAGTATATCGTCACTCTACCAGAATTAATTCAAAGTGACCCGTGGATGTAGGCGCAGTCGCTGAACCACGTAAAAATCTTTGTGTTTACATTCATTCTTCCCCCTCCTTTCTTTATTAATTGCTCCATCACTGTTATTCATCTACCATAACCAACATTCCTCCACTTTATTGCGACATACCAACCTTAAACTTCATTTACTACACATTTATTACAGTTATCATCATTTAATTATCTCGATCACAGTCTGGGCCTTAGAATCTCTGAGTCGACTGTTTCCGGACGTCGACAAGACCAATTTAAAAATCCACTTTTTTAAGCAAAGTTTAAGTGAATATTTTTGTGACTGTTTGATGATATTGTAGGTTTATGAACAAGGTGATTCTCTAGCAGCAGTGGCTTATGGACTAGGTGGAGGTTCACTTGTCAATGCTGGAGTGATGATGCCAACTCTAGTTCGTGCTAGAAGGAATCCAAAATGGCCTATGGAATGGGAAAGGGAATGGCACAGTTGTGAAGCTTCTGCTGCTGCCATGCTGAGAATACAGAACGTTCCTGTCAGGTTTCATATTGCCAAAGTCATGGGAGCCATAGCTATTGGAGAGATTGAAGGGAGTTCTGAAGATTCGATGAAGCTAAGCATCAATTTTGATCTTGAAGAAGTGCCATCCAGTCTAATGAAGCTTCGACATAGGGCTAGTTGCTTAGCCTGTGGAAATTGTCTTGCTGGGTGCCCTTATAATGCCAAAAATTCTACAGACAAATTATATTCTTTCGGCAATCCTGGTATATTTTTGAACTTGGTAACTCATCTGTTTTTTTATTGTTGAGGAAATTATGTACATATCAACATAGACTGTTCTTAGATCAATAGAGTTTACAGATAAGAAATGGATTATTGCTGGCATTTTGGTGTTGCTCCAATGATGGCAAACAGTGAACCTGTTAAGTTTCCATCTTGATAATATACCATCAGTTTTTATGATAGTCCATTATTCATATAATGGATCTATTCTTGACAATAGATTTCTGAAAATGATATGGAGTAAAAAGCTTACAAGATTTCTGAACATGCTTTCATTTGTTATTGATCTAATTCTGTTTTAATTATGATGCAGGCAGGATGTATAGTTAGAACAGAATGTCAAGTTTAATACGTGTTCAGAAACCCATATGGTATTTTCCAAGAAGGAAAAACTAGCAGAAAATGAAGATGGCTTGTTTATTTAAATGAGATTGACTACATAACAGCTGATTTTTTAGTCCTATCAGGTGGGAAGCAATGATGACAAATGTTATATTATCAGTTAGACAATATTCAAAATCTTTAACAGGTGTGAGCATTGTTTCAGCGGGAGTTTTTGGCACTACCAAGATACTTTTTCAGTCACAAATGAGAGGATTAAAACTTTCAGAAGCACTAGGATCTGGATTCAGCTTTAATGGGAATACTGTTGCTTATCTCACTGGAAACCCTGCTCCCTTGAATGCTTATGGACTAGATGCAAAACAGCTCCC
Source organism: Litchi chinensis (assembly GCA_019925255.1). Lineage (NCBI taxonomy): Eukaryota > Viridiplantae > Streptophyta > Magnoliopsida > Sapindales > Sapindaceae > Litchi > Litchi chinensis. Next base: position 10,272,583 of record CM034475.1, on the reverse strand, counting down.
AAAGAAAATTTTCCAAGAGCAGCCTGGTCCAGCTATCTCTTCATCTTACACTTCTTCATTGGGTTTCACAATCCAGGTTTAAGATTTCTATATGCTCAAAAAACTTTGTTCATTTTAGTTCCCGTAGAGCTTTAGACAGATCCATGCCTAGAAAATGCCGTCCCATTTGACTGAAACTTGTAGAATTTTAGTTCTTGTCATGATATAGTGTCATTAGAATATGAAGACTATTAGGGGTTGTTTGTTTTTTGCACTTAACACTTAATGGTGCTGAATTAGGTCAATTAAGAGATTTTTGTTTGTTTTTTTAAGTGGTCAAACCACTTAAAACAACCCAAAAACCATTTTAAAAAAAGTTATATATTTTCTATTTTTCACTTAATACAAAATCACTTAATGATTTTATAAATATATTATTTCAAGTTTATCCTTTCTAAAATAACATATTTTCAAATTTATTTTAGTTTTACATTATACAAATTTCTTTTAATGCTTTAACAAATAATATTGAAAAATAAGAACCCTAAACATCTCAACATCAAATTTTCTTATAACTGAATTACTATATTTCGTCAATCAAATTTCGATAAGAATCTCTATTGATTTTTTTTATTAATCTACTTGTGAGGTAGCTCATATTATGTTATTTAAAATCAAATTTTCCTATAACTGAATTACTATATTTCGTCAATCAAATTTCGATAAGAATCTTTATTGATTTTTTTTATTAATCTACTTGTGAAGTAACTCATATTATGTTTATTTGTTAAAGTTTCACTGTATTATTGATGTTTTTAGTTTATGTATATTGATGGAAATTTGTTTGTGTATAACAGAACTTCAAAGTTTCTCCTCTTGTTTCTCCTTTTGGTTTTTTATCTCAAAGTTTTTATCGAATCTGTTATCGATATATAATAGAACCTCAATTTTTTTTTTTTTTTTTTGTGTTATCAAATCTGTTATAGATGTATATTACTTTACAATTTCAATTTTTATTGTAGTAGTAATTCAATTTAAGACCATTTTGTTTATTTTTATTTGAATATATAAATTTAATTGACTATATTATAATAATTCATCTTATTTTAATTATGAATCAAAATATTATTTATATAAATGTTTTAATATTTGTTAAATAATTTATTGTAATTATTTGTATTATATTAAATAAAGTTACTTAATAACTAATAATAAAATGATATAAATGTCAAATTACTAGTATTAAGATAATTTTAACTTAAAAAAAAAACAAAATTATTATACATTCAGAGGTAAGAAAAAAAAAAACAAATATGTTTATCAGATTTCATATTTCAATCACTATTCAGTCTTTAGTTTTCAGTAGTACTGTTCAATCTTCAGATAAAAAAACAAACGACCCCTTATTCTTTTGCCGTATTGTGGCCTGCACATCCCACTACATCACCTGATGAGTGAACTATAGTACGACAAGTAAATTGTCGATCTTAAGAATGTTAGTTTAATTGGCAGTTGCATCCAATTTGCCTAGTTTCCTTGAAGTTTGCTTTACAGGTTTTGCTTTCTGATTAAGTTTAAATAACCAGACAGACAGGCTGACCTATTCTTGCAAAAAATTGCTGATGTTAGTGTGAAACACTTTAACTCATAATCAATTGTTCATTGATTTTTGGCAAATTTCAACGAGATTGTTTTGTAATGTTGTTTCAGTGATGTGTGAAAACAACTCCATATTTACATTTTCAAAAATAAATAAATAAATAAATAAAAGGAAACAACTCTATATCTACAAAATCTTAAAGTATTAACACAACACATGCATGTCTCTGCTCTTTTGCAAGCGTATTAGTACACTAGCTCACTTTTCATTACGAACTCCTCTAATACTATTTCTTTTTTCTGTAGACTGCTGTACGTCCAACTGCTTATCCCTTCCTGCTATTTAAAGGTATCACAACTTATGGATGGTCAAATGGTTGCTGGTTTTTTCATGGAATTATAAATGAGCTGAAACACTTAATGGGTAGTAAATCAAGTCAAGCTGTGGTGCTTAACGCCATGGTATATGATGAGAGTGATGGGAAAATCAGGTTTGAGAAAGACACATCCAAAATCTGCTTTAGTCCACCCAGGATCCTTCACTCCCACGAAAAATTGAAGCCTTTCAAAAGCTTACCAATAAAATAGGGGGAGTCCTCTTCATGTCAAGGTATCGAAGCACTTCAGTTCATCACTGAGGTGGTTGCAATGCATCTTCAAATCCTTCATAGGGTGTTTGTAACCCTGGTTCAATTTGACACATGAGATTAGAATGAAATAGAATGAATTAGATTGGAATAAAAATTCACTATCCCATATTTGATAAAACTTGGAATTTGATTAAAAATTATAGCATATCATATTTGGTGTAGGTTGAGGTTGGATTGAAATAAAATTAATTTGAATTTTTTATTATATAAAATTAATTTTATAAAAAAATTGAAAAAAAAAAACCAAAAATCATCCCCCACAATTCATCGATATCAAAAGCCACAATTCATCAATATCATCATCTCTCACAATTCAATATCATCAACCCAAAGTTTATCAATATCATCTATTTAATTTATCAACATTATTATCTCTTACAACAACATCATCAAAACATCATAATATTAACAAAGAAAAAAAAATAAAGAACAGGGTTTTGTTCAAACCCAAAACCAGATGGTTCTAAGTTCATTGGAGGATTCTGGATTGTTGAACCCAGAATCAGATGGTTCTGGACAACACTAGGTCAGAAGAAGAAGAAAAAGAAGAAGAAGAGAAGGTAGAGAGGTTCCAAGAAAGAAACGAAGGTGAGAGAAAAAGATGTAGATCGAGAGAAGAAAAAGAAGATGAGAGATTGGAAATGAGAAATCTCATCCCATCCAAAGACATGGTTTTGAGTGGGATTGTGCAATCCCAAAAGAATGGGAAATGGAAAGAATTTGAGATTCTTGAATCCCAATCCCATTATAATGTAATTGGCTTTTAAATATGGTATTTAAGTAGTTTGGAATTTTTGAATCTCAAACCTACTCTAAATCCCATATGCCAAACACTACTTAAAGGTCAGGTTTTTGACACAAAGGCTCCCGCCACTGTGCACCCAGGTCTCTATGTCTGTGATGCTTCTCTAATCCCATGTTCTGTCGGCATAAACCCATCTCTAACAATCGCAGCAGCAGCACCAGCAGAGCATGTAAGTAGGTACCTTGTGAAGAATGTTCTCGAGTACAAGAGCAAAATAGGCATGCCAATTTTAGTAAAAACTGTTGATCAACATTCATGCCTGACCTCTGATAAGAACTTATGGAGTGGTCATATACCAGTCATTGTGTTCAAAGAGACCATGAAAGGTTATATTGGGGGTATGCCATGGACTGTGTATCTCAAAATGAAAATGAACTCTCAAAATCAGAAGGATTTTTATGAAGAGAATTTAGTGAAAGGAGAATCACATCCACTCCTAAGAGGAAAGGTTGGTGGGTATGTTGAGTTTAAAGCTACTGAGAAGGATGAATTACATGTTATATAGATGGGGAAATAGATCAATGTGAAGTTGATTATAGAAGTCCTTACACCCAGTACATGCACTATCGTCTTCTTCTTGCATCTGCTTCTGGTTCAAGGTACAATGAAGTCTGAACTTGAAGTCACATCCCTTTTCCTTCTATTCTAGATAACTTGTAAAATCTGATTTTGTGCAGATATATTCTTGAGGGGAAGAAGATATTGCATCCTTTCCTATGTGCTCTATATGCATGGGGGAAGGCAACAACTTTGCATGTTACATTTAAAAAGCTTGCTGGAAACAAATCACAGGATGAAATGATAAATTCGATAGGAGAGCTTAGGATTTCCAAGCTAGAACTACTGAAGAGCCTCATGAGCCTTAAAGGAAATAGGAGTAGTTTCATATATCTTTTTTCACAGCCACTCTTGAGAACCTACGTATTACAGATACCACAAGGTAGCCACAAGGAGTGTGGCCGCTTACATTCTTACCATAAGCCTTATACAAACAGCACTCTTCATACAATTGAAACAGATATTCATTCAGAAATCTAAATCCATTGTGTTGTAGATCCTGAAGATTGAAGTTCGCTTATAATTGACTTAATCGAATTAAGACCTGTCTTAACTGAGTTGCTCATTTGGGATTAAAAAAAATGAAAGAAACTAAATAAAATGGGAAGTATAGAAAACTTAGTAAAGAAGCAGGGAAACCCAATAGACCTTAATTTTGATAATATTCTGACAGAAAAAATTACAGAATGCTTCTAAGAGATACACTCAAGTCAGATTTCATTTGATCATTGTAAGGAAAAACATGGCTCACAGGTTCTCTTAATTGCTTCTCTATTTCTTTACTAATTTCTAAGTTCCACATTTTGTTTTGTTACATCAATTGTGCAGAAGTTGGATATATCATTAGTTGCAGGCAATGGAAGTGCAGCCAAACTCCAGTGAGACCTAAAGCAGAAAAACAACTAAATTTGGTTCTCCTTCTCAATGGTCATTCTACAGAAAGTTACTGGCTTCCAACAGAACCAAACGTCCTAGTCCGAACTTTATTGGAAGAAGAGTATGAACCATGGCTACTTCAATCAAGATTGCACCCTTTAAATCCTGCAAACAACTTCACGATTGAAGATGTTGAAAAATTTGACATTCCTGCTGGTAAACAAAGAATGCAAAAAAGTCAATTTGAATTCGGATCTTAAACGTGCCAAACCAAGACATTTTCTAAGTGTCAATTTCCTAACGTCTAATGTTATTTTTGCAGCAATTTCCAAGATCCTTGAATTGCATGATCAGGGTGCAAAGGTTCATGTCGTTGCACTCTGTGTTGGAGGTTTAGCTATTCACATGGCTGTCTTGGGAGGGCAAGTGTCTGCAACTCACATAGCTTCTCTGTCTTGCACAAACTCTTCAATGTTCTTTAAGCTTACTGCATTGGCCATGGTGAAAATGTGGCTTTCGCTGGTCCTAGTAAGACTTTCCTTTTCTTCATCTCTCTAAATTGGAGGATTATTACACTTTTTACCAGAACAATAATTAGGATATTGTAGGAAATACTTTTCAAAAAATATTTAAAAAAAGGAGCGCAAAAAGGAACAGAGATTTAGTTGAAATATGAGCGCATGTATGAAAAAAGAAATGCATGTTTTATTGTTTAGACTAATTCGAAAATTCTCAGTAGAAGATGTTTACTAATATAACACGTTCTCAAGCCTGTAGGCATGCTATCAGAGGCTAGGTATCAGAGGCTAGGTGCAAGTTATCTTTGTTCTCAAACTCTGAGACTGGACAATTATCTTGGAAGTAAATAAATAAGTGAATCTGGTCATTGTAACAATGTTAATATCTTATGTTTCATCTCATCATCACGCTTTAAGCAGTGGACACAGGCCAGTCTGTGCAAATAAAAATAATGTTCTTCTGTATGTAAACGTTTGACATCAGAATATTAGGTGTAAATGAATTAACAATAAGTTTTTCCATCACTTCAATAGCCTAATGGTGACAAAATATGGTTTGAAACAAGTGCACCTTGGTCTTCATTTGATGAGCCTTACACTTTAATTTAGTGCAACTCAATCTGCAGGTGTCAATGGCTATACTAGGCATGAACAAGATTTTGCCTCTATTGGAAACACCAAAAACCATTCTGCAGCACAGCTTCCTAAAGTGCATAGCCCGTTTCATTCCACGCTATGAGAGATGCACATGCAATGAATGCGAGGTCATTTCAGGCATATTTGGGAACACATTCTGGCATCAAAATGTAAGCCCTACAATGCACTACTGGTTAAACAAGCAAAGCTCAACAAGGCTTCCCATGGCAGCATTTCCTGACCTCAGAAACATCTGCAAAGCTGGATACATTGTGGACAGCAAAGGAAACAGCTCATACTTGATCTATCCAGAAAGAATGGCAGTAACAACTCTGTATATTTCTGGTGGATGTAGTCTTCTTGTGACTCCAGAGACTTCTTTTCTTGCTAACAAGTACATGAAGCTGCACCAGCCAGGTTTAAGACATGATAGGGTGGTTGTGGAGGGTTTTGGCCATTCAGATTTATTGATTGGCAAAAAGTCATATAAGAAGGTTTTCCCCCATATTTTGTCTCATATAAGATTGGCTGAACAAGGAGAAAATCTTGTGATGAGTTCAGGAAAGAAATGCAATGAAGAGGCCTAGGCCTGGGCTGATGATCCCTATGGTGGAAACAGAGGGTGTGCCAGTTTGTTTTCTCCTTCAGTGATCACTTTTCTAGTCTTATTGTGGCTGGTTGTGTTGATTTCATTGTCCAAATGATTAAGAACACGCACTGAAGAGAAGATTAATTGCCAGTTAATTACTCCTCTGTTTCCTTCTTCTAGTGAATAAAACCATGGCATGCAAAAAAGGTTTTTTATTTTTTTATTATTGATTATTTGTACATTGAGCATTTATACGGTTTACTACTAGTACTGTCAATGTCAGCCTAGTTAAAACTCATTAGAAGAATTACTGATAGACATATCAGAACTTAGAGTATTTTTTCAAATAATATAGATTTTAAGCTACCAGTCAAAATTTTAAACAACTTAAATATTAGTTTAACTATTATTACTCTGTTCTGATCACTCAAGCATTTTCAATAGAATAAAAGAATTATCTTTTTTTAACTAGTTAATGTCACATAATCTTTGTTACTAATGATGTTGTCTTTCATAACTAATCTCCTTTTAAAGTTGACACAGAAAGAGTAAAAGAGCTATCAGGAGTCAGGACCTATTAATCACTATTTATGTGCTTCAAATTAGAGATGGAAAAACCAGGAATCCAACCCAAACCAGTGGGGCTCCAATCTGTTTGGAGCATTAAAACTGGGCTTTGGATCAGGTTTGAGTCAAATTTTTTACCCAGTTGTATTTTGAATTGAGTTTGGATCAAACATTTTGACCCAATCCGATCCGATTAATTTATTTTATTATACTTATATTACATATTAATATTATTTTTATTTACATTATAATTACTGTTACGGTTTATTTTTAAGTGTTATGCATTATTATTTTGTTATGGAATTTTATTATGTACTGATTATTATTTCGGTATATATAATGAAATTTTATCATATTATAGTTATTATTTTGGTGTACTTAACGATTTTATATTTTTCATGAACTTGACATTGATATTACTTAGATGTGATGTTAAATTGAAATAAATATTAAGTTATTTTAAGTTTTAATGATTATTTATTGTTTGTATATTATCTTTAATATAAATTTTGTGGTTTGTTAAATATTAAATGGGGTCAAAACGAATCGAGTTTGGGGCAAAAAGTGGCAGTCCATTTAGATCACAAGTCAAGATTTGGTTACCCCAGCAAAATATTGGGTTGGGTTTAGGGAGGGCTAATCCATCTTGGATCTGACCTATCATTATCTCTAGTTTGAACATCTACTCTATAACCAAGGGAAATTTACTCTAAGAGAAAAAATATATATATATATATATATATATCTACACATGCTTGTAATTTGTAAATATACATGGTGTAATTTGAATTTTTATCATTAATGTGTATAAGGAGGTGTATAACCACATTAGAGCATCTTCAATGCTCTCATAGATTATGTTTTGAAAAAATTGATATGTTATCAATGTCAAGAAATTTACTTTATACATGACATATGTATCATTTGATAAACATTCAAATTGAAAAATTGTTCTTCAATACTTCCATGTATTTCTATTTAATGTCTCCATGTATTTTCATTTAATGCTTTCATTTTTTTTTAATTAGATTTGAAAATTAAAATTAAATAATTATTGACTTGCTGATATAACTTTCTAACACACATTTTACAAATAGATGGTTATGTTGATAATATCTTCTTTTTTTTTTTTGCCACCCCAGCTTGATATTTATGAGTGATAGTTGCATTGAAGAGAATTATTTTAATTCAATGTCTATTCATCTTATATGACATATTTTTTTATAATCCATAAGAGCATTGGTTATCCTAGCTAGGAGGTTAAGTGTTGTTCAATTAGATTATAAATTAAACTTTTCACATTAAATAAAGCATTAAATGTTTTGCTATTTTCATTAAAGAAACTCTAAAATCATATTCACATATCTTCATATTGGATCTCCACGCCTAAAAAAATATGTAATATATAATTAAAAAAAACTTTTTTTTTTTATATTTAAAATGATGTCCACCATTAATCAATATAATGAATAGTGAAAATCATTTTAATTTTTTTTGAGAAAATTATTAATTATTTTATTTTTAAATTTTTTTAATTATTTTGATCTACATTTTTCATTTCTAAGATGGGCAATGGAGGTTTTCTTAATCTTGTGTTTTATTTATTTATTTATTTATTTTTGGTTATTAATTAATAGAGCTATTAAAATAAATATAATTATTCATCTAATTACCATTATACCCTTAAATTTAACACCATTTGACTTCTTTTACTAATAGGGGATGGTTCGTCTAATGAAAAAAAAAATGGAGGCTCAACCTCGATTAGTTTACTTTCCAAAGATATTTTCACATTAGAGATATTATGAAAAACCCTTGAAAAGTAAACTAATTGAGATTTATCCCGGATTTTTTTAATTGGATGAACCGCTCCTACCTATTAAAAAAACCGGTTGATGTTAAATTTGAATGACATAATGATAATTGGATGAGTAATTTTATTTGTTTTAATAAAATTAAATAATAATTGAAAAAAATTAAATAAGTAATTTTGAAAAATCTCTCTACCATTCTCTCTTACTCATTCATCTCTCTCTTTACCATTCTCTCTCTCACTCTACCATTTTCTTCTCTCTCCCACTCCTCTATCTTTCTCTTTCCCTCGCCCTCGCATCCTCCTCCATCGCTAGCTATCAACCTACATCCTTCTCCTCTATCTCCTTCATTTTTTTTTTTTTTTGTGTTCTGGTTTTGGATTTCGAACCCAGAACTATCTAATTCTAGGTTTCGAACCAAATGGTTTTGGGTTGGGTGTGGTGGGTGGGTAGTTTAGGGTTGTTTTAGGTGGTTTGTGGTGGCAATAGGTGGGTGTTTTAGAGTTGTTTTGGGTGTGATGGGTGGGTGGTTTAGAGTTGTTCTTGGTGGTTTGTGGTGGTGGTAGGTGATTGGAGAGACAATTTCTCACTCTCCTCTCCTCTTTGGTGTGTTTGTGTGTTGTTGGAAACCCAAAAATTTGGGCTTCTAACAAGCAGCAACATGGAACCCGTTTTTGGGTTTCCAAGTTGCTAGAAAACCAAAAATCTAGTTTTCAAGCCTGGAAACCCATCTTTGTGGGTTGGAAACCTAAAAAATCAATAAGTTTTTTTGTTAATTAATATTTTTTATTTTTTAATTAATATTATTATTTATCAATAATTTAAAGGGTATTTCAATTATTATATAAGTTTGAAGGATATGATAAATATTTTACATAATTTTGATAAGGATATTTTGATTATTTCACTGTTTTAGATGGAAAATGTTTACTTTTTGGATGAAAAGTTAACGATAGAGAACGATTTATCAAATAAAAAGAAAAATCAGGGGTAAATCCTGATTAATTTACTTTTCAGGGGGTTTTCATAATATTCCTTCTGTAACACCCTCCTCTTCGATCCCTGCCGTCTCGGACATCAGAGCTAAGGCGGAGGACGTTACGATTTCTTAAATATGAAAACTCGTTTATTTAGTTAATTTGATTTACGAAAAATCCGGTAAAGTTTCCTCTGTTTTATTGTAAAACCCAAAATTTTAAAACTTGCATATTCAAAAGAAACACTTCAAATATATTTTCCACTTTCTCAACTTCCACCATCGGACACTCCGTCCGTCTCCAAATCACTTCAACATACAATTTCAAAGGAAACATGCATTTTTCTCACATATACCTTCAAATCAAAGTAAACACAAACATTTTAAAGTACAACAACATCTAGTTTTCCCAACTCTTTAAGAAAATGTTTAAAAATATAATACAAAACCATATACAGTGAACTTTACAAAACTTCATGTTCACATGTATTGAAATATACAAAATGTAAGTTTGTGAAACTTTATATTTACAAAATATATACATATCAAATATGTCTACCAAAAAATATGGAGATTTGTTGTGACTTACGGAGTGCACTGGGGACTATCTTCTTGATGAACTCTCTCTCTTAGCCTACTTGGCTCACCTCACTACCTGCGCGTGGAAAATCCAACGCGCTAAACAAAATAGCTCAGTCGATATACACATATAATATCAAAATCATAGAATTTTCATAAACATAACATATAAAAGGTATCTTTTCACAAAACAATTAATGTTCAACATAACATATTTTCAAATAATCATTTAAAATTTATAAAAATGTTTTTCAAACACATATATTCATTTCAAGTGTGCTATTAGTTGTTATCATCATAAGAGTCTTTCTTAAATGCTGTCACAATACCATGGATCGATAACAGATTTCATATTTACCTCCGGTATTGGACACTCGGTGCCTACCCGCTGGAGCTCAACTTCACATTTATATTAACTTTTGAACCGGACACTCGATACTTCTCAAGGTCCGTTAATCACATTAATATATAAGCGTAACAGTGCAGTACTGCTAACAATATCCTATTGGTATGTCAACCACCAATCCTCATCTACCAATGTACAGGTTTACTCAGACTCTTTATAATTTTATTAATTACGAAAACTATCGTTTTCGATTAAACTTTTACAAATCGTTTAACTATCAAAAGTTATCATTTATTTTCTTTTTCGCAACGCTTTCGAAACCTTCCTCTTGGCCACTACCAAAGGACTATTTTGTCATTGGTTTCATAATAAAAACTTTATTACATAATCATATTCATTTCATATTTCCATTTGACCCCAAGAGGTGGTTTTCGAATTTTTCTCTTCGAAATTCTAATTCATCACACGAATCATCATACCATGATGCGAACAACACGTAAATATAAGCAAAATACCAAAAATACCCCTAGACTTTCCTATAGATACAATTCGGCCAAAAGGGTGATTTCTTCGAAAATCACTTCGTCTTCAAAAGTTATTTAACAAATCATTTTAATACATTCGTTAGACACGTAAATAAGCTTGGAAATACGAAAATACCCTTAGAACTCCCTTTGGTACATATTCGGCCATACTAGGGGTTTTTGTAAAAGTTTTTGTTTCACTTGATTTTTCATCATAAAAGCTCTTTCATCATCATCCAAACAATACATACATATCATTAATAACAGCTCATCAAGCCAAAATAGCAACATTGCAAAGTTTCGAAACAAAATATTCACTTTTTAGCTACTAATAAAAGTCAACTTCGAGAATAAATATATACCAATCTTTTTGAGCTTACACTCAAGCTTTCTAACACTCCAATTAGAAGTTTAAAGCTTCTCCTTGCCCTTGATAGACTCCACACGCCCTAATTGGTCACCCAGGGTTTCAAAATCACATTTAAAGCCATGAAAACGAAATCAACACTAATAAATGCTTACCCAACTACCTCTACATGTTTATGAATGCATTTATATGTTCACTAATTTATTTTGAACACAAAAACCAGAAATTACAGCACATACCTCACTTTGACCTCTTTCTACCGAAACTAAAACTTGAAATCTTGGAGGGTTTTGTAAGAAATGAAGGCTTGGAGGGGTAAAGAAGGCTTGATCAAGGTGATTTGTGGTTTTGAAAACTTGAAAGGAGAAGAAAATTTGAGAGAAAAGAAGAAGGAAGAAGAAAGGAAAAATGAATTTTCAAAAAAAAAATCTCTCCTATTTATATTATGTCAATTCTTGATATTCTATCTTCACCCCACACTTTTCTTAAATTCTATTCATGCCCCAAACTTATCACATTTACCTTTTTCCTATTGGACAATCAAAACAACTCATCATTCCACTCACTTTTCAACCACACACTTGCTTAATTTCTATTGGTTCTCATAATTTTTACTTTTAGATGTCAACTTGTCATTGATTCAAGAAATTTTCACATGCAATGCATTCTAAATGCACTCATTTAACTAACCAATGATAAATTTCCATAATCAAATCTTTCTCATTAAAATCCTAATTAGATCATCTTACTAAGAAAAATACTTTTCAACACAAATTATTAAATCAATTATTAAATTTTCTTAACAATTAAATATATTAATATACTAATTATATTTACTAACTTTTAATCCAATTTAATATGCTCACTTATTTAATTTAATAATATTACTTATACGGAAATAAATTACGGGACGTTACACCTTCGTATTATCCTTAAAAAAAAAAAAAAAAAACCTTCATATTATCCCTTGATATTATTAATAGAGCAAATTACAATTTAATACCCAGTTGCAACCCTAATTTAAGCGGAGCAATATTTCCACCTTTATTGCAATTTACTTTTGTCATTAGTAAGATTCTACTACATTTGATAGTGAACAGTGTCAAAATGACTAAAAGATGAAAATGCTCTTAGTAGTTATGTTGACTCAGTTGGCTGAATAAAAAAATGGAAAAACAAAATTAAAAAATATATATTTAGAAACAAATTAAAAAATATAATTAATTAGATCTCCAATTAATTTGAGAAAAAAATAAAAATTAATTAAAAAAAGATAAACCACCTTCATTCATCCTTAAAATAAACCACCACTCCTATCAGAACTCTAATTGCCTCTCTCCATCGCTCTCATCTCCTTTCCCCTCCTCTCTTCGCTACGCTTATCTCCTCTCTTTTCCTTTCTTCGCCGCCACCCTTCTCTCTCTACCGGTGCTCTCTTCCCTTTCTTTTCCTTCTCTCTCATCTTCCTTATTCTCATTGTTATTCTCTTCTCCTTCATCATCTGGGTTCTTATTAACAAACCCAAATGAACCTTCATTTGGGTTCTCATCGACAAACCTAGATGAACCTTCATTTGGGTTTGTTGATGATTTTGATATTGATTTATCTTTTTTTTTTTTTTCAATTTCATTAACGATTTTGACTTCAATGATGATGTCGGGTTTGATATTAATTGATGATATTGGGAGGTTGATTGATGATGGTTGATGATGTTTGGGGACATTTTTGGGTTTCCAGGGGTGGATTGATGATGTTGGGTGGTTGATTGATGATGGTTGATGATGTTTGGGGCCATTTTTTGGGTTTCCAATCACCTGGAAACCCAAATCTGGGTTTTCATGTGATTGGAATCCTAGTCTAGTGAGAATAAATAGGGGAGAGAGTGAAGGGGGGAGAAGAGAAAGAAAGGGGGAGAAGATGGAGAGAAAGAGATGCGGAAGAATATTTGAACTAAAAGAAGACTGATGTGGGAGAAGATTGATGATTAAATTTGATTGATAATTTTGAATTGGAAGAAGATTGATGTTTGAGAATATTGATGATTGAATGTTTAATTTTTATTTATTTTTTAATATATATTTTTAAATTGATCTCTATCGTTTATCTTAAGATAGATAACAGAGATGTGATTAATTTTTTTAATTTAATTTATTTTAAAATTTTTAAAACTTATTTTTTAAAAAAATAAAAATAATATCAAAAAATAATTTTATTCCCCACTCAGTTAATTTTAATTGGATCCACTAACGGTAGAAAAGTAAATTACAATAAAGGTGAAAATGTTGCTCCGTTTGAAATAAAATTTTAATTGGATAGTTAAATTATAATTTACTCTTATTAATATTATTAATAAAAGTTGACAGTTACTTCATCCCAGCGAAGGCCTTCATAAAGGTCGGGTTAACAGTGCTGTATCCACCATCCACCGCAAGGTTGAGCCCACTCACGTAATTAGCTTCATCACTTGCCAAATACAGTGCTGCTTTTGCTACGTCCTCAGCTTTAAGAACCTGCCCTCGAAGATTTCCCAACTTGCTCAATTTTCTTTCGATATAGGATGCACCAATCCCAACAGGAATCGACGATATCCCAGTTATCACACCATAAGGCGAGACACAATTCACTCTAATACCATGTTGTCCAAGCTCTGCTGCCAAGTTCTTCACTAATCCCAAAATCCCATATTTTGAAACCCCATAAGCAGGAGTGCAAAGCCCTCCAATTACTGTACATGCACTAGCCGTAAATAATATGCAACCTTTGCCTTGGGGTACCATTACCTTTGCTGCGTGTTTGGTTCCCAATAAACCACCAACTGTGTTAACAGCAAGTACCCGTTCAAAGTCTGACTTTGTGGTGTCCAAAATGCTTCCAAAGCTACGGTCCATGATGCCTGCGTTGTTGTACATTATATCGAGTTTTCCGAATTTAGCTATGGTTGTGTCAACAAGATTGATGATATCATCTTCATTTGATACATCACAGTGAATATAACAGACGTTTTCACCTAGCTTTTCAGCGAGGCCTTGACCGAGGTTGTCTTGGATATCCGCTATGACGACTTTGGCACCATTCTCTTGGAAAAGTTGCACCGCGCTCGCTCCACCTGTGATGATTGCCACTTTTCCTTCTAACCTGCATAGAAAGAATGAATGGTTATACATGATGAATTATCTCATCCATTGGACGTTCTATTAATTATAATATTTAAGATATAAATTGAAATAATTAATATTATTCAGTTTAGATTTATATATAGTATTACAAAAGTAACAACTTATTCACCTTTTGGGGGGAGCTGATGAGGAACCACCATCCATCTTTCTTCAAGAATCCGAAATTCTGCAGGGGATGAGCTAGAGCTCTAAAGTAAAGGCTTCGCTTATGGTTTGGTTTCCACTTCATTGTTATGTGGAATTTATACTAGAATATTGAATTGTATATTGGAATCATTATTATTATTATTATTATTGTTTTTTGAAACAAGGTGTATGGACGTAATTAATTACGTGTAAGATTTAAGTGCTGAGTTATTTCAACAACTAGATTCAGCTACGAGATGACAATAGCATTTAAGGGAATTAAAACCGAAGTTTATCATGTGGCAACATTTAAAGATATATGTGTATTCTAAATATGAAGATATGAAGCACAACCCACTGCATTTAATAGAAGTTAAATTGGTGAGAAATACTACCAACTCCACCATTATCAGTCAGTTTATCACCAACTTAATGAAAAAATGTATCTGAATGTATTTTAATATGTTAAGGGTTTTTTCATTAATTATATATATATATAAATAATATGAAAAAACACCCTTAGTATATTAAAATACATTCAGATACCATTTTTCAGTTTTCACTTTCTGTCCTCTGTTCTCTCTCTTTCTCTTACCATTTGTCCTCACCCAAATCTCACTTAATTTATCTCTCAAAAAAAAAAAAATCTCACCTAATTTCTTGGCAAATGTCATTTTTCATTGAAAAAAAAAAATTCTTTTGTGTTTGAATATAATTAATTATTTAGAGTGAATATGTGATTTTAATATGCGATTTTGTTTGTTGTTAATTGCATAGATACTTATAGAAAAGTGTTTTCTTTATATTAATTTGAGTTCAAAGTTATAAGATGTTTGAAATTAAAAGTTGAAAACAAGAATACAACTCAAAATTCAAAAAAATATTTGAAATAAGTTGAAAAAAAAAATCAAAATGTATATTGCCATGTGCTAATTCCTATTAAAGTAACATTATGAATTTCGCTAGCTAATTCACCCAAGGCTTCTGTTAAAGTATATATGTTCATTCACTTGCTATCTTTTTCATTATATCTGATTGTTTTTGTAAATTTTTCTAGGTTTCTTTTATTTTTGCTACCGCAATATGCAGTTCTTCTACTAGTTTTCTTGTTCCTAATTCAAGTGACTTAGGAGGAGTATTTGTATCAAATTAATTTTAGAGATAATTCCCCAAAACCTATTATAGTTTGGAGGTGTATTTTGAGTGTTTTTATTAATATTAAGAAGATTTTGAAAAAAAATGAAACCATAGATATTAAGAAGATTATTAATTATGCCATGTGATAATTGTGGACTTAATACCCCCACAAGCAAACCAATTTTTTAATATTGTTTGGGCGGTGTTGTTGCCTTAGTTTTTCTTCTCGAGTCCAGTAAAAGCAAAAGTACCGTCATATTCTTTTTTACTCTCTTATTCTTTATTTCATGGTTATTTGTTTACTTCTATTATTTCATGCTTACTTGTCTACTTCTAATGTATCTTATGTGTTATCAATATATTCTTCTACCTCTACTCTATTATATTCTATTGATTTTATAACATATTATTAGCGCAATACTCTATCTAGGAAGTTTGGCTATGCCAACCTAATCTCTATCTAAAAAGTTTGATTATACCAACCTAATCTCTAATTGAAAAGTTTGACTATATCAACCCAATTAATATATGGTTCTGCTGACTCAATTATTATACTATAATTTTATTTATCATTATTATCATATAATATATATCTTATTATCTAACTTTATTTATTGTTCAAGACCTATTTGATAGCGGTCCTTCTATTATAATAAATTTGTAATGAGTACTACAAAATCCGAGAATAAAAAGATATTATTATTTTCAAAAAAAAGATATTATTATTATTATTATTATTATGGGCTGGCATGACCCCGACTTCTAATACCGCTGGCCATTGTTATTATTAATATTATTAATAAAAGTTGACCCAAGACCTTCATATAGGTCCCTATATTTTTGAAGGTCTTCAACCCAGCGAAGGCCTTCATTAAGGTGGGATTAACAGTGCTGTATCCACCATCCACCACAAGGTTGAGCCCACTCACGTAATTAGCTTCATCACTTGCCAAGTACAGTGCTGCTTTTGCTACGTCCTCAGCTTTAAGAACCTGCCCTCGAAGATTTCCCAACTTGCTCAATTTTCTTTCGATATAGGATGCACCAATCCCAACAGGAATCGACGATATCCCAGTTATCACACCATAAGGCGAGACACAATTCACTCTAATACCATGTTGTCCAAGCTCTGCTGCCAAGTTCTTCACTAATCCCAAAATCCCATATTTTGAAACCCCATAAGCAGGAGTGCAAAGCCCTCCAATTACTGTACATGCACTAGCCGTAAATAATATGCAACCTTTGCCTTGGGGTACCATTACCTTTGCTGCGTGTTTGGTTCCCAAGAAACCACCAACTGTGTTAACAGCAAGTACCCGTTCAATATCTGACTTTGTGGTGTCCAAAATGCTTCCAAAGTTACGGTCTATGATGCCTGCGTTGTTGTACATTATATCGAGTTTTCCGAATTTAGCTATGGTTGTGTCAACAAGATTGATGATATCATCTTCATTTGATACATCACAGTGAATATAACAGACGTTTTCACCTAGCTTTTCAGCGAGGCCTTGACCGAGGTTGTCTTGGATATCCGCTATGACGACTTTGGCACCATTCTCTTGGAAAAGTTGCACCGCGCTCGCTCCACCTGTGATGATTGCAACTTTTCCTTCTAATCTGTACAGTGGAATCATATGATAATTGCGAACTATAAATTCATACGAAAGAATGAACGTTATATAACTTATATATATATATATATGATGAGTTATCTCATCTATTGGATATTTTATTAATTATAATATTTAAGATATAAATTAAAATAATTAATATTATTCAGCTTAGATTTATACTATTGCAGAAGTAATACTTGTTCACCTTTTTGGGCGAGCTGCTGAGGCGCCGTCCATCTTTCTTCAGGAATCTGAAATTCTGCAGGTACGGTTAGAGCTCTAAAGCAAAGGCTTCGCTTATGGTTTGGTTTCCACTTCATTGTTATATAGAGTTTATACTACAATATTGAATTGAATATTGGAATTATTATTATTATTATTGTTTTCTGAAACGAGTTGGACGTAGGTAACTAGTTAGGTGCAACATTTAAGTGCTGAGTTATTTCAACAACTAGATTCAGCCACAATATTACAATAGCATTTAAGGGAAAACTTAAATTAAGTTATCATGTGGCACAATTGCAACAAAGATATATGTGCATTCTAAATATAAAGATATGAAGCACAACCCACTGCATTTAAAAGAAGTTAATTTGGTGAGAGATACAACCAACTCCTCCACAATTTGTCAGTTTATCACCAACTTAATATTTTATGTTCATACATACAGATATATATAACTCATCGATAGTTTACTTGGGTATCAATCATGATTCCAAAAATCGCTAATCGGTAATTGACTAGCAAGGTAGCGATTAGTAATTTATCGGTTACTCAGTGAATAATTGACAATTAGTCGGTAAGTACAATTTTGGAAAAAAATTATTATTTTTTAAAATCTGAGTGCGTAAACTGATTTTTTTAAACATTAAGGGCCAAAACACATATATTAGTTAATTTTATCAAAGTTCAAGGGAGTGTATGAAATTTGCCATGATCTATATATGTAAACACAAACCCTATTATTTCAGCCGCCTCCACTCCTTATCTCTCTCTCCTTTTCTCTAAAACACTGGCTTCTTCTTTTTCTTCCCTTTCTGCTTTTTCTTCTTATCATTTTTGAAGAACAGCAGAGACGATGATGAATGGTAAGGGTGACAACAATGAATGGCAGAGACGATGACCCCGACCCCAACCTCATCCATTCACACGAGAGAGGCTGACGCCACACCAACCTCTCTTGCACTCACCTTTGCTACTGTCTCGGGTATGTATATTTGTGTTTGTGGTGGTTGTTGGATTTTTTAATGGTGTTTGAGTGTTTTTCGATCGGTTTTGTGGTAAGTTTTTGCTAGTTAATCGAGTTGAACCAATTATTCAATCAACTAGGTCGATTACTCACCTCTGATGAGCAAGACCCCTGATCTGGGGGTTATCGGACCAGTAAGGTGACTGTCAGCGATTCATCGATGAAAAATCATTTTTAACTGGTCATTTTTGGAACAATGGTATCGATATACCTAAACTGATTATATTCTAAAATTACTGACTTTATTTTATTATATTTAATTACAATTAAATACAATCGATTATTGTAAATGTGATCAGACTTATTTTGTTGTAATCAGATATAATAAAATATAATCAGTAATTTTATAATACAATCATTCATTTGTAGTTATCAAGTGCATTTATACATAAATGTACCGTTAAATATGTCATATATATATATATATATATATGTAAACATCATCATTATAAACAAATACAGTCAGATACATTTTTTCACTCTCTCTCTCTCTGTTCTCTTTTTTTTTTTACCATTAGAGGTGGGCATAGTTCGATTCTATTCAATTTTGTACAAAATCGAATCGAATTGAACCGAAAAAAATTCAATTTTCTATATAACAAATCGAACCGAACTGAATGTAATGCATAAATCAAATTGAACCGATATAATTCTATTTGGTTCGGTTTGGGCCATTCAGTTTGAGTCTTGAAAAAGAAAGAACCTAGTAGAGATTAAGAGAACTTAACCAACACAAGTTGAATTTTTAAGGGTTAATTTTTGACAAATACAAGTAAAGATTAAGTGAACTTGAACATTAGCTTTTATAAACCAAATTTTTGGAGGTTAATACTCAGTTTTTATAAAATTAGCTTTTATAAACCAAAATTTTCAACAATAGAAATTTCCAAAAATTTAGCTTCTAAGTTACTTTCTTTATTTGTTATTATAATCAAAATAAGCATTTTAAATCTTAAAAAAGAAATTCCAAATATCTCAAGTACTCCAATATGTTGCATACTGCATGTTGTTGAACAACTTCTTAACAGCACTAATTTGGAACATTAATCACACACTATCAGTATATAATATTTACCTTGTATGTAAGCTATTGAAAGCAAAAGTAATCACACATCATTTTTTATACCCCATTTTTTAAAAAAAAAAAATCGGTTCAGTTTGGTTTTTCAAACCCAAAACCGAACTGAACTGAAAAAAATTCAGTTTTTTATACAAAATACCAACCAAACTAAATACAAGTGAAAAATTGATATTTTTGGTTTGGACTGGTACTATTTGGTCGGTTCGGTTTAGTTTCAGTTTTTATGTCCACCCCTACTTACCATTTTTCCTCACCCAAATCTCACATAATTTTTTAGCAAATAACATTTTTCATTAAAAAAGATAATCTATTGTGTTTGAATATAATTAGTTATTTAGAGTGAATATGTGATTTCATTTGTTGTTTAATTGCATAGATACTTATTGAAAATTGTTTTCTTCATTAATTTAAGTTCAAATTTATAAGATGTTTGAAATTAAAAACTGAAACAAGAAGAAAACTCAAAATTCAAAAAAATAATTGAAATAAGTTGAAAAAAAAAAATCAAAATGTATATTGCTATTTACTGATTCCTACTGGAGTAACATAATGAATTTCGCTGGCGGATTCACCCAAGGCTCCTGTTAAAGTATTTATGTTCATTCACTTGCTATCTCTTTCATTATATCTGATTGTTTTTGTAAATTCTTCTAGGTTTCTTTCATTTTTTTTCCTACTGCAATATGTAGTTCTTCTACTAGTTTTCTTGTCCCTAATTCAAACTGACTAGGAGGAGTATTTATATCAATTAATTTTATTAGTTCCATTATTTCTTTTTATTAGGAAGTCTTACTATTTAATCATTAATCAAGTCATATTTCTTTAAGATAATCTAAATTTTTTCTTAAAGTGCTAACCTTCCTATCTTTAAAGAAACGAACTAGTGCTACAAGGCCTTAATGAATTTTATCAATAATTATTTTTTAGTGTCATAAATTTATTATCTAATTGACTATAAAATTCTGTTGGGTGTTAATATTACTAGTATGAGTGATATGCTTGTATTGATTTCCTAAATGTTCTATGTTAATGTTACACAGTAATTTAAATTTAAATTTATCTTGTAAACTTAACTTTTGTAGATTCTGCAATTTCTAAAGTAATATATTCTATTTTTTTTAATAATTCAGACGAATTTGTTTATTTTTTCGTTTTTTTAATTTCAAGGTTACTTCTTTCTTTCCCTCTTTCTGAACTTTCTTTACATGCTTTTATCTAAGCAAAGTTTGATCACCCAAAGGACCATGGTGGGCCAACAACGTTTCTCACTGCACTGCAAGCCACTTGATAAGAGTGCAAAAGCTTTTAGAACATAGGATTTTTGTCTTAAATGATAAAACCATGTATTTTTGTAATGATAATATCCACAAAAATAACAATAGTGAAATCAATTAAAGGATAAAAGGAGGGAGGGACCCCGAACATTTCTTATTGAAACTTTTAAAGGTTCAGAACAACTCATGGACGAAACTCCAAACGATAGTTTGCGACTCTTATTCCATAAACATGCATTACAAGAAAGATAACTTAAAGACTAGACCGAGACACTAGAAAAGCCTGAGAAAAGACTAAATGACGGAAAATAGGTCTAGCAAGGTGGCTGAGACGGCAATGCCACGAATTTATAGAAGCGGAAGTGGTTGAGGCGCTGAGAAGTGTAGTAGGAGGTGGTTGCTACCATAGAGGCCACTGATAGACATTCCCTCTAGTCGCTGAGCAAGGATGTCTTCGTACTCTGATCAATTCACAATAAAAAAACCAGTAAAATTCTATTGCTGTGTTATTTTAGGCACAAAACTAAGAATTCAGAAGTATTTTTATTGTTTTTTAAAGAGAAAAGAGGATTAAATTTAGAAAAATTATTAATATCTTGTATTTTAAGATAAAAATGAAACTTGAACTTTGATCTTTTATAATCAAGATAATGTTCAATTATTTTTATTAGGAAGTGGTGTCTAGAACGAAAATTAATAATCTTTTAAAAATTAGCACGTAGCTTTTGAAATTTTAGAAAAGCCAACTTTTATTTTTATTATTATTATTAAAAAAGAATCTCAACGTAATATTTACGACATTACAAGTTAAATGGCAGCATCATATATGGATTTATTAATAAAACAAAATACCTACCATCTTCCATATGTCAATTTACTTCATCAGACCGAAGGCTTTGACAATGGTAGGATTAATAGTGCTGTATCCACCATCCACCAGAAGGTTGAGCCCATTCACATAATTAGCTTCATCACTTGCCAAGTATAACGCTGCTTTTGCTACGTCCTCTGCTTTTAGAACCCGCCCTCGAATATTTCCCAACTCACTCAATTTTCCTTCAATTTTCGCCGCATCAATTCCTGGAAACAATGATTTCCCAGTTATCACAGCGTAAGGCGACACGCAATTCACTCTAATACCATGCTCTCCAAGCTCCGCTGCCAAGTTCTTCACTAATCCCAAAATCCCATATTTTGAAACCCCATAAGCAGGAGTGAAAAGCCCTCCAATTACTGTACATGCACTAGCCGTAAATAATATGCAACCGTTGCCTTGGGGTACCATCACCTTTGCTGCGTGTTTGGCTACCAGGAAACTCCCAACTGTGTTAACAGCAAGTACCTGTTCTAAGTCTGACTTAGTGGTGTCCAAAATGCTTCCAAGGACACGGTCTACTATGCCTGCGTTGTTGTACATTATGTCAAGTTTTCCAAATTTAACGATAGTTGTGTCAACAAGATTGATGACATCATCTTCATTTGATACATCACAATGAATATAACAGGCGTTTTTCCCTAGCTTATCAGCGAGGTCCTGGCCGAGGTTGTCTTGGATATCAGCTACGACGACTTGTGCGCCATTCTCTTGAAAAAGTTGTGCCGCAGCCGCTCCTATCCCTCTTGCTCCACCTATGATGATTGCCACTTTCCCTTCTAACCTGTGTAAAGGAATCATGACAATGGCAAACTGTAACTTCATATTAATGATATTTTATCTTATTTGTTACATTTTTTATAAGTAAATTGTTTAAGATATAAATGAAATATTTAACATTAATTACTCGACTTAGATTGATAGTATTACAGGAGTACTACAACATACCTTTTGGAGGGAGCTGCTGAGGAACCACCGTCCATCCCTGCAGGAAGAACCAGAGATATAAACTAAAGGCCTCGCTTGTAGTTTGGTTTCCACTTCATTGTTATATGTAATTGTAAAGAGTGTGTGTATGACTCAATTAAATTCAAGAAACAATAAACTCCATTGAAGAGAATTTTAAAACTTCAAGACCTCACATTTATACTGCTTTTATTAACTGATTTCAGTACAATTACAAACAGGAGTCAGTCTAACAAACTTCTAAATAATAACCTTCCATGAGATGCCAATCATTTACAATAGATTGGTGCCACGTCAGCTATATATTATGTCTCTGAAGTGTGTGATAATTATAATAATCTAAAGGACAATTTGATTATTCTAACTAAAAAATTTGAATGTCTCTGAAGTGTGTGATAATTATAAGCCAACGTTGGTCAAAACTCAAAAGTATAAATCTTTTGGAACTCAACAAATAACTGTTAGAGATATCGGAATAAAAAACGGTGCGGTT
Organism: Litchi chinensis; assembly: GCA_019925255.1. Classification (NCBI taxonomy): domain Eukaryota; kingdom Viridiplantae; phylum Streptophyta; class Magnoliopsida; order Sapindales; family Sapindaceae; genus Litchi; species Litchi chinensis. The sequence continues at coordinate 10,249,211 of CM034475.1, read as the reverse complement.
AGCAAGTCTCGGTCAGCTCCAGTTCAGACTGCAGCTGGTCAGCCTTTTAAAAGAATCTATGGTCAGCCAGCTAGGCCTAGGAGATCTCATCTGGCTCAAGTTGATGACAAGTTTGTTAATTCAGTTAGGCCAAGTGGCAGCTTTGCAAGGCATTCATCAGGATTGATAAAGTCCAGTAGGCATGCTACGATGTTGGTGTTTCTATGAAGCATGGTGGAACTGCTAATCAGAGTCTGATCGATGGTCAATCAGCAGATCAGCAGTTCTCGGGCGGTTAAAAGGAGATAATCAGGATAGTTTTATCAGTCGAGTGAGTGAGATACATTAGTTAGTTACTTTTTCAAGTCAACTTCAATTTAAAAGTAAAAAATAGTCTTTTTTTTTTTAAGTTTTAAAATATAATTGTCTTATATGCATGTGACAGTTATAAAGAATAAATATAACAAATTATAACAGAGGCATAAAAACACAACTACTACAATATTACAGAGACGGATTCAAAAACAACTGGATATAAGATAGGCCTAAAAACACAACTACTAAAGATGGAATCGAGCAAAATTCTTGTGAAGAATATTGGACAACAAAAACAACATCACTGTCAACAAAAACAACATCATTGTAACTATAAAAATTCAATAATAATAATAATAAACAATCTGCAGATTCTAAAACACACTAGAACATTATGTGGCTACTCAATGTATAAATACTAAGTAATTCAGAACCATTAAAAGGTGAAAAAAACTTGTGTATAATTAACAATCCGTTGATGCTATGAAGGAAAAAAAAAACATGTTTTTGACTCATCTGAGACTCAAGTTTGCATGTGCAGTAAGAACCGATTTTTTCAAAAAAAAAAAAAATGTTGAAGGAGGTGTAAAGAATGGTGAAAAAGGTGAAGTAAAAAAACTGGATAGTTTTTCCAAGTGAAGTAAACATATTTTTTCATATATATTGTTGTCCGAAAATGGTGAAAAAAAATTGATAAGTTTGCTTGAGCTTTATGAAGTCCAAAAATCGAGTTTAGAAGCTTACTGGTTGTGACTTGTGACACGAAAGGAGGGAAAGGTCCTTGATGCTTTGGAACAAAATATTCGAGACGTTTAGCTCAATTTTTCTCACTAATGCAGGAGTGGAGATAGAGATTATAAAGATGGATAACGAAAGAGTGACATGTCTGGCGTGGGGGGTGCCAGATTGAAATTTGGCAGGGTGTATGACTTGCATCGCTGGAGCGCACTGTTTGCCTGTTTGGTATGAGATGTGACTGTCACTGCGGGTGCACAGTGTTTTCGGTCGGTTGTCTTCTTATTAAGGTGCAAATTGCATGGATTGCCTCACTTTATCACTAATTTCACTCCACTCTAAGGTATTGAGATAATTGCACTAAAACCTCATCAAACCGTGGACTAAAGGTTGACTGCCATTAGTCAATAATGATGGATATGCAGTTACATTTTTGCCCCTACTTATTGTATATTTATTATCTTTTAAGAAATTTATTTATTTATTTATTTATTTTTAAATGTAAAAAATAATAATAATGTGCTAGATGGAATAAATCCATCCATTGCTCCATTTTGTGTTTGCCATTTTGAAATCCCAACATTTGAATCCATTGTAAAAAGTGACTGATTTGGAAGTGTTGGGGCATGGATCTAGAAAGAGTTAGATGTAAAAGTAGAGAGAGGGTAATAACGGTGGCAGTGGTGGTGAGGGGTCAGATTGGAATGGTAGAGAGAATAGTGGAGTTTTTTTTTTACATCGATGAGATGGTCACGATGTTGGTTAACGAAGGCATAGTTGTGCCAATGATTCCCTAATAATATCAACATTATTCAAGGAAAGAGGTGGAAGGAGCTTGTCGACGAGGAAAGCGACATGAGATGTTACCATTATGTTTGATGTTCTTTGTCTTTAACCTGTCTCTCTCCTTCTCATTGAGTGCCTTGATGACCAGAGCAACAGTAAAGAGGACGATGAAGACATTAGCTCGACAGTTTTGGATGGCAAGGTAAGCGACAATTTAGCAAGGAGGTTTGCTGTTGGGCTACAATAGTTGCAAGTGCCAGACAATTCTGGTGGTGGAAGTAGAAAGGGTTGGGATCAAGTAGTGTTTCAACTGAGAATAAAAACATTAAAGGTTTTTGGTGGGTTTCATGATCTGTTTTTTAGGGTCTTTTTGATGAATTTGAATCAAATGTGAAGTGGGGTTTTGGTGATTGAAGTGGTATTTTTTGTGTTTATGTTTGTGTTGTGTTTGATTTTGATTATACAATGTATGTTCTTGTTATTATTGCTTTAAAAGCTTCATTTTTGGAAATAATTTAGATAGATTTTTTAAAATTATGAAGATGATGAATAAGCGTGAAATTAATGATGATAATGGACATAGAAAATGGTGGAATTTTTTCAATTTTTATTTTTTTATTTTTAAAAATAAAAATAATGTATATTAACGATAAAATAGTAGGGGCAATATAGACACTTTGTCTCTGTCATCATTGACTGATGGTAATCACCCGTTAGTTAAGGTCAGAGGGAAAGTGAGTGTAATTAACTCAATAGTTCAAGGTTCAGTGTCCTTATGGATACAATGAGGGCGTTGGTGCAATTTGTCCTGCAAAGCTTGTCAACTTGGTTCACGTGACATAAAAGACAAAACACAGTGAGTAAAATCAGTGCACATACTTTTAGGACAAATAGTAAATGAGGAAGGAGATAAAGTAACATGAGGTTGCAGCGAAGATAAATATAGGCTAAATTCCAAGCACGGGCCATTCATACGGCTGAAAAGTTATCTGGAAGTTTGTCTACTTTTGAGGGTTTCAATTATTATATGAAACACTGTTTATATGATTTGAAAAAGATGGTTGCCACTCATATAAACTATAATATGTATTTAATAAAAATGGACTCTTTAACCTCTTTATATGAGGTAATCGAAGGATAATTCAAACACAAATCAATTAAACCAAAAGCGTGCGTGGATGCACCCACATTGAATTCGAATGTGATATATATGCACCCCCACTATTCGTTTTACTCAAATAATTAGATTTTTATCCATTAAGAGTTACATTAATGCTTTCGCTTCATGAATCAATGCTTTTTTATATTTAACCAACTATACCTCCGTTCTCATTTCCATAACGAAAAGCAATAGAGAACCTTCACTAGGAATCTTATCCAAGGCCTTTATATATGAAGTAGTTTTGTGTATAAGCAGTGCAAGCCTAGCATGGGAAGAAAAGACAAAATTAATTGAAAATGTTTGTTGTAAATTAAACCTGCAACACGGTTTCATGTATTAAAACCATACTTAACGTTTAACCTTTGTTGTACACGTATACTTGCATGAAAATCATTCTTATCTACGTAACAAGGCTCTTCGTCGTCATTATAGGCTACTTTTTCTCCGAATTTCATACTTTTGATTGGATGATGCGGCCATCTGTAACTCAACTAATTGGATGCAAGTCGGCTAAGTCTGGCGCCTATACATATAAAAATGCATGCTTATATATCCATTCTGCGGCCTCATTTACGACTTCATTATTTTCCCATTATTACCGTTGTTTACCTTTTATATGATTCATACAAGTCTCACCTCTCCAAAAAATGTATCATGTTTGGCTATTATAACTAATATTTTATTCTGTTCTTTGTGGTCATGCATGCTTTTATATTGGAAATCAAATAATTTAGTTACTAAGCTTTTGTAACAATGCTAAGGGTGTTAAATAAATTAGTTACTGCTTTTCTTTTCTTTTTTTGTAAATCATTGGGATTAGTCCAGAGAACTATTGGAACCATACAAGATGAGACACAGGTGGTGCGATCCGAAGAGCAGCTCTCCTGTGGAGAAATTGACTCACACAATGGTGGAAGGACAACCCACACAAAGTGGAAAGACAGCCATATAGTGACTAAAATATTTGGGTGTTGAACCAAAGTTCTCAAAGAACTTGGGGTGTGCTGCCTACCATTAAGGTAAAACACAAGCAACAATTTAGTTACTACTTACTAAGCACTTGTAACAATGCTAAGGATGTTGCTTATTCAAACCCAAATTACTTTATTTTAATAAATAAAGGAAATTAATAATTTTTACTTCACAATTAATTCTAATGGTCTATGATTTTTTACAATTGTAAATATTAAGATGTTAATAGTTATTAACTATAAGTAAACCATTTATTTTTAAGATCTGCAAATTGTACACTGTGCTTGTAGTTTTACATACATTTATTATATTTAATTAATAACTTCAGTAAAAATTGGTTAAATTAGATAAGATATGGTTGGCCCAATAATATCAGACAACTCACGCCATAGTTGGTCACATCAGAAAATATATAATTACCATTAGGGCAAGCATGACATGAACTAATATGAGAAGTTAAAGGTGTTTCTGTCTACATAATTTCACAAAAGCACACAAATCCATAAGGAGACCATGGCGAATGCCTTTTCGATAGTTTTTAATTTTTTTGGAAAAACATAGTTTTGGAGTTAGTAAAACATATGCTTGCACAACATCTAATTATCTAAATCACAATGATGAGATTCTTCCTGTTTCTATTTTGAGTTTAGAGAAATCCCGTGAAAACTATGATCTTTTTAATTGAAATTTGGATTTTTTAAAAACGCTTTAAAAAAATCCTTATAAATCTCATGATAACCTTATAAATTTAATATGAACAAGCCAAAAATCTTTACATTCTTGTGTTGGACTTTTCTACTGAATATATAAAATATTCATTAAAAAACTAAAAAAAAATTGTTTCATCTATAAAATTATTCTTGAAACTTATTTAAGAAATCCAATTATTTAAAAATGATATACATTAATGCAAAAAAGTTTCTATTTCAAATGATAATAATTTATCCTATCATTGTTACGTGGCCCTTCCCTCGATATGAAGTAGCATGCATGAACTTATGATTACATATAAGAAAATAAGGTTTAAACGAGCAAACGCTCACTTTCAGTAAGTTGATATAACTTTTTCAAAAATATTTATAAATAAAACATTACATATTGACTAGTGATAAGAAATTCAATGATTCATATGCATCAACATCAGAACGATAATGCTGAATTCAAATCTCATATTATCATAAACTGTAAACATCAATATGAATCATTTCTATATGCTTATAAAAATTATAATAAGCAAATATAATTTGTATAACTTCTTTGATCTCTTTCGAGTAACAATAATAATTTATTCTGAATCTATGTTATAAAACGTCTTTTTAAGTCATTTCTTCATGAATAAAACATATATTCTTAGTACAATAACATAATATAATAAAATATGTTCTTTCTTACTAAATAATTTACCAAAAATCTTTGAATAACTCACTGCTTAGAAATTTGCTTTATAAATTAAATCTTATATCATTTCTAAAACTCTTTTTGTCAAATATCGTATATAAAGCTAATATTTTAGAATCTTTTCTTTACTGATCATACTTAGTATATAACATATGTAATCTGAAATTTTATGTGAACTAGTATTCGAGAAAATCTAGCATATGTGTGGTGGTAATACTTAACACACCAACAGAACTAGGGATAAACATCATTTGTAATAAATGTCCAAGATGCCTCAATGACTCCCAATATTTGTCATATACGTATAAAGTGACTCAATGCCTAACACATGTAGCTTAACTACTAGAGGGGTTGTATAGCCTTGATGTTTTGAAAATATCATTGCTTTCTTCTCCAATCTTAAACAACTTCCATGTGTAAATTACGTAATTCTCTTTCTGAATATATACATAATTCTTAATAAATACTTTTCTCAAAAGATAATAAATATTTTGTTATTCAATCGTAAAACATAATTCACAATCTATAACATTATTTAAAAAATAAATCATTAATTTATTTCTAATAAATAATAAAAAAAACTAATATATAAATAATCATAATTAAATTAAAATAAATTTTTCATTAACAGGACTCCTTTGCTCATATCTAGATATAATACATGCTCTCATTTAATTCTGCGTCATCTTGGATGCACCCTAAAATTATATTAAACTTAATTTAGAACTTATGAAAAATTAATTAATTTCTTAGATTCCAATTTCATTGAGATAAAATTATTAATCAGGATAATTCAAACACCTAAATATTCCATCCAGCTATGCTGTCGTACCAGTTCAATGCTTGCTGCTGCCACATGGTTACATATATTTCATTATTATTTCCACCCCTTACTCTCCCTTTCATTTATAACTTTCCATGCTGTTCTCCTGTTTCATCATGCAAAAGCGTGAACACCTGTCTCCTCCCTTAATAAATGGTGCAATTAGGGTGTTGCAATTATAAAATTAATAGTTTTGGTTGCTGGCGCAGTTGGTTGGCGTCAGCAATCACTCGTGCCTTTCTTTGTAAGAGGCATGGGTTCGACACCCCATCCCACAAAATCCAAAATTTTTATTCTATAATATAATAATAATAATAATAATAATAATTAGTCTGCCACCAATTGTGTGGGTTGCTTTTTCACCTCCGTGTGGGTGAATCTCTGTTAATTGGGAGTAGTCTCCCGGACCGTGCCACTAGTGTCATATCTCGATTGATCTTGGAAGTCCCCTAGATTCGTCCTAGATGCAGATCTTGTACTCAAAAATATATATATATATATAATTAACATTTGTGCTATACTTGGACTTTCATGGGTATCTTGGAAATCAATGGCGATGTATTAAAAACAACACCAATTAAAAGAAATTGGGCCTCTGATTTATGGATTTCATTTGGGCTCTGCTTGTTTACTGGATCAACATGAATTCAGCCTTACACATAGCCATTCATGGATTCTTGTTAAGAAGACTACAGCGCTTCCCAGATCTATGTTTGTTTAGTGTGTGGATGCTTGGGATGAGATTGTTGAGGGATCAATGGGTTATGTTGGGTAAAGTTGGATTAATTAGGCTTAGTATTCATTCCCAAAAAAGAAAGGAAAAAAAAAAAAAAAGCTTACTATTAAACTAAAGTTAATTAAATCAGATAAAATGAACTTAACTCTAATTATTGTATGCATGTCACTTTGTAATTAAAAGACAATTTTAGTCTTATCACAGTAAATTAGAGGAGTCACTTATTGAAAGAGGGAAGATTTACAAATTAATTTAAAGAAAAATAATTTGAGACTTATTTAATAATTACCATATTTATTAATAAACTTATAAGGACTAAAAATTCTGAAAATAAAAGGTCACTAATTATCTTAATTATTTATTATTATTTTATTTTTGAAAATGTAAAATCATTAAACAGCAACAACAGAAGTAATTATATTGAAAATACAAAAATGAGAGCATCCTAATCCTGAAACCTGACATAGAGCCAATAGTTCTAGCTAAACTATGAGCTACTCTATCGTAGATCTCCTAATACATATAAAATTCAGATTGATAATATCTTAAGCTAAATATAAATAATAATAATAATAATAATAATAATAATTATTAGTATTGATAAAAGTTGACGCTTATTTCATCCCAGCGAAAGCCTCATTAAGGTCGGATTAACAGTGTCGTATCCACCATCCACCACAAGGTTGAGCCCACTCACGTAATTAGCTTCACCACTTGCCAAGTACAGTGATGCTTTTGCTACGTCCTCAGCTTTAAGAACCTGCCCTCGAAGATTTCCCAACTTGCTCAATTTTCTTTCGATATAGGATGCACCAATCCCAACAGGAATCGACGATATCCCAGTTATCACACCATAAGGCGAGACACAATTCACTCTAATACCATGTTGTCCAAGCTCTGCTGCCAAGGTCTTCACTAATCCCAAAATCCCATATTTTGAAACCCCATATAAGCAGGACTGCAAAGCCCTCCGATTACGGTACATGCACTAGCCGTAAATAATATGCAACCTTAGCCTTGGGGTACCATTACCTTTGCTGCGTGTTTGGATCCCAAGAAACCACCAACTGTGTTAACAGCAAGTACCCCTTCAAAGTCTGACTTTGTGGTGTTCGAAATGCTTCCAAAGCTACGGTCCATGATGCCTGCGTTGTTGTACATCATATCGAGTTTTCCGAATTTAGCTATGGTTGTGTCAACAAGATTGATGATATCATCTTCATTTGATACATCACAGTGAATATAACAGACGTTTTCACCTAGCTTTTCAGCGAGGCCTTGACCGAGGTTGTCTTGGATATCCGCTATGACGACTTTGGCACCATTCTCTTGGAAAAGTTGCACCGCGCTCGCTCCACCTGTGATGATTGCCACTTTTCTCCACTTTTCTCTCTAACCTGCAGAATGGAATCATATGATAATCACGAACTGTAAATTCACACGAAAGAATGATGATAATTTATCTTATTTATTGGATATTCTATCAATAATAATGTTTAAAGTGTACGTTGAAATATTTATTCAGTTTAGATTTATAGTATTTCAGGAGTAGTACAACTTATTTACCTTTTGTGGGGAGCTGCTGAGGAGTCAGGCTCCATTTTCTTCAAGAATATTCCAAATCTGCTGGGGAAGAGCTAGAGATATACAATAAAGCTAAAGCTAATCGCTTGCGGTTTGGTTTCACTTCATTCTTATATACAATTACAGTAAAGGATACATGTGTACACTTCTTCATCCAAATTTTTATTTAAAGCGTGTCATTTAAAAAGAAAATAAAAGAAAAGAACAGAAAAATTGGGTGTAAGACACCTAAGCTTTATTCAGTAGCATTTAATAAAACAAGATTGCACGCAATAGATTGGCAAATGGCAAACATGCAACAATATCTTATCCTCGACCGACAATATCGGCAAACATGCATGCCATGCATATTATCAACAGATCTTGAAAAAAAAAATGTAACATACAACTGACACCATTCCCTCGTATAGCTAGGTACATAATGATACGAGCTGCGACCATCAACCCATTGCATTAAAATACTTCAAATCTCATCTACAAGGGGACCGGTAGTAATCAATAAGAATTTGTATAAAAAGAAATACTACGTCATTTAAAACAGGGTTCATCTGCCCCCAACTCCCATTTAAAATGATATATAATCTTTTATATATTTTTCGAATATTTTATAGGTTCTTTCTTTATTAAATAATATTAATTCATTCATTTATAAATCTTTATTGCAAAATTAGATTACCGTACGTAATTTTTAAGCATTAAATTGAGATCTTGTAGACTGTCTTTTTTTTTTCTTTTGGTTGGAGCTGAGCTTACAAAACCTTTTTTTTTTTTTTTTTTTTTGGGTTTACACCATCCGGTATCCGAGCACCCCCAACTAATCCGGATCGAGCCGGGTAGGACCACTTGGGCGGTAAAGCTCTCCCAACAAGTGTTTAACGCAGCTGCGTCCACAAAGACTCCATCATAAGACCTTGCTTAAGCTTGAACGAACCCCTACCATTCGACCAACGCACTTGTTGGTTACTCTAATCAATATTGTGCGTGCTATGATCAATATCATTGATTAGTTATTTAGTATAGGCATCGTTAATTTTTAATAGACGTATGTCAATTGACAATCGAGTAGGTATCTTTTTAACTTATTTGTTTATTGTTTTATTATGATAATATTAATCTAAACTAAAATTGTAAACAACATTCATTCACATGATAGTATATATAATGTCTTTGAAACTTGAAAAACAGTGAAATAAATACACAAAACATACCTAGTTAATTTGTAGCGGAAGGTGGTTTGGATCTCTGGTTGTTCAACTATGGTCGGATTTCAATCACTAAATGAAAGGAAATCTCCATTCATAATGTAAAAGTATTGCCTTTGATTCTTTGTTTTACTCAAAAACAAAATAGTTTTATGTTTTGCTCTCTAGACCTTTTACTTTGTACATGTTTTTACAATTTTTCATCAGTTTTTTGAACAATCCCATCACTGCATTTTATATGCAGTAAAACACTCATAGCAGTTGTATTGCAATTGCAAATAATTGCTTCATTAGTTAGTATTTCAACTGTAAGTAACTGCTTCATTAGTTACTCAAATCGATTCAGTTTATAATTTTGATTATGGGTTTTGGGTTTGGATCAACTTGGTTGGACCCGATCTAATACCCAATTAACCAACAAAAATTATTTAAAAAAAATCTAAAAATATTATAAATTAATTTTTGGAGTAGTTGCAAAAGTAATATTATAAAAATATTGAATTTTGTTTTTTCATAACTTATAGTTATTGTACTTTTAGCCTTTTTCATGTGGAAAGTGCAAAATACCTTTAAAAACAAATAAAATAAAATTCTTTTTTAAAAAAAATATTTTTCATGGTAATATTTTAGTTGTATTTTGATGTAGTTTTCAGATTTTGAAGAGGGAAAAGAGAGAGGAGAGAGGGGGAGAAGACCATCGCTGGAAATGACATCGGCAACCGTGGCAGGGCTGTGGGGGTATGCCCAAAAGGGTGGGGCCATGGCACCCCCAAGCCCTACCCAATTGAATTTTCCTAAAGTTTTGTTTGTATTTTTTCTAGTGTAAAATATATATATGGGATTAAAATTTAATTAATTCACATTTCAAAAAAAAATAACTCATTCATTCAATTAATCATTATTATTATAATTAAAGTAACATATATCGAATTAGATTTTACTTAAGGATATAATATATTTACTTTTCATAAGGTTAGACACTTCTTTTGATTCTAAGAGATTAAAGATTCAAGTTTCACATTTATTCCAAAACGCAAGGTAGATAGTTTTCCAATAAATTTATTCCTGTCTCCCCCATCATAACATATATAATTTCATCATTCCCATCTTGAATAGAAAGATCTAGTTTTCCATTATTAACATATTATGCATTCTCAAAAGGAAAAAATATATATATTAACATATTATGCAATATTGTCTATAGAGCTATCACAACTTTTATGATGCATTTACTTACAGTAATCGGAATGACTTGAAATCAGAACGATCTGGAATCTGATTGATCTAAATTTGAATTAATGTATCTGAATCAAAATAAGTTGTTTATTTTAATTATAGGAATGATTATCCAAATCAATAATATTCATTTTAAAATATTTACTTTAACTAGAATCAGAATAAATGGTTTACAAGTTACAAAAATATCCTTAATTAAAAGTATATATTTTTTTAGCATTTTTGAAAGAAAACTATGTATTTTTTGTCATCAAGAAATATGTACTTTTATATAATAATATTATGTTTATTAAACTATTTTTTAATAATAATAATAATTTTTTAATAATAATGTAATGTTATATACTGTAAAATAGAGTTTTCTCGTATTTTTAATTTTAATTCTGTTTTTTCTTTTTCGTTTTTAACCAAGGGTATAAAAGACTTTTTAATATTTAAAAGGGAATGAGAATAATAATTCTAAGAAGGTGGTGGGGAATAACAATCTTATTTCATAACCCAAAATTTGTGCGAGATCTATATTTTTAATTCTCATTACGAATTAATTTAAAGTAAATAAACACATACAATCATATACATTTTTCAACCCCATTTTCTAATCTCACTAAATGCACCATTATTCTTGCATTTTGAATATTCATCTTGACTATTACATTTAAAACTTATAAATTAATAAATATTTTATATATTTTTTAAAATTTTGTGTTATTTATACTTGTTATTTTGTTAACTTATTAAAAATTAAGCTCACAATCACAATAAATATGATCTTTTTTAAATGCTTGATCATTTGGAAAGAAAATTGTAAAAAATATTTAGTATAATTTCAATTATGTAGATGATTTTTTTTAGATTTAAAAAAGTAATAGGTTCTCTCGTTCGTAATAAAACTAAATTGTATTTTTAGTTTTCTAATAACTTAATTTTTTAACATAAATAATTATTTTACATCAATGTAAATGTTGAATTTTGTTTTGGCCCCCTAAAGCCAAAAAAAAATAAATGAATTGAGGGCATGTTTTATATTGATTGTATATAATGGTATATTGGATGTAATAAGGGATTGAATTTTTGTAACTAATGTTTGGTGATATTACTGAACTGCACTACGCCGATGTCCAACGATGAGCGTATGCGTGACATCGGGTTTCATCGTAACTGCTACGGTAGCGTTTTTTAAAACATCCCATGTCAGACTTGTTTTTTGAACTATCAACCACTTTTCTCAACCATCAAGCTTTCTTTGTTTTCAATTAAAAAAATAAAAATAAAAATCTCAAGTATTTTCCACATATAATGAAATTTAGTTATTTTTTCAAATGATAAAAAACTTAATTTTTTTATTTCAAAAAAAACTTAATTAGTTTATTTATAACTATTAAACTAATTTGAAATAATTAGATTTTATTAAAAACTTTTATATATATGGATTATACTATAATAATTTAAAATTTTAACTTAAAAAAGTGATTTCAACATTCTTCCATCAATTTTCACTCGGTCCAAAGCTTATTACCACTTTTTTTACTCTTGAATTGAGTGAATATAGGATGATATTGAAATCATCTTTTTAAGTCAAAATTTTAAGTTATTCTAATTTAATTCTATTTATTTAGACTTTTATTATTAAAATTTTTATATTATAGTGATATATAATTTTGAAATATTTTTATTTTATTTACATATAAAATTTCAGTAATTTTCTTTAAATCCAATTCTCCAAACGAAAGATGTGATAATATTCAATCAAATCCACTCTATTCTGATCCGGCATCCAAATCAGGCTTAAATGAGAGGATTAAATTTAAATTTTGATTTGGCAAAATGTCAGTGGTAGACGCCTTTCCTCCTGTTCGGACAGGCCATAAAAGTATTCGCACATTCTCGCTTCTTCTCAAGTTGTCCAACCAAACCCCATCGACAACATCATTAACAGCATTTTTTTTCAATGGCTATTTCTTGTTTCTGCTCTCACTTCCTCTCTCCAATCTTGCCATCCAAAATATCCCAACCAAATGGTAACCAAAAACGCGTCTCTTTATTCAAACCCACCTCCCAACCTCAATTCTTCTGTTCTGCCAAAGGCTCCTTCAATTCCATTCCCTCCGGTGACAACAATTCCAGGTTCATTTTCTGATTTTATCCTTCGCAAATTAACTGCTAATTTTCATGTATTCGGTTACATCAGTGATTGCATAGACTTGAACAGTAACAATAAGTACTGTTGTTAAACAAAAGATAACGTGGATCAGAATTCTTATATTTACTTATTTTTTCAGCAACTTCTGCATCATAGAAGGACCCCAGATTGTTCAAGATTTTGTTCAGATGCAGCTCAAGGAAATAGAAGATAATATTAGGAGTAGGCGCAATAAGATATTTCTTCTAATGGAAGAGGTTGGTTTTGTAATTCAAATTTGGTGATATTGTACTTGACATTTTTTTTTTTCAGTTTATGTAAGACTAATGTTTCTTTTACTCTCCAGTTAAGGAGACTAAGGATACAGCAGCGAATAAAGAGTGCGAAAATTATTGATGAGAATGGTGAAGAAGAGGCAGATGACATGCCCGACATCCCATCATCCATTCCTTTTCTCCCTCCGGTGGTGAGTTTCGAAACAACTTTGTGATATTTCCATGATAAAGCCATTAGTTACCTAATTTATAAAAGCACACATGGTGCACATATACTCTAAGCAACATTTTTTAAGTATGTATACCGTCGAAGCTATTGCTTTTGTTTTCATTATGAGCTTTGGTTGTGGAGTTTGTTAGCTTTTTGGGGTGCTGACCATTTTACGTTTTTGTTTTGAATAGACACAGAAGAGCTTGAAGCAGCTTTATTTGACATGCTTCTCGTTTATATCTGGGATAATTGTATTTGGTGGCCTTATTGCACCGACTGTAAGTTCATATAATTGTGATACTGCTTTTGTTCTCATTCCTATTCGTCTACTTGATAGATGATTTTTCATTCAAGCACTTGCAGCTGGAAGACATGAGAAGCTAGAGGTGTATGTATGTAATGGGTAAGGGAGGAGGGTAGGGGAGGGAAGAAATAAGAAAACGAAGAGCACTGCTAGTAGAGAATGTCTATCAGGAGGGGAGAGAGACAGTAGTTGTTACCTTGCATATTTGTTAAAAAGATCTGCCAAATCAAGAATGTAGGAGTAGGAGTATCCGCCCGAAATAATAATAAAGCTGGAAAATATGTGTTCTTGTGCTTTGTTTGAATCTATGTGCGAAACATTTTTTTGAGTTTATGGTTAAAATTTTGTGAACATTGGAAATTTGAGATAACAGAGTGAATTAATTAAAGATAAATTTGTAGCCCTGAGTCGAAGCCACACATTTCCAGTTGATAAGTTCTAAATAAAAGTTTTATGAATGGTCTACCATTTTATTTGATATTGGTTGCCTGATGATCAACATACAATTGCTTTTTAAATGCTGTCCTGTTGTGTAATGTGGGAACTTTATAGTCTCTAGTATCAGTATAACGCTTAAGATTATCTATAGAATAGTTTACAGTAGCTAGAACTATGATTTCAAGCCATCTACATTAAGGTTTTGTTTTGTATGCTAATCATAAATTATGAATAAATAATAAGTGCGTTTTAGTTGGGATGGCGCTGATAGTAATTCCATAAAAGCAAAATTGATATAATGGTAGGTTGTGATGATGATGTACCAACGATCTTATCCAAAGTGAAGGCTTCCAGAAAGATTCTCTAGTATGTCAGAATAAAAAGTTTAGGCAATGCTCGCAGAGAAATGAAAGGCTGAAGAACTGAAGATGTATATACAAAGCTTTATAAACAGACTAGCATAAATTTGTCTAAGTTTTAGGTTGTCTCAGTTTCTGATATAGGGTATGCCTGGCAGTGTAAGCTAGGAGCTATATGATGGGGTATAGGCCAACAGTTCATAGGATTAGAAAAGTTTCTATTTTGACAGAACATTGAGTAGACTGGTTCGATTTTTGAAATATTTTCAGGCCTTGGTTCCAACTCCAACATATTACTGAAGATGCTTCAATAATGTTGTCATTATTGTTGTGCGTAAGAGTTATTTATTTGTTAAAATTCTCCATTATTAGTTGATTTTAATTGACTACATTTTCCTTTTTAAATTTTGACCATTGTTCACTGTCCAAATATGTTTGTGATGGCAGCTGGAGTTGAAGTTAGGTTTACGGGGCTCCTCATACCAAGATTTCATACATAGCTTGCACTTGCCACAGCAATTGAGGTACTCAGTGAACCTTTATTTTTCCTAATTGGTGATTTCCAAATCTGGATCAAACAAAATGTCAGTGTTACAGAAATTTAATTCGCTTATTTATTTCAACTTGTAATGTGATTGATTTCTGAATTCAGTCAGGTCGATCCCATTGTAGCATCCTTTTCTGGGGGGGCAGTGGGTGTCATATCAGCTTTGATGTTAATTGAAGCTAACAATGTTGGACAACAAGAGAAGAAAAGATGCAAATATTGCCATGGAAGTGGTGTGTATTAATGTGCATATGAGAATTTTATTAGGAAGTTTTTGTTTAACGTAATTTCGTTGGTATCATTACATTCAGATCCTTATGAGAATTTTATTTCATTATCTGCTACCCACAAATAAGAATTTTATGTCAAACTGCAAAAAGAAATAGAAAGCTTATTGTCTTTGCCTGTTGTCTACTATCTATTGTTTATATAAGTTCTGACAATTTTATGTCATATAATCCAATGGATAGGATACTTGGCCTGTGCTCGATGTTCTTCAAGTGGTGTGACCAGCATTGATCCTATCTCTGTATCCAATGTTTCTGATCGCCCTCTGCGAGTTCCCACAACTCAACGTTGTGTACAGTGCTCTGGCACAGGAAAGGTAAATTCTTTGATCAGAAACAGATTATTTCTAAACTATTATTGTCCAATTACTTTTCTCCTTTTGGTAATGTGATGTTGTAAAATTATTCAAATGCATTAGTTTCTATATGAAAAAAAGTGCTATTCAATGTAATGAAAGGTTTAACAGCATAAGGGCATAATTAAATCTAGGTTTTCCTACATATATATATATATATATATATCAAATTATTCATATATTTATCCTGCACTGCTAGGGTGAGTCAAGAAGTCAAACTAACTGGATATGTTAAATATATGATTATGTTTGTACATGGACTAGACTTGTTTTCATTTGACTACTTCAAAAGAAGAAGGAAAAAAAGTGTAAAGCCCCCTCTTGCATTCGTGTGAAAACAAAATTGAACTGGCCTCGTTCTCGTTAACGTATTTTGTGGCTAACTGGCTTGTGGCTTATATGTTTGTTTAGGTGATGTGCCCAACATGCCTATGCACCGGGATGCTCATGGCAAGTGAACATGACCCTCGAATAGATCCATTTGACTAAAGATGCTTGAAGGCTCTCACTTTAGACATGTAATTTTCTTTTTAGGCCTTGTTTGTTACAATATGTCAAAGGCGAAATTATATAGGAAAGAAGAATCTGCTATTTCTGTTCATACAAATGGACAACTGAAATCGCTTGAAATTGAGAAAGAATGCCCATCATGAGAAAGAATAAGGGCAACTAATGCGTATTTGGAAGCCAACCTACCTGTTGGTAATTGTTTATTGATTAGTTTTGAATGTTTGCGAGTGCTAGTTCAGTTGGTAAATGGTAAATTATTTTTACAATTGCATTAGTTTAGTTGGTAAGCACTTTTATAATTGAATAATCCGTAGCTCAAATTATGTTTATATTGGTGATTTGGTTTCGATAGTAAAAATTCAATAATTTAACCAAAAATGGAAGCAATTTTGGATGAAGCCTTTGGGATTGTATCACCAATCGCAGGATGATTATCGATGGAGAGTCGCAAATGTCTTAACTCTTGATCCTGTAATTGCTTGTATTGATGGAGAGCGAATTGAGGTTCTGTTTTGTTCTATGCATTGCATCTAAATTGCACTACTAGACCATTCTTTGATGTGTTATTGCATGCCCAATTGCATATCTCAACTCACCAGACCCATGTCAATCTCCTGTATTTTGCATGAACCAGCGAGCAGCAAACTTTGCTCTCTGTATTTTTCCATGGACGTTGGTGCTGGGTACCTAGGTATAATACTATGTAAGCCAATTACATGGCCTTTGTTAACTACTAGCAACTACATTTATTAACTGTTAGCTGGAGCAGGTTTTGTAGATTATGTTATGTCTACTAGACTTTTTATCACTAGACCCAGAACAAGCGGTTCGGGTTAAAACCAGAATAAGACCTGAACCTTACTGTTCACTGTTCAGTACCCATAAAAGATTATGGATATCCATTAAACTCGCAAAAGATACAGTTAGGGTTATAAAAAAACACACACACGCATTCTCATCACACTCTCATTGTTCTCTCTGCTCTCTTCAGGAAATGCATGCAGGACTTTAGAAGTTAAAATTATTTATAACTATTTGCCACTTGACCCAGTAACTCTCATTGTTGGATGCTACAAAATCAAGTGCTATAAACCGTTCCTGAAACAGATCAAAATTGGATATACTATACAGCAAACTATAGAATGTCAGTTCAAAGTTTTTCCATAAGAGATCAGTCTATGAAGGTGTCCTTCAGTAACTAGTTTCAAGTTTTACCTTAACTGACTAAGCAATGACAAAATGAAATATCTTATATAGATAATAACCTCAAAAATGAAATCCCTTAAACCATTCTTGCAGTTTTTACAAGAAAAAAAGTTACTCGCGCAAAACAAGAATGTAGTCTCAAAATTTGAATCAGAATATCATGCATTCCTCACCAGCCAACAAGCAGGAGTTTCAAGAGAGCCATACGAATATAAAGACCGTTCTTTGCTTGTCTAAAATAGGCAGCCCTAGGATCTGCATCAACATCCACAGCAACCTACATAACATAAAAAGCTAACATCAGAAAAATACTCCATCTCATAAAGAACATGAGAGCCTCACTCTCAAACATAGCATGCTTACCTCATCAAGCCTTGGTAGAGGATGCATCACTACAGCATGCTTCTGCATTACCCGCAAAATATCACGATTTACAATGTACTTTCCTCGAGCTTCTTCATATAGGTCAATTCTCTCTCCAAAACGCTCTCGCTGGATGCGAGTTTGATAAACTACGTCACATTTAGATGCCACTTCCATTAAATCAGCACTTTCTTCCCATTCCACACCTTCAGATGTCAAATAAT